>CM060332.1:33320683-33348183 GCA_030674155.1 Stramonita haemastoma
AGGAAAAATCGGGGAGTTGGAGTCTCCAGGGCGGTTCGGGGCTGTAGGTATATGACAACGTTCTGGTGGCTCCTGCGACGGCACTGGAACCATTCGTATCGGCGATAGCCTTTCCAATGGACCATTCCATGGCGTGGAGACAGAGAGAGAAGAGAGGGGGGAGGGGGGGGGGGGGGTCTGCTGCATGGGTAACAGCTCGTCTTCCATACTTACTTACCCAGACTTTGGGCTCTGGAGCCTAGAGTACAACTCCATGGTCTTCCGAGACTGACGGATGCTTACCTACAGATAATTAGAAGGGAAAAACTGTGAAGGCAGTAGAAGAGGATGAAATCAACACTGGCAATGTTCGACTCAGGCACAGAATTATCACCTGCACAGGTGAAGTCAATGTACCCTGCATCCAATGCATATTAAGCATATTATCCTCTCAATATCACAAAAACAAAAACTCATCCCAACACACGTCCCAAACCCTGTCAAACCACACATCTTTCTTCTTCTTGTAGCCTATTAATTATTCTTTTCTGTATTCTTTATTCTTTTCTGTATTCTTTTATTTCGAGGATAATGGATAACCACTCATGTGCTTTTATTTTAAACATCCAGTCCCTGTGTGTAAGCAGTTTTGTAAATGTTGTCATCCGTGCCCACCATACCCATATGAGTCGAGCTAGGCTAAGCGCATAACATAGGTCTAGGCCTGTTCCTGATGACCTGACCACACTACAACCAACCACGCACTGGCAGACAGCAAAGTGACTGAATGATATCGGCTGTTGACCCTGACTAGGCCTAACGAGAGTGCCAGCTGTCTTGCCCCCCCTCTCCCCCCCCCCCCCATCACCCCCCCCCTCCCATCACCCGTATCTTCCATGCAGTCAGTACTCTGTACTCTTCCCTCCCTCTCTGATCATACCCTTCCCTCCAGCGGTGGTGAACGCCCCTTGTTCCGCGCGCTGACATAATTGCCAGTCATTTTTCATCTTGGAGCTAGACTAGTTAGACATCTGGGTTCTCAGGCTGGTGCTGTTGTTGTTGTTTATGAATGCTTGGGGTTATTAGCCTGGGTTGTTGATCCGTATAGTTGACGTACTTATGACGTACACGTGACAAGTTTGTACAAACAAAAAAGGTAGGGAGGGGGATTTTGCGTGTAGGTTTTCGTGGACTATACTGATACAATAAATGATCAATCGCTGGGTGTGTGGGTGTGTGTGTGTGTGTGGAGGGGGGGGGGGGTATAGTGTGTGTGTGTGTGTGGGGGGGGGGGGGTGTGAGTAGGTAAGTAGGTAGGTAGGTAGGTAGATAAGATACAGAGAGAGAGAGAGACAGAGAGACAGAGACAGAGACAGACAGACACAGATAAACACACACACACAACACACACTCAGGTACACACACACACGCACACACACTACACACACACACTCAGGTACACACACACACACACACACACACACACACACACACACACACCACCCACCCCCCCCCCCCCCCCCCCCCCCCCCCCAACAACCCACATCCCCCTCCCCCCCTCAAAGACAGGCGTTTAATTTAGCAGATCCAGACCATGCAACGATTCTTTTGAAGTGCGCTAAATGAAAGGTAAGGGAGGAAACTGTGGGGCAACAGTCGACTGAAAACAGCCGGGCGGCAGATGTGATGTGGTCCGCACTTCCAACAGTACAGCAGATGTCTTACTTTATATCAGCCTGGCTTAGCTTAGCCTAAGCCTGCTCCCATCAGCTGTAGCCTACCCCTAATAACGCTCTAAGCAGTCATCCACCTGAAATACCTTTCACCCATAGGCCCTACCGTGTGTTCGCTCTTATGGTATTTCCATTTCACACAGATAATGAGATGAGGATGATAATGATGTTGATGAGGAGAAGGGGGTTGGGGGAACAGGATAACCCGTGGTCAGAGTTGACGCGGTCATGATCTGCTCACCCGGGTTCGAATCTCATTTAAGAGGATTTTTCCTCTGGAGTTAAGGTAAGTGCTGTTTCCACCCCCCTCCCCCCCCCCCCCCCCCCCCCCAACCAAAAAAAAAAGGTCCTTCGGATGAGACTATAAACGAGGTCCCGTGTGCAAACACACGCAGAACATCCTGTACACGCGTTAAAACCTGTTCCCCTTTTCGGAAGTGTAGGCCGTTGTGTGCCAGTGGGAACGGATGACAAAATTTCACAAAAGTGCATACACACGGGGACTGGATGTAAAAAAAAAGCACACGAGTGCTTATTCCATTATCCTAAAAAAAAATAATAAAATAGACTAAAAATAAATGATAAGGGCAATGATGATGTTGATGGTGGTGATGATGAAGGCGATGGTGATAGCAGTGGGGGTAATGGTGGTGTGGTAGTGGCAGTGGTGGTAGTAGCGAGGTATAAATCACTTATGCTTGAGAGTATTTGACAAGGAAGGGTACAGAGTTTTATAAACAGGCATAGGTGAAAAGTAGGTTGGTTAGAGAAAAACCCAAACAATGCTTAAATCACTCGCACACCGCACGCGCACGCGCGCACGCGCGCGCACACACATACATACACACACATACATACACACACGCGCGCGCGCGCGCGCACGCACACACACACTCACTACCTCATTAAAAAAAAAACCCAACCTAAAAAAAGCAAATCCAATGCAAAACGACACCCCCTCCACCCCGCCCCCCCCCCCCTCCCCCCTGCATCAAACAAAAAAAACCGAAGTAAAACTAAAGTGTATCCACCCTTCCATAAACACAGGCTGGACACCTCCCCCTAAATACACACACACACACACACACACACAAACACACACACACACACACACACACACACACACACACACACACACACACACACACACGCACACACGCACACACACACACACACCTGTTGTTGCCGTTTGAAGTTTAATGGAAAGAACACGCTTTTTCATACATAATAAGTAACGAACATTCACGGAATAAAGAACATAAATACACAGAAAACGTGAAGACAACAAACATAACAATGAACCAATACAAACCAACAACAACAACAACAGCAAAAATACAGCAGCAACAACAACCAAACTGACACCAAACTAAAACCGATGAAAAAAACAAACAAAAACAACGGCAGCAGCAGCAGCAGCAGCAGCGGCGGCGGCAATAGTAGTAGTAGTAGTAGCAGGAGACATCAAACACACAAGATTCAAGATTCAAGATTTAATTCCTTTCACCCCATTTGGGGCATGGAGGATAACAAACAAGTTCAACAGGAGAAAAGAAACCTTACAGCAAAACATCAAAAAGTATTATCAATATCAACAGGAACTGAAAAGCAAGAATTCATCACAAAATAATAAACAAACAATATTAAAGACTCATGACATTTTTTTTAAGGTATGTAAATTTCTGTAAAAGACACAATCTACACTGGTTAAAGGCATCAAATCAAATTTAAAAAAATACCCGCAACTCTTATGAATTTTGATAGAGACAGAAGAACTTTTCGAGATTTACATTTCATCAGCCTGCAAAAATTATAACTGGACATGGGTTGACGAAAATGTCGAGGAATAAAATCTTGCCGTAAATGTGTAAATTGGGGGCATTCCATGATAAAATGAAATTCATCCCCTATAACAGACATATTGCATTTTGAACATACTCTTTCATCCCGTGGTATGTTATGGAAACGTCCAACCTCAATAGGGAGTTTGTGACAACTGCAACGAAATTTCATGAGTGTAAACCCGGTAGACAAGTTATATATTTTTCCAAACCAAAATCGATACCAAAATCACACACACACACACACACACACACACACACACACACACACACACACACACACACACACACACACACACACACACACACACAACACACACACACACACACACACACACACACACACACAAACACACACACGCAGAGTAGCAGACAACACTCCCTAGCACGCTCAGCCAATCAGTGTCGGTATAGGCGGCTGCATTTAGACTCGCGCGAGAAAAACCAATGCAGAAGCCTCGCAGCAAATCTGACTGAACTAGATCTAAAATAATAATAATAATGTTAAAAAAAGATCTAGCTGAGAGAAAGAGAGAGAGCATTAAAAAAAATCTTTTGTAGCCTACTGCACGACGGTGCTTGAGCCTAAGTTTATTTTTAGCACAAACGAAAATAGAGGTTTCCGCATAAACAGCGACCCAACAAATTGTCGTCTGCATGCTTCAAACCAGTTTATAGTGACATTGTCAAGGAAGCAGATTTTTTCAATGATAAGAAACCAACGATCCTTAATATCGAATGTATTGCTATTGGAAGCACAAACAAACTGAACAAACCAAAGTGCTTGAGCCTAAGGTTAAGGTGTGGTTTTGAATTTTTCAGCCCTGGGCTTGGAGGATGTGTTAGTCTGTGTCAAACAGGTCGAGCCACCTACTAGGTGCAAGGCAAGATGATTTATTTTGAGGAAAAAAAGGATGATTTGAAAAGAAATGCGCTTTTGTCCCCACACAGATTTGCAGCAGTTGGTCAGTTCAATCAGGGGCAGTGGAGCACAACTGATCAAGAACATTTATTTATTTATTCTTTTATTTATTTATTCTTTTATATCGAGGATAACAGAATAAGCAATCATGTGCTTTTTTTCATCCGGTCCCCGTGTGTATGCAGTTTTGTAAATATTGTCATCTGTTCCCATCGGCACACGATGGCCTACTCTTACAAAAAGCGGAACAGGATTTAACGTGTGCGCTAGATGTTCTGCGTGCGTTCGCACACGGGGCCTCGGTTTACAGTCTCATCCGAAGGACTTTTGGGGAGAGTGGAGTGAGCACTGATGTTAACTCCAGGAAGAAAATTTCCTCGACCGGACTCGAACCCGGGTCTTCAAATTGCCAGCGCAATGTTCTGACCACTAGGCTATCCGCCCCCTGACATGACGGATGCAGGTAGGCCTAGACTAGATCTGGTTTCGTTTTCTTCATCATTGCACTGCTTGCTTTTGCGTTATATGATACCTAGTCTAGATCTACTACACACATTTTTTTCAGCTATGTTGATTACAAGTTTAACCCCTTAAATAATTTGTGATACGGGTAAGCTGTAGGGTTCCTGACAAGCTATCTTTAGATTAAAAAAAAAAAGTTTTTCGTTTTTTTTTTTCTCCCTACACACAGTGTTTGGGCGTGAAATAGGCCATGATCTATGATGCACACCGAAAGGAGAAAGGGTTTTGAGAACAGTAGATGGGGTAGGTGGGATAGTTGATGAGCTTTAGTTGTATATTTAGATGATGAATGCTGTGACAGTTTTTCGACAAATGTATTCATGATAAAGGCTTTCACACCTAACACCGAGTTTTGTGTTTTGGTTTTGGTTTGTTTGCCACACACTTGCAGTTATTTTCGTACATGATTTGAAAACAGAGTTGAGCGCAGAAGCATGTCTGTTTATACAATTTATACAGCCTTAATTTTTTTCTGTGGAAAGTCCCGTCTGTGCGCCTTATACTGCCTTCTGTCATAAATAATTATGCAGTTGCATTTTGTACAGTTTTGGGGAGGGAGAGAGAGAGAGAGAGAGAGAGAGAGAGAGAGAGAGAGAGAGAGAGAGAGAGAGAGAGAGATTCTGAACAACCCATTAAATGCAAAGAATATGGGATCAGCAGAGTAACCATATGTGCTCTCTCCTAAAGTTCTATCTGGACACGGCTGAGAAGAAAGCAGGCCTACCTAAACAGTCTTCCAGACACAGCAGACGGACCTACAGTGTACCTGATGCTTCATTTCACTACCACCAGCTGGGGAGGAGTCCCCGATCAAGAGAAAAATCGCCAACAGTAAGTTGACGAAATTTCCCATTACTCTGTAGTGATGATGATGATGATGATGATGATAATGACAACCATGACGACGATGAAAATAATGACGGGAAACATGATGAGGCGAGAAGTAGGAGGGGAGTGGTGGTAAAGGTTCGACACGGTTGACTGAAAAAGGCGTGTTGTGAATGTTTATATCGTGATAGTGTTAGAGGTATGGTTCTCGAAATTGATTTACCGTTCTTTGCAAGCTGTCTGCCTTCTTGTCAGTCTGCCTGTGTGTTTGTGCTTTGTGTGTTTTCTGTACTTCGGACTGACAACTTTTTTTGTTGTTGTTTATGTTGATTATCAAATTGTGTGTGTGTGTGTGTGTGTGTGTGTGTGTGTGTGTGTGTGTGTGTGTGTGTGTGTGTGTGTGTGTGTGTTTCAGTTCATATCATTCCATAAAGTGCCCTATTTAAAAAAAATCTCTCTTTCGTAGTTTTAGGCTAGCTGGTAAGAACCATCAGCTTTTGACTTGTCATTGCTATAGTTTCTCTGTAAACATAGCATTAGGTGTCATTGGGCAGACGAAGATATAAACAGCTAATTTAATGGCTACAAAAATTAATGTGTAGATTAAATAGTGACTGTAACTTGTGTAAGTACTTGCATCGTGCCCAGAAATAATTATTATGTTTACGCATACTTTTGATTTATTTGAACTTTTTTTTTACGGCTTGTAACCTACTTGGATTTTCTGTTTTGGGGATAAGAAAGTATTTATTTTGAATATTGAAATAAATCAGAGTTGTTAGATTGTTGGATGGTAATCAGAATTAAGGAGAGGGCGTGGGGTTAATTCGCCACTGAACTGTCTGCTGAAAAGAATCTTTTTCTCTGATGTCCCTTCTTCTCTTCTCTGCCTCCCTGTATTGGGGTGGATGCAAAAATTAGTGTCTGCTCTTCACCTGTGCTTGGAATTCGGCGGGTCTGCCCACACATTTCCACTTCAGAGCTGTTCATTTTGTTGTGGTAAAGAATATACAATGTTTTTGTTCGTGTTTCTGTAACCAACTAGATGCTGATATGAATTATGAGATCTTTAACGTGCATTGATTTTTGCATGTATTTACACACAGGGAATTCAGGCATTGGCAAGTTTGGACTTGAAGTTGACACGAGGGATGGTAAAATCCCCCACCCTTAATTCGCTAGATGCCGCCACCGAGATTCGAACCCACGGACCCCTGGAATTAAAATCAAAGGGTAGGCTATAACCCCTCGGGTTGTAGCGTCCGTCATCTTCCCCTGAGAAAGATGGTTCTAACTTTTCCCATGAAATTATATTATAAGAGCTTCTGAGATCCCATGTGTGAACGCACGCACGTCACCTTACGCACACATTTAACCTCATCTATCTTTCCAAGAAACCTAAGCCAGTCATGAAGGAAGTATACATGACTGAACATAATTATTCAGCATATAATTCTAATCTGCCATCTCGTTAGGGCCAGGGCAGGCTTCACCGGGTTTAACTTGTTTAATGACACATCACACCAAATTTTTTGTGCGGGGCTCGATTGACTCCTCAAAGAGTTAAAAGAAACAGAGAGAAGAGGAGGATAACAAAGCACTACATTTTTCCATGATGATGAACATGGAAGTTGATTTGTTTATACATGTGCAATAACAGCGAAACTGAAGCTAAGATAATGATGAAAATGATGGAAACAAAATCTACAGAACGAAATAACTTTTATGACTATCTTCGTCTGTGATGTCAGTAATGATGATGATAACTGATGATGAAAACATTATACAACTGGTCATTTCGTTTGGCATGTTAACAAAAAATTAAAAGCAAAAATGACTGGAGAATGAGAATGAATGACTGACTGAATGAATGACTGAATGAATGAATAATCGTTATTTTTCAAGGTTAACAGAGTATTTACACACTTTTTTCATCCAGCCATTGAGAGAGGGAGGGAGGGAGAAAAGAGAGAGGAGAGAGAGAGGAGAGAGAGAGAGAGAGAGAGAGAGAGAGAGAGAGAGAGAGAGAGAGTCTTGGATAGTTTTAAAAAGTAGGTCAGAAACATGGAACTCATGAGTTTTCGTTTGCTTATTCCAAGAGCACACCTGTGTAAATAACTGACATTTTGGCTACTTCTGGAACGGAAATGGTACAGGTGCTCTCCAGTACCTGTCAGCTGTGTGTGTGTGTGTGGTGCGTGTGTGTGTGTGTGCATGTGTGTGTGTGTGTGTGTGTGTGTGCGTGCGTGCGTGCGTGCGTGCGTGCGTGTCGCGCGCGCGCGCACACGCGCACCTACATCTTTCCTCTCCCGAGTCTATGCTGCAACAAAACAAACACCCTATCAAGCTCATAGCACCTTCTGCCAACAAAATACTAACTACGTAAAACTTAGTAGCAGTGATAGTTGTAGAATAATCCGGTTGAGGCAGTTTGTGAGTAGAAATGAACTCCTAGAGACTAGAGGATCCAAACACGGACAAGCCTTGTAGCCAGTACACCATCTGAAAACCCGACTTAAGGGAAGCAGCCATCGCAAAATATTTAAAGAAGAAAACAATAAAACTAGTCAACCGTCTGGACTGACTCGAAATAGAATTAATCTCTCCTCTATACTTAAAAGTAATGTTACAAATACGATATTATGGCTGTGCATGGGAAAAATATGAATGAAAATTATAAATAATCTCATGAAAATTATTTTTTAAAAAGGGATTAAAAGGTAAAAGCCACTGGGTTCTCTTTTTTCCTGCTTTTGAAAAGTTTTTCCCTGCGCAAACAGGCCTGGGTGTCTCGTTCCTCTCATATCCTGGCTTACCTGAAAACTCAGCTAAACTGATTGACGGTCTCCTCTTTAACTCCTCGAGGAGTTGTTGGAGCACTGGTTTTTTTAGGCAGTGTTTTCATTCCTGTCTAGGCAGCAGACTGTGGACTGGGCATATCTGTGTCTTCTATCCCATTGGCCATAGCTGACCTACCCTGCTCGAAAGGCAGATGAGTTTTCAGTAATTTCAGTGAGTGCTCAGGATGCCCTGCATAATGCTTTCTCATGGGACCTCAGTTTGTTGTCTCATCCGAAAAAAGAAGTGTGTGTGTGTGTGTGTGTGTGTGTGTGTGTGTGTGTGTGTGTGTGTGTGTGTGTGTGTGTGTTTTGTGTGTGTGTGTATGTGTGTGTTGTGAGTGTGTGTGTGTGTGTGTGTGTGTGTGTGTTGCGTGTGTGTGTGTGTGTGTGAGTGTGAGTGTGTGTGTGTGTGTGTGTGTGTGTGTGTGTGTGGGAGGGAGGGGGCAAAGTCAGTATCTATTTTAACTGCAAGAGTATTGCATAAGATCCTTTTGAATTGACACTTGTGAAGATTTAAACTCATGCATGCCCTGAGTTACTAAAAGATCTTTAGCAAGATGCTCAAACTGCTAAGGTATTCCGCCACCTCTTATAAATCTGAGCTAAACTGCAGTTATTGTAGCAGCAAGCTTTAGAACCTATCAAAAGTGTCACAAAAGGCTCGTCAGATGAAATCGTTGGAATTGAAGTGGTGTGGCAAAACTATCTAATAACACAGCTTGCCTTTTCTTTGTTTCTTTTTCTGTCTGTCGGTGTGTCATCTCCACTCCCCTCCCCACCATATCTGTTTGTGACTCACCCATTCCTCTTTCTTTCTTTCTCTCAGAGTGTTCTCTAGGGTCCAAAACTTTGTTCCTATTCGTAGATAAAAACTGTGTACATCGCTTTTGATGCTAATCAGAAATATAGGAAAGTTGACTATGGAAAGTCTTGGAAGTAGGGCACATAACAAAAGGACTTGCTTCCTTTCGCAACATTTCTCAGCTTTGAGATAGAAGTCGACAGAAAAGTGAAGAGAATAAATATTTATAAAAGGGACTCTTTGGAGAATGTTTTGATACTTAGAAACTTCGAGAGCCATTTCTGAAGAGTTCTATAATGTCTTTCTTTGATGCTGATAATGATGAAAAGACATAAACATGAGTATCAGTATGTTGAATTCAACAAATTCATTAATTTTTTCAAAAGCATCCCTTTATATCTGTGTTTTTTTTTCGCTATGGAAAGGTTTTAGCTTGGGTTTAAAGGTACTTGTGTCTCGAGTAGCTAGTGCTGTTTGATCATTTCTTTGTAAAACTTTTACTGTGGACAGTAGGGAAGGGTGGATTTGGGTCTGGTATTGAAATGTGTGTGGTCTTGAAAGGTTGGTGGATTATGAAAACAGCTCTGCTGTTTGGATAATCGTTTTGTGTCTACGGGAAGGGGAGATAGATTGAGAGAGGGTGAGAGAGAGAGAGAGAGATTTCAATATTTGCTACAGTGAAGGAAAGCCTGCGTGGGTTGCCTGAAAAAGACTTTGAATTCATCAATAATTTAAGAAGATAGTAGCCCCGTTGGCAAATATTTAGAAACATTTAAGCAGTTTTTATTTTGAATAAAAATTTAAAGGTCAGTTTTCCACACACCCATTCATCTAGGACACACACACACCACACGCAAGCACGCACGCACGTATACACACATATCACAGACACACACACATCAGTTGCATTTTTGGCTGCCCAGAAGAAAAAACTGGTTACTATAAAATCGTCTCTTCTTTTGTGAATATTAAACCTTTCTTCTTGTCGAATAACATTATTCAGTAGACATACGTCATGTCATTAAGAAAGTTGGACAAAAATCATCCACAATTTTCAAACTTTTTTGCACTACCTACACAAAATTAACTGATGGTTGTTATGGAGCTGTTAGTAATGCATTTTTGCAGGCAACAGTTATTGTATTAAAAACAGCTCGTGAACTGGTGGTGGCTGCTCCTTATATAAATTTGTGACCAAAAGCATGGGCATTGTACTCTGTGAACCCTTGTTTCAATTTCAATATAATTGTAATCCATGCCACCTGTGCAATAGAGTTATTTCAGAGTGATAAAATCAAGCAATTTTTACATAAGAAAAAAGGCATTACATTTTGAGAGAGAGAGATTTGATTTGATTTGATTTATTCTTTTTTCTTTTATATCGAGGATAATGGAATAAGCATTCTTGTGCTTTTTTTTACATCCAGTCCCCGTGTGTATGCAGTTTTGTAAATGTCATCTGTTCCCACCGGCACACGATGGCCTTCTCTTACGAAAACCGGAACAGGATTTAACGTGTGCGCAAGATGTTCTGCGTGTGTTCGCACACGGGGCCTCGGTTTAAAGTCTCATCTGAAGGACTTTTGGGGAGAGCGGAGTCAGCACTGATGTTAACTCGAGGAGAAAAATCTCCTTGACCGGACTGGAACCCGGGTCGTCAAATTGCCAGCGCAATGTTCTGGCCACTAGGGTATCTGAGAGAGAGAGAGAGAGAGGGGAGAGAGAGAGAGAGAGAGAGAGAGGAGAGAGGAGAAGAGAGAGAGAGAGGAGAGAGAGAGAGAGAGGGGAAGGAGGAGAGAGAGAGAGATGTTAGAATCAGAATGCAATAGGAGCAAACGAAAATGACAAAAATACCAAAGCTTGCTGGAAGCTATCACACAGAGATGGAGACAGATGGAGGAATACAAGATCTTCACGACTTGTATAGGTTCATTTCAACTTAATGAGGCCGCACTATGATGTGTCACGAAGATGTACTAGATCACGAACAAATAAAACGGACATCAGATCTTCAGCAAAGTGACGACAACAGAGATTATCATACTAAAGCCAAATAGAAAATGCTTTATGATGTGATCTCTTTTATGCCAGCAAGTATTATCCGTTTTTCCCAACGAAGTCGTGTAAAGGCCATTCCCATGATACGACTATTGAGTTATCTGTTCGTTTAAGATTGGAGTTAGGGTGCATTTAAACTTGATGGGTATGTGTTGATGTATTTGCCACTTTCTTTATGTTTGTTCATGTTTTTCTATTCTTTTTATTCTGTTTTGTTTTGAAGGTAGAACAAAAACTCCTGTTGATTTCAAAATGGCCAAAACGTGGACAGTTTGTTGGAATCAAAATGCAGGTATTCAAGACTTATAAGTAATTTCAAACATTTATCAGCAAAATCTGCCATTCTTCCCTTGAGTGACGAAACAATTTTCATTTTGGTTCGGTTAGCTCTTCAGATCTTTATGTGTGTGTATGTGTGTGTGTGTGTGTGTGTGTGTGTGTGTGTGTGTGTGTGTGTGTGTGTGTGTGTGTGTGTGTGTGTGTGTGTGTGTGTGTGTAAGTGTGTGTGTGTGTGTGTGTTTGTCTGTCTGTCTGTCTTAATCTGTCTCTCTCTGTCTGTATCTCTCTGTCTCTGTCTCTCTCTGTCTATCTCTGTCTCTCTGTCTTTGTCTCTGTCTGTCTCATTCCCCTTGCGTGTGTGTGTGTGTGTGTGTGTGTGTGTGTGTGTGTGTGTGTGTGTGTGTGTGTGTGTGTGTGTGTGTGTGTGTGTGTGTTCAATGGGACAGGGCTAAACGAAAGAAAAAAAAATCTTTTGCTTAGCCACATCCTTTGAAAATAATGATAAAGAAAGGATGGGATTTAATATATAGCTTAAAACGGTTTGTAAAAGGGGACAATCACATGTGAGTCAGAGCTTTGCTTCTCGTTTATTCGTATCTAAGATATTCATATGCATACATAGTAATATAACTATTTTTTAAGTTTCGCTCTATGTGGATTTATCATGAATTCATTTCTCAGAAAAAAAACCCGATTCCGTAACCCCCCCAGCCCAACCCCGAATCGCTCGACAAATTGGTATGATCTCGTCTATTTGATCTTCAGAGTAAGGAAAATACTGCAAGTGAGTCACTGTCCGTGGACCAGGAGACTATCTCCACCACTATGAAAGATCCATCGCCTTAATCAACTTAGGCTCTGTGATGGTGTTCCATTGGGCGAACATCTACTGAAGACTGAAGCTGACCCCGTCCACCCCCTTCTTTCACACTCCTACCTCTCTGTCTGACTTTAACCCCCCCCCCCTCTCTCTCTGTCTCTTTCTCTCTCTGTCTCTTTTCTCTCTCTCTCTCTCTCTCTCTCTCTCTCTCTCTCTCTCTCTCTCTCTCTCTCTCTCTGTCTGTCTGTCTGTCTGTCTGTCTGTCTGTCTGTCTGTCTCTCTCTCTCTCTCTCTCTCTCTCTCTCTCTCTCTCTCTCTCTCTCTCTCTCTCTCTCTCTCTCTCTCTCTCTCTCTCTCTCTCTCCTCTCTCTGTCTCCTAAAAGGATAAAAAAAACCTTTCACTTCAGAAAGAATGATGTGCGCATCATTATGAAAAGTAGGAAACCTACACGGAAAAGCAAACCCCAGCGCCTTCATGTTCTTCTTCTTTTTTTTTTTTTTTTTTTTTTTTTTTACTATTGATATTGTCTCTTTCCATTCCTCATACTTTATTCCCAAATACTGTGAGCCTGAATCCTTTGACTTCAATGGAAGGAAAAAAAGTAAGAATGTTCTTTGAAAGTTCTTTGAAAGAAGCTACAGATACTTTCAGAGGTTTTTTTGGAGAGTTTTCAGATTTCCTTGTTTGAGACAGATAATGTAAGGACGAAGGAAGATAAACTGTACAATATCTGAGATTAAGATCATAACTACATTATCCCATTCACCAGAAAGTCTTGGCTTGGGTCCAAAAGTACTCTTGTCTCCAGTATAGCTGATAATGCAGTTTTACGAGTTTATTTTCGAAGAGTTTCTTTTCAAACTTTTATGTATAGCTGGCTGTGAGAGACTGGGTTTGTGACTGGCTCCGGTAAATGTGTTAAGATATTTGATGGATTGTGAAGTGGCTTATCACTTATGTAGTATGAGAGAGGGAAAGAGAAAAGGAGAGAGAGACAGAGACAGACAGACAGACAGACACAGACAGACAGGAGTCAACATGTTCTAGGATGCAAAATCACAGACACTATGTTAGAGACGGTTTGAAGCAGACCACAATTTTTATTATACTTTGAAGTTTTGTGCCAACCTACTTGACAGCAAAACAATTAAACGGATTTAATAGATTCTCTACACAGCTCTATCAATGAAAGGTGACCTGGTGGTTTGAACGTAGAACTAATGATTTGACCTTGACTAAAAGCGAGGGTTCATATCTCTGCTAAGGTCTATGCAAGGGACCCCCCCCCCCCCCTCAAGAAGTACAGAATGGCGTCGGGACAAATTTTTTTTAACTTTTTGTGTTGCAGGTTAAACAGCAAGAAGGAAAGGAACTGAATTATTCTGGAAAAAGCTGCTGATACAGGCAATACAAAGGTCAGTGCCATTTAAATTAGATTTATGCACAACAGTATAACAACATTCACTGCCTAGCCAATTATCCACAACTGTATTCTTTTATATTCGCACCTGGCCACAACTACTCTTTCCCCTCTCATTTCTATCACCTGGCATGCCTTCGCTCTCTTTATATGGTCTTGATTTAAAAAAAAAAGAAGATAATTATTATTTCCATGTGAAATTGCAGTAAAAATGCTGTCCACTTTTGTCCGTGCGCCCCTGTCTCTCAAAGACTGTTCTGTGGATTTTACTATGACCTTTTGATGTAGAAAAAATCCAACAAAAGATTTTTTAAAGCTGATCAGAAACACATAAACACTCAGCATGAAACAATTACTGCAAAAAAAGTTTTGCACCCTACAGAAGTCTGCATACTTTCTTTTCCATCAGTAGTTTGGGTTTTGACTTTGCCTACATCTTTTCATTTTTCCCAACTGGGTTTTTGATTTTGATTTTTTCACTTTAACCGTAACTCTTACACTTATTACAGCTTTTGGCAGGAAAGTAAAGACGCTTTTTGAAAGTAAATTTGGCAAGAGCTTGTAAATATTCTTACAGTGCCAGCTGTTGCCATTCTTTGCTTGATGTTGAGGATAGACATTACAGCTGTGGAAGATGGCTTTGAAATGAGCAAAGCAGGCAGTCCTTCAAGCCCTTGATTTTCCAGTTATCGCTGAAGGTCTCGTCAATCCTTGACTATTATTGTTTGTTGGCCGCTAGGTAGTTTCTTTTTTTTCAGTTGATACCGAAAACTTTTTTTTAGCACCTCTTCTTTCTCTCGTGTTCTGTGTTTTCTTCTCCTGTGAGTCTTCTTCTTGGCACAGTAGCCTGCAAGATGATCTTTGCTTTGCAAGACTGAATGATTTTTTTTGGTGATCATTGCACCTTCATGCAGTTACTGAGTGTTTTGTAATGTGTCATGTTATGATGTGTTAGATTGTATTTTATTGTGTTGTTTTATAATGCATTGTGTTTATATTCTGTTGTGCTCGTAGGGAAGTGTGTTGTATTATATTGTATTGTGTTGTGTGGCATTGTGTTGTATTGCGCTGTGTTGTATTGCGCTGTGTTGTGTTGTATTTTGGACTATTTAAAGTCGCGGCAGATCTCAAGCTCTTTGTGTGAAAATCGGGTTGCGCTCCCTGAGAGGAGCACCTCGCCACAAAGGAGCATCACCCATTGAAAAACAAATCCTCTTTACTTGCAAGTGTATAAAAATCATTGTTTCCCCATGGGGGTGACTTTATGTTACATAGAATTTTGCCGGAACAACTCTCTTGTTGCCAGGTTACTTTTACGGGCGCTCTATGTGTATTACACACAGGACCTCAGTTTATCGTCTCATCCGAAAAAAAACTAGCACCCAGACCATCTCTCAAGGTCAAATAAATTGGAGGGGAAAAGAAGGTTCTTACCCGCGACATTAATTTTTTGCTTTCTAGGTAGGCAGGTAAACTCTTAATACTTCGATTCACCAAGAAGTACTACCAATGGGAAAAAAAACCCCTCTCCGTTGAAAGTGTGTACTTGTGTGTGTGTGTGTGTGTGTGTGTGTGTGTGTGTGTGTGTGTGTGTGTGTGTGTGTGTGTGTGTGTGTGTGAGTGTGTGTGTGTGTGTGTGTGTGTGTGTGTGTGTGTGTGTGTGTGTGTGTGTGTGTGTGTGTGTGTGCACGCGCACGTATGCTTGCGTGTGATGCGTACCTGTGCGTGTGTGTACGTGCGTGCGCGCGCGTGCGTGCGTGTGCGCCGCGCGTGTTTATGTATGTTTTGCATGGGTCGAAAAGAACTGATGTCTTGTTTCTGGAAGTTGTAATGTAGCGTTATGCGTACCTCATCAAACTATTAGGGGGGACTGACAAGGGGGTGGGAAGGAGGCTGGATTTGTGGTTAGTGCGGAAATGTGTGTGGTCTGAAGAGGTTGATGGCTCCTGGAAAACGGCCTTTTGATTAGCAGTCTGCTTTGTGTGTGTGTGGGTGTGGTGTGTGTGTGTGTGTGTGTGTGTGTGTGTGTGTGTGTGTGTGTGTGTGTGTGTGTGTGTGTGTGCGCGCGCGCGCGCGCGCGCGGTGTATGTGTGCGTGTGTGTGTGTGTTTGTGTGTGTGTGTGTGTGTGTGTGTGTGTGTGTGTGTGTGTGTGAGAGAGAGAGAGAGAGAGAGAGAGAGAGAGAGAGAGAGAGAGAGAGAGAGAGAGAGAGAGAGAGAGAGAGAGAGTATTTTCCAGAGATACTTAAGACAAGGATGGGCGGGTCTGGATTTACGCAACCAGCCCATCTCACTTCGATAACTTTATTTTAAACAACACTTACAAATGTTTACTAGAGTTTAGAAACAAGTTTAAGGTAGTTTGTGATGCAAAGTGCCGACACTCTCCGGCCCCTTTTTCATTTCCTGTAATAACATTCTAATGCAGGCATATCAACGAGTTAAAGCGCTTACGTACTCACGATCAAAGAGATGTACAAACACGCAGACAGACAGACAGTTAGACAGACAGACGGCCATACAGCTCGCCACACAGGTAGGTAGGCAGACAGATAGGTAGGCTAGGTAGACCGACAGACAGGCAGCAAAATGGAAAGACAGATATTTGGACAGACAGGCAGACGAACCCCCCCTCCCCTCCCCCACATACACACCAACATGCATACAACTCTCTCTCTCTCTCTCTCTCTCTCTCTCTCTCTCTCTCTCTCTCTCTCTCTCTCTCTCTTGCTCGCTCGCTCGCTCGCTCGCTTGCTCAATCTCTCTCCCTTTTGCTCAATCTCTCTCTCTCTCTCTCTCTCTCTCTCTCTTCTCTCTCTCTCTCCTCTCTCTCTCTCTCTCTCTCTCTCCTCTCTCTCTCTCTCTCTCTCTCTCTCTCTCTCTCTCTCTCTGGGGGACCGAGTTGTCAGTAGCACTGAACAGACACGATTTTCGTGCTCTCCCGTTTAATGCTGCTTTCTCTGGCTATACTGAAAGTACTGACTCCAAAGTTGGTCAGTGACTGTGTGAAGGACTATGCCTTGCTCTGCTCTGGCATTCCGGTCACTTTGTGGCAGGTTTCTGTCAGTATTTATTTCCTTCATGACAAAACGAGCAAAATTTAAAGCAGCCATGAGAATTGGCGTGTTGAGGTTGAGAAACAGAGTACACGGTGCAATGCTAGGATTGCTCCTCGTTCTACTTTTCTACGGAGATTTAATATATCAATGTGGTGATGTGGAACTCAACCCAGGACCTATCCGTAAAACTGAGGGACGACAGTCTACTTTGTCTGGAATCGGAAGTAGCTCTCGTCGCGACAGCGCTGACAAATCCAGAACTCCTGAGGCAACGACGCCAACACGGTCACCTGATCCTGCTTCAACAGAACTTATGGATGCAATCAGGATTCTGCAGGGTACCTGTGACAGAATGAGTCGAGACCTCGCAGAGATCAAGACTGTCTGTACTAATCTCGAGGGAGAAGTCAACAGCATCAAGCAGGGGATGAAAGATCTGAAAACAGAGAATGAAAGTCTGCGAAATGAAAAGTTAAACGAAAGAACTGATTTTTTGGAGAGGAAAGTGGACGATCTAGAGGGCAGATCCAAAAGAAATAATATCATCATCCATGGAATCCCTAGAAATGAAAAGGAGACTTGGCAGGATTGTGAGGATCTTGTGCACGAAACTTTCACCGACAAGCTGGAATTCTCTCGGAACATTTCTTTCGATCGAGTGCATCGCCTCAGTGCCAAGCCCAATGCCCCCATCGTTGCCTGCTGCACCTTTTTCAAAGAAAAGGGCAAAATTCTTCAAGCAAAGCAGAAGCTGAAAGGAAGCGGGATCTTCATTGGCGAGGATTTCTCTTTTCGAGTAAGAGAAATCCGAAGGAAGCTTGTGCCGCACCTGAAGACCGCCAGAAGCCAGGACAAAAGGGCATCGCTGGTGTACGACCACCTCGTCATAGAGGGCCAGAAGTTTGGCCTGGATGACAGGGATCAGCTGTGTCCTCTGCAATAACGGTCTGGCCGGCCCTGCAGCAAGAATCTGTCCGGTCCAGAAAATGCAGAAGGCATAAAAAGAAAACAGTCACCGCATGCACAAAATGTTGATGGTATGGTTTCACGTGTTGGGAAATGGAGGGAAAGGATGGATGAAAGTGTGAATTGCTTTGATGCTGAAATGGTAGAGAATGTAAAATCCGTGCATGATTTGGGTATTGTGCTTTACCTGTGGCAGAAAAATAGTAAACAAACGGAAGAGTGTGATGTTGAAAAGTTGTATGTGAATAAGTCAGTAAACAAACTAAATACAAATAGGAATCCGATATGTAACCAAACTAAAGTTTACACTAAATTAAGTGAAAAGCAAATGGTCACAAGAGCTGAAAGTAATGTTTTGCATTATGGTTTATACGAAAGTAATGTACGCACACAGTCGATTAGTGTATCAGTTGGTTCTAAGAGTGAGAGTGAGAGTGAGGATTGCCGAGAGAGTGGGGAAGGGGGACATGACAGTGAGAGGAATGACGTTTGTCATGGTGTCCGAGATGAGGGGGAGGAAGGTGGTGCCGGAGAGAGTCGGGAGGAGTGCGAGAGGGATGGAGAAAATGAACAGGGTGACAGTGACAGGGAGAAAAGAGATGAAAGTAACGGCGGTGAGGAGAGAAGGGATGAATATGAGGACGGGGGTGAGAGTGGAGACAGGGAGGGCGGTGGTGGAAATGAGAATGAACGTGAAGGGGGAAGGGAGAATGAGGATGGTACAGGTGGGCGTGCGCATGACACTGCACGTGACCGTAGTTATGAATGTGATGATGGAGATGTCAGTGACGGAGATGTTGAATCAGGGAACGATAATCCTGCTGACCTGAGCTTTGAAGTTCGCAGCGCTGTTATAAATAAAATTTCCTTTCTTCATTGGAATATTTGTGGTTTGTTTTCTAAAATGACTGACTCAGATTTTGTACAGTTTATTTCTTCTTTTGATTTTGTGTGTCTGGTTGAAACGTTTATGGAAAAGTTTCAGTCAGATTTGTTGAAAGATTTTGAAATATTTGTAAAGCCTGCAATAAAATTGTCACGGCAGGGAAGATATTCAGGGGGAATAATTTGTCTTGTTCGCAAGTCTATAGTCAGTTTTGTGCAAGAACTGAAATGTGACAGTAATTATTCTTTGTATTTTTTGATTGATAAAAACTTTTTAGGGGTTTGCAAAGATGTCGTTCTTATGTGTACTTATATACCTCCTGAAAATTCACCTTATTATTGTATGTATGGATACGACAATGGAATTGATATTTTGGAACAATGTCTCATGGATATGTTTCTTTCTTTTAGTGATGTTGATTTATTGATATGTGGTGATCTAAATGCCAGGACTGCAGAATTTTTTCCTGAAATTATGAATGATGATGAACTTCACGGTTGGCAAAAACAAGATTCTCATAGTAGTTTTCAAAGAAATTCTGAAGATAAGATATTAAATCTATATGGGAAAAAGTTATTAAGCCTGTGTACTGTTTTTGGTCTATGTATTTTGAATGGAGTATGTAATGGCGATCATTATGGTCGTTTCACATACATTTCTGATGTTGGTAACAGTGTTAATGACTATTTTTTGACAACTGTTAATTTATTTGAGGCTATTAAGGATAAGTCGTATCTTCATGTGGTAGAAAGAATTGAATCGGATCATTTGCCCCTTTTAATGTGTATTGAAAAACAAAGCAAGTGGAAATCTAGCTCAAATGATGTAAATGTAGTTAGAACTCAGTTTATAACGAAGTATTGTTGGAAAAAAGAATATGAACACTTGTTTTGTACTTCTATGAATTCAAATGATGTGCAGGGTCGTCTGTGTAGAGCGGAAGCTCTCATAGATGTTGATGTTAATAGAGCTCTGAATGACTTTAATGACATTGTCAAAGAACAAGCTGAATGTATGATAACAAGAATTCCTGGTATAAAAATAAATGAACGAAGAAGATGGTTCGATCATGAGTGCAAAACAGCAAAGCGTAAAGTGCGGAGGCTATTGAGAAAATTTAGAAAAACTCGACAAAACGATGACAGGGTTCGATATTGTATTGCAAGACGAGAATATAAAAATCTAAATAAAAAGAAAGAAAAAGAATACAATGATACTTTATATACTGAGCTTTCAAATTCTGTAAATGATCAACAATTATTTTGGGGAGCAGTACGTAAAATATGCAATAGGAAGTCACAGCCTCAGAATGACATTTCTATCTCTGACTGGTTTCAACATTTTAAAAGTATATTAGAAAAGGATGATGAAGAAAATATTGTACAGGATGATGAATTAACAGAGGAAGGTGATGAAGTGTTAAATAGGCCAATCTCAAAAGATGAAGTGTTATTAGCTATAAGAAAATTGAAAAACAATAAATCTGCTGGCCCAGATGGTCTTATAGGAGAATTTTTTAAGAACTCTTGTGGGAACATAGTTCAGTTTTTAGTGAAGTTATTCAACTATTTATTTGATACTGGTATTTATCCTGAAAGCTGGAAAGAATCTGTTATTTTACCATTATTTAAAAAGGGGGATGTAAATAATGTCAATAATTATAGAGGGATATCATTATGTAATATAAGTAGTAAACTATATAGCTTTGTCATTAACAGAAGATTACAGGAATGGATAAATCAAAATGAGGTTACTGGAGAATACCAAGGTGGGTTTAAGAAAGGTTATTCTACGGTGGATCATATGTTTACTTTGTTAGCAGCAATTCAGAAACAATTCACGAATAATAGAAAATTATATGTAGCATTTGTTGATTTTGAAAAAGCGTTCGATTCTGTTTCTAGAAAGTTGTTATGGCCTATTTTGTTAAACAATGGAATTACAGGTAAATTATGTCGTTGTTTGAAAAGTATGTACCAAGAAGTGAAGGCGAGAATAAGATCGGGAGCACATTTTTCAGAAGTTTTAAACTGCACTCATGGAGTAAAACAGGGGGATGTTTGTAGTCCAGTATTGTTTTCATTGTTTATTAATGAACTAGCCCTGAACATCATCCAGAATGGTAAACATGGTGTGACTTTTGACCTGATTGAATTATTCATACTGTTATTTGCTGATGATATAATTTTACTATCGACAACAGTGACTGGCTTACAAAGGCAACTTGATAACTTGTATATGGCTGCATCTAGGTTAAAGTTAAAAGTAAATATGGGCAAAACAAATATAGTTGTTTTTCGTAAGGGAGGGTATTTAGCACGACAAGAAAAATGGACGTATGGTAATGTAAAGGTAGAAACAGTGAATGCATATAAATATCTTGGTCTGTACTTTTCAACTAGACTTAGTTTTGGCTTTGCATGTCAAGATCTAGTAAGCAGAGCTAAAAAAGCAGTTTTTGCCATTTTTCGTGTACTGTATAAATTGGACTGCTGTAGTTTTTCTCTTTTTTGTAAATTATTTGATACTCAAGTACAGCCAATAATGTTGTATGGGGCTGAAATATGGGCTTTTGAAAAAAGCCATGTGGTTGAAAATGTACACTTATATGCTATGAAACGTTTTTTGAATGTTGACCTCCGAACCCCCAATGACCTTGTGTATGGAGAGCTTGGAAGATTTCCCATATATATTAACTCTTACCTAAAATGTATTAAATACTGGTTAACATTGACTCGTATGGATCAATGTAGAATACCTTTAAAAGCATATAGAGTGTTGAACGATCTAGATAGGAATGGTAAGAAAACTTGGGTTACGAGTGTTCGGCAGTGCTTGAATTCATATGGATTTTCTTTTGTATGGGATAATCAAGGAGTACAGTGTATCCCAGCTTTTTTAAAAAGTTTCAAACAAAGGCTTATTGATTGCAGATGGCAAGATTGGCATGAACATGTGTATAACAGTGACAGATTTGCTCAATATAGGCTGTTCAAAACATCTTGTTCCAAAGAAATGTACATCGACATGAAAATAAATCGATATATTAAAAGTGCTCTAACTAAATTCAGGTTTGGTGTTTCTGATATTGCATGTCACCGCAATAGATACCAGAGTAAAACTGAAGATGAATTGAAATGTAGCTTATGTCATAACGCAAAAGAAGACGAAATTCATTTTTTGTTTTGCTGTCCAGCCTTACATGATCATAGAATGCAATTCATTAGACCAAAATATTATGATGATCCTTGTAACTTTAGGGTAAATGTTCTTCTGTCGACAAAACATGAGGCATCTTTAACAAATCTTGCCATGTATGTTTACCATGCATTGAAAAGGGTAAATACTGCTTTATCGTAATATTACAAATGCATATTAATTTGTTTCAGTAACTGTAGATGTTTGGGAAATGTATTCTGATTGTTGTTGTTCATGATTATGTATAACCCCCCTTCAGAAAGGGGCTATGGCCTAAAATCTGAATAAACGATTCGTATTCGTATTCGTATTCGTATTCTCCCCTCTCTCTCTCTCTCTCTCTCTCTCTCTCTCTCTCTCTCTCTCTCTCTCTCTCTCTCTCTCTCTCTCTCTCTCTCTCTCTCTCTCTCTCTCTCTCTCCGGCAAGGGCCGGATGAAAAAAGTATGTAGTGCTTACTCTGTAACCCTTGAAAAATAAAGATTATTCAAAGATCATTCATTCATTTATTCATTCATTCATTCATTCATTCATTCATTCATTCATTCATTCATTCATCCATCCATCCATCCATCCATTCATTCATTCATTCATTCATTTATTCATTCCTCTCTCTCTCTCTCTCTCTCTCTCTCTCTCTCTCTCTCTCTCTCTCTCTCTCTCTCTCTCTCTCTCTCTCTCTCTCTCTCTCTCTCTCTCTCACGCACGCACACACACACACACAAACACACGCAACATACACACGCAACATACACACTCACACACGCTCACAGACATAGAGTTAGTCACTCTTTCTTAAGCCAGCAAAACACTTTAGCCTTTACTATTTTCAGTGATATTCGGCCATTATCGACAGATATGGGTAATGTGATTTGTCGTGTAGCCGAAGGCTGGGTAAGAGCATCACGTGCTTCAGCACACACGCTTAGAACTGTTTCCAATAAAAGCCAGAACTTTCAATGACTTCATCTCCTTCTCAGTTCTTAAGCTATCAACAAAAGCCGTGATAGAATGAGTTTCCCAGTGTGCGGTTTTGAAGAGAGAGAGAGAGAGAGAGAGAGAGAGAGAGAGAGAGAGAGAGAGAGAGAGAGAGAGAGAGAGAGAGAGAGAGAGAGAGAGAATAAGATAGTACTTATCCGATTGAAAACTCTGTACGTTAGTTTGTCGGTTCATAAAATTTGCTTTAAATCCGAGAAAAGCTGTTATATTTGCTCTTTTTAAATCAGGCAATTAACTGAACCCACTATCCACCACCCTCTGTGACAAAAATATTGTATTTTTGGTTGATACACTCACTTCATGGAAAGCAAAATACTCTCAGCCTCAGTGTATATGTTCCGATCATATCTCTTTCTTTATCATTAATTTTGGTTTTTCTGTCCCATATCATGGGAATAACAACATAGACTTCGGTAACAGATTCAGAGTTCTCACGAAGATTCTATAGAGCAGAGACGTTAATGTTATTGAGATTGTGCAGGCAGTTTTTGGGTCTCCTGTTGGTAGGTTGACATATACCATACTGATTCAAGTTTATGAATATTATATCATACGAAGGGAAAGACAAAAAAAGGATAGGAAAGTAAAACGGGAAGTAGGGGCTTCGTCTCTAATACAACTTTTGTGAAAAGCTGTCAAGTAAAAGATTCCAAGATTCGAAGTTAGTGTGTCTGTACTTGACTGCCTGACTTTAAAACTAAAACGGATTTGGCAATGTTGTGACAGCACAGATAACTTTGTAGTAACCAGCCCATAACCAGGAGATACCTATTTTCCTTCCTAAAGAAAATGTATATGTACAAAATAAATAAAAATGGAAAAAGCATTTTTGAGTTAACTTTCAATATCATACTTCTTTAAAGAGAGATAGAGAGACAGACAGACAGACCGACAGACAGACAGACAGACAGATATAGATAGATAGATAGATAGATAGATAGATAGATAGATAGATAGATAGATAGATACAGAGACAGAGACATACATACAGACAGACAGAGACAATGAGAAGAATGAGTCTGGGCATATATAAGTGTGTATGCATTGCAAAAACTTGAATGTGTTTAGGATGCATAATCATCCTTTTTTATCAGAAATAAAGTTTTGATCTATTTCAATCACTTTGAATACTAAAACTGATAGGTTTAAAGTTGTTTTGTTTTTTAAAAAAATCTTCATCAAAGTCTGTGCTTACTTTGATTTGTCAGCATACTTTTATTTTGAAGATTTGAAGTGCGTGATTTCTCGTTGAAATGATTCTGATTGCCTACTCGTAAACGGTTAAGTCAAATATATATACCAATTACAGTGACGCAATAGAAGTGTTTTCAGATGTTTGAAAAAATCTGTAAACGTGAGCATCCATTTGCTTTTCATCCTCTCAAAAGCACTTGCTTTCCGCAAGCTAAGGTTAAACAGCATCGAGTGTAGTTACCAACTGGATGGGTGATGGGTGACTTTATACGCGCCTTGGCTTCAGTATAGTCCCCCAGTTCACCCAGCCATAAATGGGTACCTGCCCTCTTTAGGGTCAGGGAAGGAAAAGCTGCGATGGAGAGGAGATGGGCGCCGCCCTCAATATGCTGGCTCCTAGAGAAGATGAGGTTTCTGATGCCTCGCTCCCGTACGACCTCATAGGTTATGGGACATCTTTAAAAAAAAAAAAAGTATTTTAACTGAAGTACTTTGAAGACAAGTCAAGTGGCACTATTAGTGTATGAATAGGGGATGTCATTGAAGAAAATTCGTTTCCTTTTGAAGTGATAGATGGTGAAGTACAGAGAGACAGAGAGACATGTTAAATAGAAAAAAACCCAACCTTTTATCCTTTGGAATTATAAGTAAATATAATTAATTGCCTGAACGTGAACATTTAAAATGGATTTCACAGTGCATAATCATAAGCAAAATTTCTGTTTAGAAAGAGTTGCCAATATACCGTAGTTTTAAAACATTCGAACGTGGAGTTTTTTTGGTTATAATGATTGTGACTCGCTCTTCGTGGATGGCTTAATGCAAAGATTCCAAGTGTACAGACGTAATGAAGATGTTTTGAAATGTCTTTGAAAGTCTGTAAGCTGGGGGTACTCATTTGCTGTCTGTTTTCTTAAATGTTCTGTTTGAAGTGTTTTGAAAACAAGTCAAGAGCCGCTTCTAGCATATGCTATGCCTAAATTGTTTGTATAGGAGTTGGAAACGAAGAAATTCATTTTCAGTTGAAGTATCAGTCGTTAACTTTATAGTATATTTCGTTCTTACGTGTGTTTTTTTTATTCAATAGAAAGTAGTGGATGGTTTTGCTTTGCATTTTCTTTCCTTGTTTTCTTTTTAAAATTCTGTACAGTCAGAAATAGTAATGCTGCGTCAACACACACACCACACACACACAAACACACATACACACACGCACGCACGCACACACGTATGCACGCACGCACGCACACATATGTGTGGATATATGTGTGGATATATATATATATATATATATATATATATATATATATATATATATATATATATATATATATATATATATATATGTGTGTGTGTGTGTATATATATATATATATATATATATATATATATATATATTATATATATATATATATGTGTGTGTGTGTGTGTGTGTGTGTATTTATATATTTATACACGCGTGAATGTGTGTGTGTGTGTGTGTGTGTGTGTGTGTGTGTGTGTGTGTGTGTGTGTGTGTGTGTGTGTGTGTGTGTGTTTTACCGGTATATAACCACACACATGCATAGCACACGTTTCTTCTACACGCGTGCCTAAATTGATACATTCTTTACATTTTTCCTTCGAAATGTGCTTTTTAAAATTCTTGCTCTGATAAAACTCCTTGCTCCATGTTTCTTCCTTTTTAATACATTGTGTCTTTCATTATAATCTGATGATAGATAGCCCAAAACATGACTCCATCCGACCACTTTCATCCCCAATAAAACTGATCTTGGAATCAAGGGATGCTTCCAGTGTAGCAAAACAAGTGAGATGACAAGATTGTTTATCATGTCAGTGCTTGTAGCTCATTTCAATCTCACTGTTTAATCCTAACATTTTTGTGACGATGACAAACTCCTTTGTAATGCAAGAAATTTGGGGTTGTTGTTTTTTTATATTATCGTTGGGGTTGTTGTTTTGTTGATGTCGCTGTTGCAGGTATTCATTTACTTATTTTCTTTGGGACTTTTATGTTGTTCTTTTTTTTTCGGGTATGCTTCGTGCCCATGGAACATGCCACTTGTCAAGGCTCCCCTCTTGCTGCGGAATATCTACCTCTTCTTTCCGTGTAGCAGTCGTAGAGGGGGCACAGAAAAAGGATTGTCAGGCCTGGGGTCAGATGATCTTTTCTTCTCATTTGTATTTTTGTCCTTTCTTTACCGTTTTCTCTCAGAAACCACAAAAAATATTTCCCAGTGCCATGTACGCCAAACAGAAGGAGAAAACAAATCCAAATGAACGTTAATCATTATGACAGTTACACGTATTGATATCCAACACAAAAGTAGTCACATACTGGCATTTGTAACAATATTCTCAACGTGTCTGCTTTGTGCTTCTGTTTCCACAGTCTTGGCGTTTTCAAGAGCATTTATTGACAAAAAGACATTATGAAAAAATGCCGATATTTGGTATAAATATTAGATTATATTGCGCAACACACGTCCCAAAATCGAGAGTGGAAGTGGGGTAGCTGGATTGACGAGAGCATCAGCCTTTTCTGTTTGTGGCGATCATGAACCCAAACCTGGGTCTCAGCAAAACTCCTGTAAATCCATTCAGTATCACGGGGGCTGTACCTTTTTTTGGTTTTCCATTCTTGATTATAGTAATGGGGTTTTCATAGCGGTTTGTAGTCTGTCTGATAGAAGTTGCAGGAAGAATATGGCAAATGTTTTGCTACAGCGTTACAATCCCATGTCATGATTTCCCTGTAGATCTTCTGTTATGCATTTGATATATGCAAAAAGCAGGGAAATGTATCCTGCATTGTAGATCTTTATGGCACCATTTCACAGAAAGCTGTAAAGATTCTTATCTCCCAGCGGCGTTTTTATTTTAACCAGTAAACGTTTATGGTTTCTTTAAACCCCCTCTAACACAGTGGATGCCATGTTTTTGGCTGTGTGCGTTTATTTGCATTTTTAGATAAGCTGCTGGCGTTTTCCTTAAAGTCTTTCTAATCTGAACCGCTTCCCCTGCCTTTCTTTCAACAGCGCGTGCGTGGCGTGCGTGCGTGCGTGGTGTTGGTGAGTGCAGTCTAGGTGTGTGTGTGTGTGTGTGTGTGCGTGTCGTGCGTTGTGCTAGTGTGCAGTTCTAAGTGTGTGTGTGT
>CM060332.1:33355683-33365683 GCA_030674155.1 Stramonita haemastoma
CAACATTATTGTCACACACAGAGAGGAAAAGTTGACGTCATCACTGTAGTTCCATTATCTGTGGATCTGTTTAGCCTGTCTGTCTGTGTTTGTTATGACATTCTGATCTCCCAGTTGTGTTTAGTTTTTGTATCAGTGCTTAAAGAAGTCAGGAGAAAAATATTTTATGAAGCATCCGAATGATGTCTGATGCAAATGTTTGGAATTTTGAAGCATTGCGTCATTGTTTGTCTTTTATATCTTTCTGTTGCTGTCTGCGTCTGTCTGTCAGTTTCTGTCTCTCTGTACGTCTGTCTGTATGCCTGTCCCTCTCTGTCTCTGTGTATGCCTGTGTGTGTTTGTGTCTGTGTGTGACTCTGTGTGTGTGTGTGTGTGTGTGTGTGTGTGTCTGTGTGTGTCTGTGTGTGTCTGTGTGTGTCTGTGTGTCTGTGTGTGTCTGTCTCTGTCCTGTCTCTGTCTGTCTGCTGTCTGTCTGTCTGTCTGTCTTCTTCTTCTGTCTGTCTGTCTTCTGTCTGTCTCTCTCTCTCTCTCTCTCTCTCTCTCTCTCCTCTCTCTCTCTCTCTCCTCTCTCTCTCTCTCTCTCTCTCTCTCCTCTCTCTTCTCTTCTCTCTCTCTTCTCTCTCTCGCCACGGAACGAAAACAAAGATGGTGAAGTAAAATAATGGCAGGTTCAAGATAATGGTAAATAGCTGTAGGTTAATAGTAGGCTACGTTCCCGTACCATTTCTTTCTCCAAAACATAGGTGCATGATAATGTTATCCACGGGGCTACACAAACCCATCCTTCACAACCCTGTAAAGTTTATTTGTTTGTTTGTTTAGACACGCATTCATGATTTATTAGTAAAGTGAAGCGTGGAGCATCTGAGGTGCTATTACAGTTCGTACGGGCATGGTTTGTTCCTTTCGTTTTGCACCTAAAGTTAGAAAGTATGCTTAAAAGGGCAAGAATGATCTCCAGAGTGATGGCTTTGGTAGTTTTTACTGTCAACAGTATCAGTGTTCACCATCATGAGCCGTGGGCTGAAGGGTATCTGGCAGTTTTGAATGCGTTTCTGGCTGGGTTTTTTAAAGTTTTTTTTTTTTTTTAGAACTTAACTGTTTCTTCGCCTTTCTGTATAAACCCTTCACTGCAAAGTGTATCTGTGTGAACTCTGCGTTACTTTGCTGTATCATACCACCTTGAAGCTTTCGTTCTCTCTTCCTTCTCACTACCTGCTTCTTTTGTTCAGGTCTCTGTTTTTGTATGCCTGTCTTCTCCTTTGTTAGTCTTTCTCTCTTTGTCGTTCACACCTGCATGTGGGTACACGTGTGTGTGTGTGTGTGTGTGTGGTGTGTGTGTGTGTGTGTGTGTGTGTGTGTGTGTGTGTGTGTGTGTGTAGATGAGAGAGAGAGAGAGAGAGAGAGAGAGAGAGAGGAGAGAGAGAGAGAGAGAGAGAGAGAGAGAGAGAGAGAGAGAGAGAGAGAGTAGTATTGGAATTATCTATTTGCAGAGTGTAAGCACTAAACATTACAACAGCAGCAACATAAACGTACTACACATGTTGGGCACAGTATAAGCATCTTCAGTGCTGTCACAGTTTAGCTGTACACTGAATTTTATGTTTCTTACTTTTAAAAGCTAAGGTTGACTTGTCATTTAACATGGCAGGAGTTCTTTTCAGAGTCGTGAGTTATTTGTGTCGGTGGTTTGTCTGTCGACAGTATCGGTGTATACCATCATGTGCCGTAGGCGGAAGGGTGTGTGGCAGTTTTGACGTGTTTCAGATTGTTCCCACTCTGCTAGTTTTTCCTCATTCCCTGCAGGTTTTCCTTGCGAAAGTTATGCCCGTAGACTTATGCTTTTACAGTACGGTTTTTCATCTTTCGTTCCATCTTTTAGTAGTTCAATTCTTTTTCTGTCTTTCTGTCTGTCTGTTCTGTCTTCCCTCTCTTTCTCTAAAAACAAAAAACCTCCACAGAGACAGATGAAAAAAACGTGCCATGCAGTCGAAAGCAAAAGCCGAGGAAAGATGTTAGAGGAAGATAAAGACCTTCCAGTTTCTGAGAGGTTACATCAGTCAACACCAGCCAAACAATGCAAAGAAGGGAAGTCAAAGTTGGCAGAGGCACTAAAGGCGACAGGCCTGTAAATGTTGGTGCCATCATCAGATTGGCTGTTTGGGTGCCCAGACAGACTTTGAGGTCTTTTATTCTGGAGTGTGTTTGAAGAAAGGTAGTTCTGAGGATGTAGACACATGTTGTGCCCGCGCGCGCGCGGCACCGCACAACACACACACACACACACACACAACATGCACACACACACACACACACACACACACACACACACACACACACACACACACCACACACACACAACACGAGATTCAAGATTTAATTCGCCTTTGACCCCTTTTGGGCATGGAGGATTTTGGAAAACAAAATCAACTTAGCATGCATGATTTGCATTAACAAAATACGTCTTCAACACCGATATCGACAAAAGCAGAAATATAGCCAACCTTTTCATCAATGTCATGTAACTTTACTCGAAACTATAAATTTGCTATTTTTTTAAATTTTTAATAAAGTCTTTTTGTCAGAAGAGAACAGGTTACAAAATGTGAACATGGATCTTGGATACAAACATTCATGAGGAAGGACATTTTTCCGAAGCTCAGAAAACTTGAGACATTCCATTATAAGTGAAACTCATCTCCTTTTGTTGACCACAATTGTTGAGTTTAAGTTTTTTTATATCTATTTATTCTTTTATATCGAGGATAGTGGAATTAACATTCATAAGCTTTTTTACATCCTGTCCCCGTTTGAATGCAGTTTTGTAAATGTCATCTGTTCCCACCGGCACACGATGGCCTACTCTTACGAAAAACGGAACAGGATTTAATGTATGCGCAAGATATTCTGCGTGCGTTTGCACACGGGGCCTCGGTTTATAGTCTTATCCGAAAGACTTTTGAGGGAGAGTGGAGTCAGCACTGATTTGTTTGTCTGTTTTTCATCTTCAGAAGGCAAGACTGTTACTGGGAGTCATCGGGACTAGACACATGCTTGCTGACAGACATCCTCTCACCTTTTATCTTCTGCTTCCGACTCTCACACCGTTTGTCTTCCTTCCTGCTTATCCTATCTATGTAGCCTACCTATTTGTCTGTTTCTCTTCTTTTCGTGGTACGTCTCTTTCTTCATCCTCTCTCTCTCTCTCTCTCTCTCTCTCTCTCTCTCTCTCTCTCTCTCTCTCTCTCTCTCTCTCTCTCTCTCTCTCTCTCTCTCCCCTCTGTTTTTTCCCCTTTTATACCTACTTTACTTGTTTTCCCGCTTACACACACACACACACACACACACACACACACACAACACACACACAACACACACGCACACACACACACACACACACACACACACACACACACACACACACACACACACACCGCGCACCGCTCACGCATTATAGATATGTAATGCCTTCTGTTTCAGGGTCCTGAATATTTGCTATTTTTAAATATTTTTTTGCTATGTTATTTTTTGTTTAAATAACTATCAGTGTATCCAGTTAGGATGATGCGTTTTGTTGAATGTACTCTGTTTTCTTCTTTTAAAATATTGGTTGAACTGCTGCTGGTGGTGATACTGGTATGTAGGGGTAGGGAGGGGGTTCTTAGCTTTATTCCCTGATCAGGGCAAGGGCCGGATGAAAAAAAGTATGTAATACTTTCTGTTACCCTTGAAAAATAAAGATTATTCATTCATTTATTCATTCAAAGATTATTCATTCATTCATTCATTCATTCATCTCTTCATCTCTCTCTCTCTCTCTCTCTCTCTCTCTCTCTCTCTCTCTCTCTCTCTCTCTCTCTCTCTCTCTCTCTCTCTCTCCTCTCTCTTACCTCAAGCTATCCATTTTATCCGCACTGAAACTAAAATGTACAGTCTCAAAGTGATTCCCAGCTGTGATGGGTGATACAGAGTGCATATTCTAATGACACCCAGGATGTTAAGCTGGGTAACGCCCAGTGACCAACAAAAACAACTGAGATGTGGAGAGGTGAAACATTTTGTAAATATCTTAGAAAGATTTGGTGTGCTGCAAAAGTTGGCATGGAAAGAAATATGTTTAGGATCACTTTTTCCTGTAACTACCATCATGAAGTCTGTGGTTTTCTTCATCTTATTATTTAGAATGAAATCGTGCTGACTAAATTTAAATAATTATGATCAACAACTGCTCCAAAAAATCAAATGATTATGGATAAGAAAATTATTTTCAAAATCTTTGAGTCGTTATCTTAACCTTTTTTGTATTTGCAAATTCATCAAAAACTCTATGTTGCTAAAAAAGCAACTATGCTTGATTTTAAACGTTACGCATAAACACATGAAATTGAAAATAAGTACCAACAAAAACCACAACCTCCCCCCCCCCCCAACAACATCACATGCACTAACTATCTAAGTATCTAAGCACATCATGCATTCAGTTGATTGGCAGGGCCTAAATATAACAGTGTATCAAAAACAGTACGAGTGAACAGTCTGGCAATTTTCTAGGTCATTTGCATGAATCCTAGCATTATTATTATACTACTAACTGATGAAGTATAGTATTACTTTAAAAAAACACCGTCTTGTTATTGCAGGGTGGGAAAACCATAATACATTTTAAATATCTTCCGTGCTTTTTTCTTCCAGACCTCGCTTTGTTTCATATCTTGATTCATATGGCACAGAGTTTATCATATGTATCATTACATAGGGAGTAGCCCACTGTGAAAGAAGAATCCATAACCTTTGGGACACACTTTCTCCCTGACTGCTTTCACAAAGTGGCCAGCTGTGTAAATGGCAGACCGAAGAAGCAGTACATGGTATTGCCCTTTCCAGAGACCAAGCATTTCTACCTGTCACTCAGCCAGCACACCACACAGACTGCTTTCTCCCACACCTGTGCTGAGATCGGATGAAGAGGTGAACACCATTGGTGCTATCACAGTTCAAACGGCCACTCCATTTTTCCCAGTTTTGTACCCAAGGGCGACAAGTTTGCCCTCATGTCAAGAGATCTCTCATAAAGTGATGGCCCTTGAGTAATGCTGGTGTCTTTGTTGTCAACAGTATTGTGTGGTGTGGGGTGAGAGTCTGGCAGCTTGTGACGTGTAAGATCTTGGGTGTTTTCACATTTATGGCAGGGTCATCTGTATGGTGCACCTGTTGAAAGTACAGCTCTTCTACCAATAGCAGTTATGGGCAGTGTTGCTCTGTGTTATTTGGTTTAAGAGATGTTTATACAGAATACACATATCATGCATGCAAACTTAATCAGAGCAACAACAATTGCAAGCTCTTAAAACCATTATGTTAACAGAATTACGTGTGTGTGTGTGGTGGCGTGCGTGCGTGCGTGCGTGCGTGCGTGTGTGTGTGTGTGTGAGCATTTACATATGAGCACGTATATGAACACACGTCTGTAAAATATACATGATAACATTTCTGATAACAAAACATGATTTTCTATACTTTGTATATCCTTTAGGTTAACTGTATACTTAGTATGTGCACCTAAGTATCCATCAGATAAAGAAATTTATCTGCCAGGTACAATTTCCTGTACCTTACTTCACCACCTCTCAAACTCCCACCCTTCTTCCCCCTCTTCTCCACCACAACATCCACCATTCAGTGGCTTGCAGCTGCTATAAAGCTGCCAATGTTGTAACCCCATGGTAACAGGATGCTCTTTATCTCCCTTTGATTCTTCATCACATCTGTTGTTTTTTCTCAAATACCTTTTCCTGAGAGAGCGAGAGAGAGAGAGAGAGAGAGAGAGAGAGGGAGAGAGAGAGAGAGGGAGAGAGAGAGAGAGGGAGATAGAGAGAGAGAGGGAGGAGAGAGAGAGAGAGAGAGAGAGAGAGAGGAGAGAGAGAGAGAGAGAGAGAGAGAGGAGAGAGAGAGAGAGAGAGAGGAGAGATGGACTGTTTTATTGGGGTAAATGGATAAGTGCTGGGTTTCTTTACACCATGCCCTCATTTTCTGTTAGAGAGAGAGAGAGAGAGAGAGAGAGAGAGAGAGAGAGGAGAGAGAGAGAGAGGAGAGAGAGAGAGAGAGAGAGATGAAATGAAATGAAAATGTTTTATTGATCAGCAGCCTTGGGCTACACTTCAAAACAAGGCTGGAGGTGGAAGGGAGAGGGTGAGAGAGAGAGAGAGAGAGAGAGAGAGAGAGAGAGAGAGAGAGAGAGAGAGAGAACTCGAACTCGAACTCGAAAGGTTTATTCATGAAAAAAGGCCATTGGCCCATACATGAAGGGGGTTGCCGAATAACGATAACGATAATTGCTTTAAGCTGACACACGACACTACTCCAAGCCATGGATACCACAGCATTGATTAGTAATGTACATGGAGACACGAAACTCTTTACTGTCCGGATATGTTACGGCATTCTGAGCCTTTCTTTCATCCAGTCTTTCTCACACACCCTTAGGTCTAGGCTAGCCAAGAAACTGTTGTAGTAGTTCTCTAAGTGTCGCTAAGTCCCTTGAAGCACGCGATAGGGTCTCCGTGTGTAGTGTGTTCTGGATTCGCTTCCCATTCCGCAAACTGGCGAATTTGACACGTTCCTCTTTTAACATGTTTTTCTCTTGCTGTTTGACAAACCAGTACACACATACTGGCTCAGTGTCTGGTTGGCATGCGTACTGGATCACAATGTCATCTGACTCACACGTCACAATATCTTCAGGGTCTGAATGATGTAGCACAGATTTTCTAAAGTGTGTATTTCTTTGTCTGTCTCTTAGCCTTTTCTGTACGGATCTATCAGTTAGAGTAGCCACGTACTGTTTGACATTTCCTGTGTGGAATGTACCAACAATGTTATCATCGTTCATCTCAGGCTGCAAAACACACAAATCAGCACAGTCACTACAATCAGACATACAGGGAGGTTCTAAATCAACCGATGATGGCAACTTAACTGATGTTTTTGTGTTGATGTCCTGTGTGTGTGTTGTTGGTAGGTCTATTCCATGTGTATCTACACATGCTGTATTCCCCTGTTCTACTCCACTGTCAGGCAGACTCGAGGCACTGAGGACACAGTCACTTTCACACACACAACACTTGCCTGCTTCTGTTTATGCTTTCGAGAGCGCTCTACATCTCGTCGTCATTGAGATAACGATTTCTTCCTGTAGTACTGTGCTTGTGTGCTGCGATTCACTGTTGGATCCGCCATGTTGGTTGACACTGCTGTGTCCACTGGTTTCAGTCGCAAGACAAAAACCACGCTGTCCCCTTCTCCTGCCACTTTCCAGCTGGAAACTGCATTGTCAGTCAGCAGGGCGCCTAAGGTCCTCCACAGCCGCTGGAAGTCCAGTAACTGGCATTTTTGACTGAATTTCTAGTTTTACTGCTGCTCACAGAAAATGTACGCCCTGTCCGCTTCACTTCTCGTGACCGCCCCCGAGAGAGAGAGAGGAGAGAGAGAGAGAGAGAGAGAGAGAGAGAGAGAGAGAGAGAGAGAGAGAGAGCACATTCTTTTACCTGGAGAATGTGACTTTTTCATTTGTGTATACACTGACCCGTGAAGAGAGGGAAAGGATACATACCAACCCATTGTCTTTGTCTGCAGGCTGAAGAGACTCTGACACTGATACTCATGTTGGCATTCATGGAAGGTCTGACTCTTTTTTCTACAGCTACCATCAACTTTTGCGTTTCTTCCATTCTTATTCCTTCATTCTTCTGTCATGTTGAGTTAGTGTTAGTAGAAAAACCTGGAAACCCAGGTGCTTTAGAGAATGCCAGATTTGACAGAGACTGCTGGTTTCATGTCAAGATTATTGCCATGTAGATAGTTCCGGAAGATTCAGTGCCTACTACGCTTGTTTGAACCCGTTTGGAAAGATTTTCTCCAGGGTCATTATGTATAGTTACATTAAATGTTACAATGAAATGCTCAGACTAAAAATGATCTAAAGCTGCTGTGCATCGTTGCATAACACATTGCTATGAATTCAGATTTTTTCATTGCATGATGATCGATGAGAATGAGGATGATGTAATGATGCAAGAAGATTCAGTGCCTACTACGCTTGTTTGAACCCGTTTGGAAAGATTTTCTCCAGGGTCATTATGTATAGTTACATATAAATGTTACAATGAAATGCTCAGACTAAAAATGATCTAAAGCTGCTGTGCATCGTTGCATAACACATTGCTATGAATTCAGATTGTTCAGTGCTCGAAACTGTGCAACTAAGCACAAAAAAGTTGTAATATAGGAAACATCCTCAGTGTTCAGTGTAGAAATTGATGTATTTCTCAATACAAAAATAAAACTTTTGTTTCCTGAAACATTTTGTAACAGTAGTGTCCTTTGCCTGCCTTTGTTTATTCAGTATCTCTGTTCGAACTGTTGTCTGATTCTATTATATAATATTTCCCATGTGGGGATTCCAGGGACCTGTCAATATAAACAGCAACCCCACCTTTTGGAAATTCTTTGCTAAAAATGTCCTCTTTTCTATCACTCTCTTTGATTCTGCCATGTTTCTTTTCTTCCTATCTTCTCCTTCTTGTCTATTTTCTTCCTTCTTGGTCCATTCTTCTGCCTTTTTCCCAGAAAGACTAAAAATATAGCATTTCTCTCTTATGCTTAAGTGGGATGTGCTGAGCTTGACTTGTCAGGCACTTAACGGCAGTGCTATGCATTTTCAATCATATAACAGACAACAGCTATTGGTTTCTGAGAATTTGACAAAGAACAAGAAGTTTATAATATGCATGTAGCTTTGCACAAATCACCTTTTCGTGAACAGACAAGAAATAAATGAAAAGTCTTTTTCTTTGTTACAAAGTGGCCAGCTGTGTAAATGGTAGACTGAAGAAGCAGAACATGGTATTGCCCTTTCCAAAGTACATGGTATTGCCCTTACCGTTTGTACCTGTCACTCAGGCCAGCACACCAGACAGTCTGCTTTCTCCCACACCTGTGCTGAGATCGGCTGAAGAGGTGAACACCATTGGTGCTATCACAGTTCAAACGGCCACTCCATTTTTCCCGGTTTTGTACCCAAGGGCGACAAGTTTGCCCTCATGTCAAGAGATCTCTCATACAGTGATGGCCCCTGAGTAATGTTGGTGTCTTTGTTGTCAACAGTATCAGTGTTCAGTATTGTGCGGTGTGGGGGTGAGAGTCTGAGGCAGCTTGTGACGTGTTCTTGAGTGTTTTCACACTGCTGGATGTTTGTTATTTCTGTGCTATTTGCACCTGTTGTTTACAGTAATATTATTTCTGATGATGGCATTTTTGTTATCATTTTTTGTTTTAGAGTTTGACTATTCATTTTTTAAATTTTTTGTAACATTCTCCTGTTATTGTACATGTATATGCGCATGCACGTAATTATACAAGCGCATGTGCTTGCATGTGTGCATGCATGTATGTGCATGTATATGCTTACGTGAGCGTGTGTGTATCAGTGTCAAAGTCAAGGTCAAACCTTTATTTCCAGATGATTTATTGAAGAGGCTGCCATTTCTTTTTTTTATCAAACAATTCATAAAAAGATCAGATTATGTATGTATACCAATAAAAATGTTTGTGTGTGTGTATGTGTTGTGTGTGTGCGTGTGTGTGTTGTGTGTGCGTGTGCGTGTGTGTGTGTGTGGTGTGTGCGTGTGCGTGTGTGTGTGTGTGTGTGTGTGTGTGTGTTTGTGTGTGTGTGTGCATGTAAGAGCAGTTCTGTGAATGTAAGTACAAGATATTTTGAATTCCTTATACTTTCTCTTAACAGTCTACTTTTCCCTACCACTAACTCTCTTAACACAATCTACTTTTCCCTACTGCTAACGTCTTTCAGATTAACTGTATACTTAGTTCTTGCACCCAAGTATCCATCAGATAAAGAAACTGATGTACGTACTACCATCCACCCTGGTGTTCATGTTTCCCCCTCCCTCCTCATCCATCACAGAGTCTCTTGCAGCTGCTATGT
>CM060332.1:33370683-33375683 GCA_030674155.1 Stramonita haemastoma
GTGTGACAACGGTAAGAGAGAAAAAAAAAGTTGATAGGACAGAAGAGTAAAAGAGACGTAGCTGAAGCGAGATAAAGGGCTTTCAATTACCATGAAGTTGCAGCAGCAACTGCTGAAGAGGGGTTGGCAGCAGAGGCTAATAGAAGAGTGCAAAAGATGGCTGTCTTCACCGAGAAAGATTGAGATTGGTATCGGTGAATTACGTTTCTTTATCTGATGAGTGTTTTAGTACTTTGATTTCCTGCCTGTGGGCTGGTGGGGGGGGGGGGTTCTTTTTTTTTTTTTTTTTTTCTCTTGATGGATGTGGTGGGAATTTGCGGGAATAGGGGTGGGGGTGGGTATTGTCTTGTTTTTCAGGAATTGCATTTCAAAAGTTATGACGTAAAGATGTCCAGTATTGCATCCTCCGTGTTGAGCTTTAAAAAAAAAAAATCAGACTCTCCCAACATTTTTCATATGCATGTCTTTTACAACTTACCGTCTGTATCTCCGACCAAGCTCTCTCTCTCTCTCTCTCTCTCTCTCTCTCTCTCCTCTCTCTCTCTCTCTCTCTCTCTCTCTCTCTCTCTCTCTCTCTCTCTCTCTCTCTCTCTCTCTCTCTCTCTCTCTCTCTCTCTCTGTGCCCTTTTATTGTAGTTAACTGAGGATTTGGATGTTGCACCCAATCTCCCACCCACACACTCTGAGGTTTGGATGTTGCACCCAATCTCCCACCCACACACTCTGAGGGTTTGGATGTTGCACCAATCTCCACCCACACACTCTGAGGGTTTGGATGTTGCACCCAATCTCCCACCCACACACTCTGAGGTTTGGATGTTCACCCAATCTCCACCACACACTCTGAGGTTTGGATGTTGCACCCAATCTCCCACCCACACACTCTGAGGGTTTGGATGTTGCACCCAATCTCCACCACACACTCTGAGGATTTGGATGTTGCACCCAATCTCCCACCCACACACTCGCACACACAACACACACACCACACCCACTCACAACATTACATCCAAGTTCACACATACACACACATGTACGTGCGCGCACACACATACACACACGCACGCACGCACGGACACACACACACACATACACACACACACACACACACACACACACACACACACACACACACACACACACACACACACACACAACACACGGAGAAAGAGAGAAAAAAGAGAGTGAGTGAGTGAGTGAGAAACAAGACAGACTTACAGAGAAAGTTAGAGAGAGAAACCAGGATAAGCAAAAGCTGAAATGTATATAATATCTTCTTGTGCCACTATTTGAACACGACCTTTAAACCGCCCTTTTAACACAGAATTGAAGTCTTTAAAACAGATTTTCGGTTCAAATGGTTTAGTGTAATGAAAACTTCAGATAACAAAATTGAAGCAAATGTTACGTTCCAAATCAGCTTGAAATGAGACGGGGTCTGTGACAGGGTATGTGATGTTTGTCAACGTTTGTAGATTGTTTGTAATAATATTATTAATATATCATTATTCAGTCAATTGGACAGATTCATGCTTTTGTGACAAAGAGAAACGAATAAGTGCATAATTGTACCAAAGAAACGGTTGCTACTGTTTGTCAGATATTCTAACTTAAATCAACAGACTCTAAACACTTGAGACAAAGACTGGACAAAGACTGGGAAGTTTGCACGCACTGTTAGCAATTTAATATGACCATTGCTGTTTGTCAGCCATAATTTTTTTTATCATGATTTGCTCGGATGTCAAGAGCTAGGATACACGCATCGGATGTTTACATGCATCGTTGCCAACAGACTTTGTTTAGGGTGGTTTTGTTTGAAGCGGTGTCCTTGAGCGAAGGTTTTGTGAGGGACTGGTGCCTCCTTCAGCCTGTTGAGCTTGCGATCTGTTTAGGCCGAAATCAGATGTCAGAGAGAGAGAGAAGACAGAGAGAGAGAGAGAGAGAGAGAGAGAGAGAGAGAGAGAGAGAGAGAGAGAGAGAGAGAGAGAGAGAGAGAGAGAGAGAGAGAAGAGAGAATGTTTTTGGTTTAATTGTTGACTTATTTATCTATCTCTTCTTCTTCTTCTTTTCTTCTCTTGTTCTTCTTGCTGTTCTTCTTGTTCTGTTTCTTGTTCTTCTTCTTCTTCTTCTTCTTCTTCTTCTTCTTCTTCTTCTCTTCTTCTTCTTCTTCTTCTTCTCTTCTTCTTCTTCTTCTTCCTTCTCCTCTACTCCTCTTCCTCTCTCTCCTCCTTCTTCTTCTTCTTCTTCTTCTTCTTCTTCTTCTTCTTCTTCTTCTTCTTCTTCTTCTTCTTTCTTCTTCTTCTTCTCTCATTTTCTTTTTTTGTGGCTCAAGTCAACCGCTACGTTTGTTATCCGACAAATGACAATATGACAACATGTAAGTGATACCTCTTTCTGCTGTCTGCTAAAGTATTTATCACATACCACATCTCTCTCTCTCTCTCTCTCTCTCTCTCTCTCTCTCTCTCTCTCTCTCTCTCTCTCTCTCTCTATCTCTCTCTCTCTCGTCTCTGTCTCTATCTCTTCTCTGTCTCTTCTGTCTTCTCGTCTGTCTGTCTGTCTGTCTCTCTGCTCTCTGTCTCTGTCTGTCTTCTCTCTGTCCTATCTCTCTCTCTAGCAGTCTCTGTCTCTCTATCTCTGTCTTTCTCTCTCTCTCCTCCCCCCTCCCTCTCTTTCCCTCTCCCCCCTCTCTCATTTGCATATCTTGCATTCCTTTCCCCGTCCATCTATTTTTCGATTGTTTTCCTTGTTATGTGGCTCGTTAACCGTGGTTCTCTGGTGAAAGCAGAGTTTAAACGATATTGTCGACAAAAACGATTTTGTAGTTTAGTGTTGGTGAAAGATGCCCGACTCTGCAGCAAACTTCAGCGATTTCCCTTTCTCGAAGTAGTACAGCCCCTAACCTTCCGACCAGCCACCCCCTTTCCCCCCTCCCCCATCCACCATTTCCCTGACTTCTCTTCTTCAGTAGAACCCGCTTTTCTTACTCTTCACTTTGACTGTGAAGTTCTTCCCCACCCCCTTCCTCCTTTAGTGACACAACTCGTTAATTAAGTCCTGCTGCAGGAGAAAGTGTCATTATGAACACTGATACTGATACCTTCAGTAAAGATCAAGTCTCTGGTAGACAGTCTATTTCTCATCTGTGTCATATCTCATGACTTTTTCAGGTCAGGGAAGGAGAGAGAGAGAGAGAGAGAGAGAGAGAGAGAGAGAGAGAGAGAGAGAGAGAGAGAGAGAGACAGACAGACAGACAGACAGACAGACAGACAGACAGACAGACAGACAGACAGACAGACAGACAGACAGAGACAGACAGACAGACAGACAGACAGACAGACAGAGACAGACAGACAGACAGACAGACAGACAGACAAAATTAGTAGAATTTTTTCCCCAGTTACCGTGTGCACACAAACTCAAACAGCCTCTGCCACACACACACTCTGTCTGCTCAGTGCTGTTTTCCTGCACTGGAGAGAAAGGTCAGAGGAAGGAGTAAGCACTCTGTGTCACTGCACCTGAGTGCTGTGTGTAACTCATCACTGAAGCTCAGCCCCTCTGTTGCTCTGACACCATAGGGGAAGCATGGCGACTCTTCTGAAGAAAATCAGTCACCACTCTCTTTCTCCTGTTTACATTGCTGAAAGGGTTGACCTAAAGCTACACATACAGTTCCTGGGTTTTTTGGTGCACAAGTATAGTGGGAATTTAGGTACCTCCTTGTGGTGCTAAATATTGGCTTTGTTTCTTGCTGTAGTTTCTTTGAGAGGCATTGGGGTAGTGCACTGAAATTTTTAGTATCATTTTTTCTCTTGAAAGTTGAACTGGTAAGACAAGCCACTGTGGTGCGGTGGTCATTGTTTGAGTTCCTGGCCGAAAAGCAGCGGATTAGAATCTCAGAAGTCATAAGCTTTTTGCTTGTATGTCTTTTTTAAAATGATTCTTCTGGCTGGCTTCAGTCCAAAGTGAGCATGCTATGGATTCATCGAGAAGAATTGGCTCGTGCCGTTCAACGTAATTGACTGTACAGATGGGATTGTGAGATTGTTGCTTGGATTATTTGACCAGTACTGCGGGAACCTGTATCTCTCTGGCCTAGTTGATGCTAAGCTAGTCTTTCAGCTGGTGCACTTCCACAGCACCATCACTACATCGTTCTCATCAGCGTTGACCATCATGCAAAAACAAGAAAATTGTCTTTGATTTGGTGGCCCTAGATGCTTTGGTCTCTTGGTGACCTCAGTTTTCGTTTTCCATACACTTCTGTGATGAGCTGGTGTCAAAGCCTTTGGTATTAATGGTTCATAGGAGAACTTCGTTGAAGGACATTTATTGTGGTCACCACCCCAGGTGGGTTCTTACTTCGTAATGGGAAACTATTATTGTCACTAATAGTAGGCTTGATATCTTGTGTCGTGCTTATGTTGGCTCAGAACAGGCACCACTGAACATCACCATGCAGCAGTGCAGGGCTCTTCTGGTTGGTGGCCTTGCATTGATAAGCTCTGTATGGACATCTGTTCCTGAGGGTGTAAATGAATTAGCTGGGACATGGCTGAGACGGAGAGATGCTGAACTGGCGGAGCCATTCTTTTCCAGGCTGCAGACTGCATATTATTGTGTATGTTTGTCGTCTACATTATAGGCCACAACTGGCCAGTTCGTTTTACGAAAAAATAGATGGATTTTAAAAATGTGCAGATCTCCGAAGTTGGAAAGCAGCTACCTTAATGGTGGTCAAAAAACCGTCTCATACGCAAAAATCTCACCATATGTGAATCTCAAAGCTTCATCTGAGGAACTTTAAAAAAAGGGCGCAAAAAGTGCTCCCTGTATGTACTTGGGACCTCAAATTTTATCCAAGCACCTCTCTCTCTTTCTGTCTCTCTGTCTCTGTCTCTGTCTCTATCTCTATCTCTCTCTCTCTGTCTCCGTCTCTCTCTCTCTCTTCTCTCTCTCTCTCTCTCTCTCTCTCTCTCTCTCTCTCTCTCTCT
>CM060332.1:33380683-33405683 GCA_030674155.1 Stramonita haemastoma
ATAATGGAATGAGCACTCATGTGCCTTTTTGCACCCAGTCCCCGTGTGAATGCAGTTTTATAAATGTCATATTATGTGCCCACCGGCACACAGTGTTTTATACACTCATGTTAGGAAGCATCCAGCTATTTATGACTCAGCTCAATCTTACATAAAAGAATCTTTCATGATGCAGCGGCACTCACATGTGAGCACATAGACACCGCGAGTATGCAAGTACGCGGCTATGATTATGTACGTATACAAGCATGCAAACACATACACACACGACACACACATCACACCTCTGCCCCCCCCCCGCCCCACAACAACACACATGCACACACACATCTGCACACAGACAAAACACAACACACACACACAACACAGCATAGCTACGACAGACACAGACACACACCATCACCACACACGACTCACACGCGTACGCATGCACGCTACAACCACCACACACGCCCCGCGCCACCAACCACACACACACACACACACACACACACACACACACAATAACACACACACAATATGAAATATTTTGATAAAAGAATTAAAAAAAAATGTAAAATGTGAAAGGGATTTCTATGCACCGTCAGTACAGACCAACAAGGACTCCACCTCTTTCTTACCAAGGTTGTCAGGCGCTGTGCTTTGATTCACTTCATGCAGAATGGACAGATCCTAGGATTAGTTCAGTGACAGTGTGACAGTATTGTCCCGGCAGGAGAGGGCTTCGACCTGACAGGTGCATGCTGCCTGGACAATCCTGTCCAATTTGTCAGATGTTTGGGTGCGAAAAATGATGAGACTGATGTGATGTGTGTGTGTGTGTTGTTGTGTGTGTGTGTGTGTGTGTGGTGTGTGTGTTGTGTGTGTGTGTGTGCGCGCGCGCGCGCGCAGGTGTGTGCAACCATCTGAATGCACTGATCTATCTTTTAGGTGTGAGAAAGCATGCGTGTCAGCTAAAGTATTTGTCGAAAAATATGCCTATACAAGCTTATAAGTGAATTGGTTTATTCTACATTCACATTTACATGCACACACACACAAACACACACAAACACACACACACAAACATACACACAACCAATCTCTCTATGTATCTATGTATCTATTATCTATCCATCCATCCATCCATCTGTCTATCTGTATCTATTATCTATCTATCTATCTATCTATCTATCTATCTATCTATCTATCTATCTATCTATCTATCTATTATCATCTATCCGTCTATCTATCTATCTGTCTATCTATCTGTCTATCTATCTATCTATCTATCTATCTATCTATCTATCTATCTATCTATCTCTATCTATCTATCTGTCTGTGACTGTCTCTGTCTGTCTGTCTGTCTGTCTGTATGTATGTATGTATGTATGTATGTATGTATGTATGTATGTATGTATGTATGTATGTATGTATGTATACATATAGCTTTAGGAAGCATCAGAAAAGAAATGGACATTTGCTGAATCTGTTAAAAACAATGGACATGAATCTGAATGGGGCTATGTTTTTATTACTATTTAATATAGTATTATACATTACTATGATATAATATGCTATGATATATATATGCTATGATATATATATATATATATATGTATATATATATATATATCTCTCTCCAAAACAGTGTTTCCTTTATTCATTGTTCATGTGAAATGGATAGACAGGATTAGTTCAGTGACAGGCATGGCATGATGTCCCAGCAGGAGAAGGCTTAACATAGCAAAGAGGTGTTGGCTCTGAAACCCTAACTTGTCAGACACTTGCAATGGGAAAATACCATACTGTTCTCACTCTGTGTGCAATGTGTTTGCCTGTTGCTGCCTGTTTGTGTCTGTATCTGTCTCTAAGTTTCTCTGTCTGTTTGGTCGTGTGTTTCTGATATGTTTTGGGTTCAGAATGGAAGCAGCGTTGAAATGTTTATCTATTCTGTTTAATACAGGTACCTCCATTCTCTCTAGTCACTTTATTTTGGCTGTGAGAAAATTATAGTCAATGCTGTTCTATGTCCATCTATGTGTTTCTCTGTTTCTGTTTCTCTCTGTATCTGCATTATTCAGTTTTCTCTCTCTCTCTCTCTCTCTCTCTCTCTCTCTCTCTCTCTCTCTCTCTCTCTCTCTCTCTCTCTCTCTCTCTCTCTCTCTCTCTCTCTCTCTCTCTCTCTCTCTCTCTTCTCTCTCTCTCTCCTCTCTCTGCTCTCTCTTCTCCTCTCTTGTCTAGCTCACTTTGTCTGCTTTTGTCTTTCTGATGCTTTGTCTGCTATCAATTTCTTCTATGTTTGTTGTGTGTGTGTGTGTGTGTGTGTGTGTGTGTGTGCTTGTTTGTGTGCACCACACTTTTTTTTCTTAGCACGTGGGCAATACACATGAGACTTTAATTTACCCTTGTCAGTGAGGGAGCAAGGAAAATTGGCCCTTTGACACCCCCTCCCCTGTGGCCATGACATGACCTTTAACCTTGTCTAACATTGCCACCATTGTGATAGACCTGTAGGGTATGACACTGTCTTTTCAACAATTATCTCTACGTGGATGCCGGGTTTCATGACCCAGATAGAACTCATCGGGGAGTTCCACTTTCTCTTTTTTCCAGATTTTCTGTTTGTTTGTTTATTTTGTTTCATGTTAAGTGCAGTGGTCTATGTCTTCGGTGGTTTTGTGGCTGTTTTAATGCATGTGTGTGTGTGTGTGGTTTGTGCGTGTGCGTGTGTGTGTGGTGGTGTGGTGTGTGTGTGTGTGTGTGTGTGTGTGTGTGTGTGTGTGTGTCCTTCACATAAATATAGGATGATATTCAAATGAGTGGGCTGATAGATCTGCTAAAAAGAAAAGGCGCAACTAATGACAGTAGATCCGCAGCATTGCATATTCTTTTATCCTTAGGAGAGAGTTAGCGGTTATTAGAACAGGCATCATTGAGTTAATCCATGGAGTTATATAGCAAAAAAGACAGTTTTCAAATTGGAGTCTATGTAGAAAGAGCGTATTTGAAGACATTATCCATCGAAAGATTCATACAGATGTTGTCAGAGACAGAAAACTCGAGGCATTATTCTTCAGATTAAGACTAAATGCATTGTTACAAAATTCAGCAAGAATGTTAAATGCTTATGGGGAGAATATAATTATTTCCAATGCTTATATCATACTTGATTGCCAGAATTTAAAACTTCATTTGTTTATAATATATCTCTCTGAGAGTGAGACTTTCTCTGTGTTTCTGCCTTTCTTACTGTCTGTCTGTGTGTTGGTTGTGTGTGTTGTCCTCTCTCTCTCACTCACACATCCTCCCTTTTATTCCTTAGTGTGTGTGTGTGTGGGGGGGGGGGGGGTGCGTGCATGCGTGTATGTGTATGTGCGTGTGTGTGAGAGAGAGAGTAAGTGTGTGAGTGTGTGTGTGTGTGGTGCGCACGCGCGCGCGCGCGTGTGTGTGTTTAGGAGACTACTTTTTATCGTATATGTGATGAAACCCCTAATTTAGCTATCACGGATAGGGGAAAACTACAGCATTGACACCTTTGCCATCACATGACCTTTGCACATGTCAAGCAACATCACTTCAGTAATAGTATTGTACAGTATGAAACACCCTCTTTTCACTTGTGTCTACATGAATGTGGGGTTGCACTACCCAAATTCACAGGACACTATACGAAAAGACACCTTTTTCCTCCCTAATTATTATTGGCATTTATATATATATATGTATATATTTTTTTTTATGCACAGATTGGTTATCCTCATCTTGTTCTCATTTTCATGCCTTTTTGATTGTTCATGTTGTGGCTGCTTGTCATGCAGAAAATACATGCTGTGCAAAGAATTTAAATGAGTGTCTTATTGTCCTACCTAAAAGTATTCCCTTACACCCTTGCTCAAAGCTTTGTAAAAAAAAAAAAAGACAGTGGAATATTTTTTTTTTAGACCAGTCTTTGACAGTCAGTACCGCAGTTCATTGAATTCTCTCTAAATGTGTAGTTTTAACTCGTGAGTCTGTGGTGAAGGGCAATGTATGAAAGTTGTTTGAATGGTTTAACCTGCTGATACAAAGTCTGTTCTATATACAAAAATAATGTAATAAAAAAAATCCCCAACATTCACATTTAAACTTTTGCTTTGATCTTCTAGGTAAGGGTGTGTGCAGATTTAAAGCAATAACTCGTGTGTGTGTGTGTGTGTCTGTGTCTGTGTGTGTGTGTCTGTGTCTGTGTGTGTCTTGTTGTGTGTGTGTTGTGTTGTGTGTGTGTGTGTGTGTGTGTTGTGTGTGTGTGTGTGTGTGTTTAGTTGCAGAATTCCAGAGGGTCATATAAAACTTTGTGGTAGTTTGACCAGGGATGGATGTTTATCAAGATGCAGCTTTACCCACATGTTGAAACTTGTTCCTCCTTTTGGAGGAGTAGGCCATTTGTGCCAGTGGAAATGAATGAGAAAAATTTACAAAACCACATAAATATACTGGATGTAAAAAAGACACATAAGTGTATATTTTATCATCCTCAACATAAAATAGATAATTACAAAATTCCAAAGTAGCTAACTATACAGCTGGTAAAACAGCAGCAGCAGAAGCACGTACACGTGAAAGCACTTTTAAAGAACCGATTGACATTTGGAGCTGTGGCCAACCACCAAAGAAGAAGGAAAAGCATGTGTGGAAGGTGCTGAGGGGGTAATAGAAAAACCCCGTGAGACACAAGATAAGCACTACACCCCCTCTGCCCAAACATCACACCCCTCTACCAAAACAATGGTAGTGTATTTCGGGCTGGTTCTCTTTAGGGCTCCTGCTTTCTCTTTTGTTGTGCTTTGGTGGTTTTTCTTCTTTGGCATAAGGTGAAAATATAGATGCACTTATTCGTGAAAAGGTCACCCTGACCTGTCTTTGACATTATTATGTAATACCTAGATACCTCGCCAAGAAAAGTGGAGGGTAGCTGTGAGGGGGTGTGTGTGTGTGTGTGGGGGGGGGGGGGGGGGGTAGGGTAAGCTATAGGGAAGTGAATATATTAAGAAGTAACAGGGAACGTGTAGTTGCTGTTTTTGTTTGATTGATTGATTGTCTGTATCAGATTTGTAAAGAATTTATAGACTACTCTCTGCAGTAGTATTATCTTCTATTCTCTGGGGTCTCTTATTGGGTGGGATGCGTATTACCTGGTCTTCTCCTGTGCTTGTAGCTCTGCAGGAGGTCTGCCCGCTGGCCTCAGCCGACACATTCCAATTTCTGAGTTTCTCAGTTTTGTACCGAATGCATACTGAGTATGTTTGTAGATGGCTTAATGAAAAAAAGCAAGTGTTTTGCTTACTTAATGTACCATCTGTAAATAAAAATTTGACTTGTGACTGACTTCGTGTTTCCTGAACCTGCTGGTAACTGACATGAATTACAGGATTTTTAACATGCATGTTTGATATTCTGAACAAAGAGAAGTAAAGCACTGGCAGGTCTGCAGTTTAAGCGAACTGAGAGATTGTAAAAATCCCTATCCTTAATTCACTGGACACCGCTACCGGGATTTGAACTCGCAACATCATGGACCAACGGTATTGAAGTCGAATGGTCCTAAGCATTCGCAATAGCTTGTGTCCCAATAGTGTACAGTGTCAGGCCTTTGTCTACATGGCATGCCCACGGGCATTTTCGGCGATAATTCAGCTGATCAACACTATGCGAACTATCAACAGTGAGGGAGAGATTTCACCCCGAGAAACTCTCAAGGAAATGTGGGTGTTCTACTTTTTAGTGTCAAGATTTGTTGAACAGGTGCTTGTTCAGGCCACTGGTACACAACTGTCTACAATAGTTACTGCCAGCAAAGAAAGCAGGAGACCATGTAGTGAGCTTGTATGCTCTCTCTTCTCTCTCTCTCTCTCTCTCCCTCTCTCTCTCTCTTCTCTCCTCTCCTCTCTCTATTACCGCGCACACACCACACACCCACACAACACAACACTTAACGCACAGCAAGCAGAGAGAGAGAGAGGGGGGGGGGTGTTGCTTTTTGTTATCATGCTTTTGTTGACACGAAAAGTCATCAGCCGCCTGATGGTGGGTGCTTTGTCAAACGGCAGTGACTTACTTCCCCGTCATCACCCTACACCTCTTGACGCTATCTGTCTCACTTAGCCAATGAAAAGCGGAGCTGTCACATCCCAGCATGCTGTTCTCACGCCATCTATTTTCCTCCCACCAATGAAAGCTTAGCATGACATCCTAGCATTCTCTTCTTATGCTAAGTTCAACAGTAAAACACAGTTTTTCATGAATCGAAATGAATTCTACCAATGAAAAGCTTAGCAGTGACAATCCTAGCATTCTGTTCTTACGCTAAGTTCAACAGTTAACACAGTTTTTCATGAATCGAAATATTTCAGAAAAAAATTTCCCAAACACAAAGTGAATAAAGAATTAGAATGCAAGAATCCTAGCATTCTCTTCTTACACTAAGTTCAACCGTTAATAGAGTTTTTCATGAATCGAAAAATTGAATCGAATAAGTTTGTGTAAGAAATGCCACAGATATCTCTTGACTGTCGTGGATATGAAATAATAATCAAGTTTCCGAAAAGTTGAAGTCAAAACTTTAAGGTTTTTACTATTTTTTTTTTAGTTTAGAATAAACAGTGAAACATAACCAGAATAACACCGCCCCTCCTCACGATCACATCAATATATTGTGTGGCTATGTTATTTGAAGAAGTGTAATAACATGAGCCAAATTTACTTGAAAATACAGTGTATCAATGATACTAAAAAATAAAAAGACCTCTTTCCCATACCAGAAAAAAATTGCAACATCATTTCCAGCACCCTCTCTCTCTCTCTCTCTCTCTCTCTCTCTCTCTCTCTCTCTCTCTCTCTCTCCTCTCTCTCTCTCTCTCTCACACACACACAACACACACACACACACACACACACACACACACACACACACACACACACACACACACAGAAGGAAGGAAATAAACGCAGCAGGAAGGAAGCCAAGATCACAGGAAAATAGTACCGACCCAAGAACCCGCCAGGTAGAACCATAACAACAAATGAACGAAACCAGATGGGACAAATCCAGTCCACACCCAAATAACCTCCCCACCTTCCTCCTGCTTATCTCCTCCCCCCTCCCCCCCTCCAAAAAAGGGAAAGAAAGACAGTAAAAAGTAAAGGAAACAACAATCGTAGAAACTAGATGAATGTCCACACCAGAATGAAAAATAAATCAATATAATTCAAAACTTGTAAAAGAAAACACGATACCAGAAAAAATTAACCATCTCGTGCCATACATGACAGAAGTCGTCAGCCTCCGTTTAAAAGGGATTAAACGTGAGGCTAAGCGCATAACTTGACACTAAGCGCACTTGAATGGGCCGCGCGGTTTATGCCTAACAAATGTCATAGCGTTCACCCCGTTCCATTACCGGCGACGCAGAGTGACAAATAGTGCAAGGATATCTTCTTCCCCCTGAGCAGAATGCAAAGGTTTTAGGGTGCTTAGCAAACACGCAGGGATCAAGTCACTTTTGTGGAGTGTCGCCCGGAGTTTTTGGCTTTGTTGGTTTTGAGAGAGAGAGAGGGGTTGGAGGTGGCGATGTTTTGCCTTTTTTCACTAGTTGATTCTTTCCACTTTGTGCAAGACAAGTACGTGATTGTGGGTCTCGCTGTTTGTTTAAGATCCTTTTGTGTATGCATTTTGCGCTGTCTCTCTCTATCATTTTGTAAGAGGAAAAAAAGTCATGATTGGACTGATGAAGAGCATAAAAAGTACAGGAGATAAAGAGGCTATTGGAAAATTTTGAAGGGTGGAAAGTTGAAAAAGATTTAGTATAACTTCATTTTTAAAACCACTTGCCTCGCTGTGAAATATGCTTTGTCACGGTGAAAAATGAAAGGAAATATACAGAGATAGATAACAGATTTCATCAATAATCATAAACCATTCAATCAGAAATAAACTGGTTATCAGAAAAACATTGTTATGTAATAAAAAATGGTATTCACCATTCTTAAGAAAACACTTTAACTCGAAGAATAACATATTGCAAGAAATTAATTCAGAACAGGAAACGATATGTTCAAACCACTGTCAATTATGATTTGGTCACATACTTAGCGAAGCTATGGTAGTCGGACAGACATTGGACATGACTCAGCAGCATTTCTGCTCTCTTCTCACCGAGCCAAAAGCTTGCGGAAAGGTCAGCAGACTACGAGGAGCCAGTCATCTCCCTTTTCTCATGGACAGCGGCCATGTTCCCATCATTTTTCAGAAGGTCAAGGCCATGGCCATTGAGGTGGACACTAAGTGAGAGAGCTGTTTGGGTCATTGTAGAAAGATCGTCATGTCAGACATTTCTGTTCCAAAGCGTGCTGTTCTCGGTATCTAATGGTCCACTTAATTTCTGAATAGTTCATGACAGCAATGTAAGGAGGGTCATAACTCGTTGAAGCCTAAAAAATGATCAATGAGTCTTGTGTCGGTTTTATATACCCAGGTGAGCATTTCACAATATTGTAAGATCTTGTTTTAAACAGTATCCTAAGTTTGTGGCAATATGCGCTGATAATGAGGATGATAATTAGATGTTGTTGCTTTCGCTGGTGCTGCTGTTGTTGTGGCTAGTGCTGTTGATTGTATAATTTATGTAGACCAGACGTTTGCAAGGGTCTTACCACGGCTGGCGCTGTATTATTAAAATGATGTGTGGGGGAGGTGGGATAAACTGGTGTGTGTGTGTGTGTACGCGTGCGTGCGCGTGTGCGCATTTGAGCAAGGGGGCAAATATAGAGGTGTAAGCGCTCCTCTATCCGTATATTATGTGCCTGCGCACAAGAAGGAATTTGAAAACTGTGAAAACAGAATGACATATCTGTACCACTGGTGCGTTGGCACTGGCTCTACATGAATGATTGACAAAGAAAAAAAAAGAGAAGATTCGCATAGAAAGAAAGAAAGAACGAAAAAAAAAAGAAAGAAGCTGCAAAAGATTCGCGCAGAAACACAGAAATATCGAAAGAAAGTTGAATAAGAAACAAGATATGCGCAGAGAGAAGAAAAAAAGCTTCAGAATATTGGCACAGGCTAACTGTAATGGTTTTAGCAGCTTACCTAATACACCGCAGAATGGTTAAAAAGAAGAAAAAGGAAAAGAAATCTAACCCCAGTTAAAGTCTCCCCTAGCAGCATCCTTCTAGAGCAAAAACCACAATGATTGCCATATACCGAAGGAGAGGGTGGGTGTGATTTCACTGTGCAGACGATGGCTTCACCACAAGATGCAGAAGACATAACAACTTAACCCTCTGGAGACGTGTAGATTCCCACCCTCTGGCACCTAAGTCGTCAAAATCCCCATCATTAGCTTCATCTGGTTTTTCACCACTAAAGTGGATGTCTGATCATGTAGCCTTTTAATCTGAGAACGCTCTTTAATTGGCGTCATCGGGTTTGTTGTGGCTTTGGCTTGGATTTCTGTAGTAGTTTGTGCCTATTGATGTTCAGCTTAGTGGGATTGTTGTGGCTTTGGCTTGGATTTCTGTAGTAGTTTGTGCCTTATTGATGTTCAGCTTAGTGGGATTGTTGTGGCTTTGGCTTGGATTTCTGTAGTAGTTTGTGCTTATTGATCTTCAGTATAGCGGGATTGTTGTGGCTTTGGCTTGGATTTCTGTAGTAGTTTGTGCTTATTGATCTTCAGTATAGCGGGATTGTTGTGGCTTTGGCTTGGATTTCTGTAGTAGTTTGTGCTTATTGATCTTCAGTATAGCGGGATTGTTGTGGCTTTGGCTTGGATTTCTGTAGTAGTTTGTGCCTATTGATCTTCAGTATAGCGGGATTGTTGTGGCTTTGGCTTGGATTTCTGAACTAGTTTGTGCTTATTGATCTTCAGCTTAGTCCCATTGGCTGCCTGAGATCTTTTATTATAATTTATAATCCCTAGGTTCATGAGGTACTGTTCCAGACATTCCTTTTTTGATAGTTTACTTTTTTGTTCAATTTCTTTTTGATGGGGAGGGGGGGGGGGATTTGAGTTTTTTCCTTATTCTTTGTTCCGGTCTTTTCATCTTTTCAGTATTTTTTTCTTCTTGACATTTTTTTGTAATAAATACTAATAGAGATGCTGATGCTGATGCTGATAATGATGATGATGATGATGATGATGATGATGATGGTGGTGGTGGTGGTGGTGATGGTGTGGTGGTGGTGGTGGTGGTGGTGGTAGTAGTAGTAGAAGTAGTATAGTAGTAGTAGTAGTAGTAGTAGTAGTAGTAGTAGTAGTAGTAGTAGTAGTAGTAGTAGGTAAATCAGCATTAGCTATTGCTTTTATAGTAAATGAGGAAGGCTGTGCATACGAATAAGTTAAGGATTAAACACCTTTTTTAAGGTGGGGTACGGGCATGTATACAATGTGTGTGTGTGTGTTGGGCTTGTCTGGGGAACTTATCGCAAAGCGATCTCTCTCTCTCTCTCCCCAGAAATAACCCTATATGCTCACACCCCCCCTCTCCCGCTTCCCTCCTCAAAACAGAAGTCATTGAGAAAATCAAGCAGCCCTACTTGTGAATCGTGGATTAGCTTACTACTACCGCTACTGGCACTGGCGCGCACACCCCCTCGCCACGCGAGCTCCTCGGCAGTTGAAGGCGAAAAAAAAGGCCCATACTCAACGCGGCAAACCGGTGTCCGGGACTAAGAGAACGACCCCTCCCTCGTATTGTTACTGCGGATATATTTGACAAGAACGAAATGTATGTTTACTGGGTCTGATTACCCGCTGTTGACAGAGTTTGCGTGGCTAGTTTGACTCGCCGTGCAGACCATAAGAACATTGTGAAAAAGTGCAGAGTAAAATGTCTTTTTTTCTTTGGTATGTGTTAATACGTTATCAGTATCATCTTACTCAGCCCCTTGGCCAGCATGGTCATTGTAGGAAGTGGAAGTGGACAGGGATGCAGCAGGGATGGACATGATGGCTGCGTTGGTCTACAATTTTCTCCATCTTTTGAAATGCTGAATATGATATGCAATAACTTTTCCCCCGACTGTTAGATATCATTGTCTTCATCCCCAATTTGTGCAAACATTTTCAGGAGTACTTTTGTTAAGTTTGAGCTTATTGTACTCACAGTTTATCTGCTGCATGATGTCTTGGATGAAGACAGGTTTGTATAAACAAAAATATCCTTTTCAAATTGTTCTATAAAAACCACACACGTTCTGAACTTGATTTTCATAGCTATGGTCTTCTGGATTGAATATTTTATAACTGGTCTATTTAAGCAATATTCGCAAAAAGATAACAGCTAATTGTGTCAAGTATAATGTAGCTTTTTCTAGCATTAAAACATTGTCAATGGCAAATGAATATTTAATCATGTTGGGGACATCAGCCGACTGATTTTCTTCATTTACCAAAATATCTCTTCATTTGCAAAACTAAAAAGAATGTGTAATAGCTGATAAGTTTTCGTTGTAGTGAAATACAGTATAATTATTTTCTATAACTTTATTAGTTGGGAAAGTACAACAAGGCACAAAAATACTGTGAAATAAAATTATGTTAAAACCTGATACTGGGGCAAAACTGAAATGAATTACAAAAATTTAGATGTAAATGTGAATATCCCCGAAGTCAGAACGCGGCTATTTTAAGGCGGGCAAAAACAATTGCATACACAAAATCTCGCCATTGCTGAATTTCGGAGCTCTAACCAAGGATCGAAGAAAGGTCTGATTCAGGGAAATCAGAGTGCACAATTCTTTTCCCTATGAAATTTTGGAATTGTAAGGATCAGGGAAATGCAGTTTATATTTAGAGCTACCTAAAACTTAAGAAGATTCTGTAGAAGACGCACGCTCCAGACTAACGACTCAAAAAAAAGAAGTGTGCTCCAAATGTGAGTGAGGGACGCCCTGTGAACTCACACGATTGCATCCCTCATTCATAGAACACGACAGAGACTGCCATCACATCTGCACCAGGTTATGTGTTCATCTGTCAAGACTACAAAATGTGTATTTGTGACAAAATTGCAAGATGTTGTTAAAACAGTTTTTAAACCTGACCTAGGGAATATTTTTATGGGGGGAAGAAAAACCACACAACACTACAACGAGAGGTGGGGAAGGGGAAAAAAGGAGTAAAGGACAGAGAGAGAGAGAGAGAGAGAGAGGAGAGAGAGAGGGGGGGGGGGTAGCACAGCCCTTCTATATAACCCAACCCGCAATTTGATTTCACACATCTCCATCTCACAACACCCTTCACTTGCCGATACGTGCTGAGATAATACCTCCACGCGGATAAAAAACCCTGCCTAGCCTACCTACCCACCTGCCTACCTACCTGTCTGTGCAGACAGAAAGTTCTTTTGAAAAGGCGTCTACCTCCCTTCTTCCATTCACCTCTGCCTATCTGTCAGTCAGTCGTGGACGACCCTCTACGTGACGTGTTCCAAACGTGCTGAACCTTCATTCATCTCCATCTTCTCCTCACATGTTTGTTTGTTGTCGAATGGATATTTCAGTTCAGTTGACTCCACTGACAGAAGCGTTGTCCTCGAAGTTTTAATTGAGGGTAGGCTTTGTTGTTTTTTTTCTTTTGCTTTCTTCCTGTGTTTTGAATTGAATACTGTAGTGAACATGTAGTGGGTAATGGCGTTGAAAAATTATCTTCAACCAAACAAGAAAACGAAACTAGATAGGTGTGAATCATGTTTTCACACACACACACACACACACACACACACACCACACACACACACACACACACACACACACACACACACACACACACCACACACACACACAGCGCATCGTTGTACTAAGGCTTACAGGAGGTTCGGACACAATTTTGTTCTGTCTTGTTGATGAATTCTTGGAATTCATGAAGAATTTCAGATCTTAGGAGAAATAGACATTACATCAATCAGTAATACTGAATTGAGCTGATCTCGAGTTCTTTTCAAATACCCATCATCTGTCGTACTAATGGATAACGCTGTAATTTTTCCTCGAGTTGTTTGCCACAAGGCAAAACATATCTGTTACACCTTTGTTCTGTCAATTTGCGTATCTCCTCATCATTGTGATTAAACTAATTCACTTTCGTGTCACTTGTGAAGATGTAATATCAACAATAACGTCATATACACGTAACCCTAACATTGCATTCCTCTAAAGAAAAAATATTATTCCGTATAAAACAGCTTTTAACCGCATACAAAACAATAGTAGACAAATACTTTATGTATTCTTCTTCATTATGTGAATGAATAAGGAGTATAAAGCTTTCGTTTAGTTCTTTTGTTTTTAAATTGTAACTAGCAGCTTTGCTTCTTTTCAAGCCTAAACAACATTAGTTAATCCCTAAAAATCCCTAAACTAGCACAACAAATACACGATTTTTTTTATCAACGAGATAACTGACGAAAAAATAAATCAATGCCTATTTACGTTGTTCTCATCTTTTAGATCCTTTATATATCTGCGTCTTTGCACCCAGGTAGAATTAGAAAGGGAAACTAGAAGATCACACAGTCAATACGTGTCCAGTATTATCTGTGGATCGGTAGTCTAAAGGTAGCACACCCTTCTGGAATGCGAGAAGTGTAGGTTCTACCACTGCTTGAGCCCAAACTTCCCCCCTATCCGCTAGAACTCACAGGTGATCTGGGTACTAGTCTTTGAGGTGAGACCAAAAAAATGAAATCCAGTGTGCAGCACGTATTCAGCGCACGTAAACGAAAACACAAGACAAAAAAGTGTATCCCTGGCCAAATTTTGAAGAAAAAGCCCACTCTCGTTGGGACAGGTATGCACATGCAGACGGGTACATTCAAAATAACAATAATGGGAGACTTTGCTCTTGGGGCGACGCGCTCTCCTTACGGAGAACAATCTAAATTCCACCCAAAGAAATCTGCTTACGCTGTAAATGGTATACAGTGCAATACAATACAATACAATACAATACAATACAATACAATACAATACAACCCGAGACCAGAGAAATGGTTCTAGTGAAATTTTATTCGTATTCTTGTTTCTTTTTTTCTCCTGTTCACGCAAATGTACAATTTGTTTCACTTTCCAGATTTCAATCGGTTGAAAAGATTAAGAGATTAATTCAGTTGATAGTTTTAGTGAGAAAGAGCGCAAGACTTTTGCACTCTAACCATGCTTTTTTCTGGATAATCATTTCTTCCAGATTAAGACTTCGCTGGAAAATGAGTTTTCTTATGTTTACCCTGACAGAGGCAGGCGTCCCTTTCTTTCATTTTACTCCTCAAACAATTAGTAAATAAATGATAGATAAGTTAGACAAATAAATAGATAAATCAATCAACCAATCAATCATAGTACCTCTTGCATTTATCAAGGCTAGTACTCTTATCTCGGAAAAGAGAAAACCCAAGAGCAATCGTTAAATTTCTTTGTTTTGTGCTTGTATTTCTGTCTCTCTGTTGGTCTGTCTGTCTCTCTGTTGGTTTATCTGTCTGCGTGTCTGTCTGTCTGTCTGTCTGTCTGTCTGCCTGCCTGCCTGCCTGCCTGCTCTGCCTGTCTGTCTGCCTGTCTGTCTGTCTGTCTGTCTCTCTCTCTCTCTCTGTCTCTCTCTCTCTCTCTCTCTCTCTCTCTCTCTCTCTCTCTCTCTCTCTCTCTCTCTCTCTCTCTCTCTCTCTCTCTCTCTCCCTCCCTCCCTCCCTCCCTATCCCCTCTCCCTCTCTCATTCTCAGCTCACTCAGAGATGCATCAGCATATTTAAATTTAAAAAAAACGTTTCCAAACGAGAGAGAGAGAGAAGAGAGAGAGAGAAGAGAGAGAGAGAGAGAGAGAGGAGAGAGAGAAGAGAGAGAGAGAGAGAGAGAGAGAGAGTTTCTTGCGTTCTAACAAAAAAACAACACCCTTTGATTCAACTTCTAAGCTACTGCAGTAGAAAAAGACACCCCACCCCTCCAGCAAATCCCTCTGAACAAAATCACATAAAATTGTATTTGTTCTCCTTACACACAAATTCAGTCTCCAGTCAAAAGGGATTTAGGTCGGGATTTTTATATGTCGGTAAAAAGCTAGTCTCTAAAAATTTCGTGAGAGCATACTATTCGTGTGTGTGTGTGTGTGTGTGTGTGTGTGTGTGTGTGTGTGTGTGTGTGTGTGTGTGTGTGTGTGTGTGTGTGTGTGTGTGTCTGTGTAGGTGTGGGTGTGGGTGTGGGTGCATACACGCACACGCGTGTGCATGAGTGTGTGTGCACGCGTGCACTTAATGGCGTGTGTGTAAATGTCTATGTGAACGCGTGTGCGTGAACGTATGAGTATGATAAAGGACTGCGTCCTCTATTCTTTCTACTTTCTTGCGCCACAATAAATTATATGCATATCTCTTCCCTACTTACACATCTTCCCAGTTCATATTGTGTCATCAGGGAGGAGGAAACGGTCGCACACGCCTAAATCTCACCATTGATGAATCTCAGAGCTCTAGCCATGGAACGAAAAAATATTGTGTTATCTTTAAAGCACCCCCAAAAAAATGTGAGGGTGGCTAAATATGTTGTTCAGGATTAACTGGACAGCAAACACGTACTTTCAGGCTGTTTTCGTCTTGAACAAGTGTTTAAATTTATTTTTTAAGTTAACGTGTTCGGGTTCACTAATTTTTTTTCACAGCAGGCAAGAAAGAGTGGCTTTGTTTTTATTCGTCAAAACATATTTTCTCTATGTGAAAGCTATTTCTTCTTACTTCAGAACTTCAAAAGCGTAGCTTTGTTAGTGTCTCAAAAGCTTCTAAACTGAATTATCCTCTTCATTTATCAGCCATTTCAAGTTAGGAGCGGCAATAATTGTTGTTGTGATGGGAAATGTTTTGCTTTTGTTCTTAGAACATGCATCTCTCTCTCTCTGTCTGTCTCTCCGTCTCTGTCTCTCACTCTCTGTCTGTCTGTCCTCTGTGTCTCTCTGTGTCCTGTCTCTGCTGTCTGTGTCTCTTCTGTCTCTCTTCTGTCTCTTCTCTCTCTCTCTCTCTCTCTCTCTCTCTCTCTCTCTCTCTCTCTCCTCTCTCCTCTCTCCTCTCTCCTCTTCTCTCTTGACTTTTGCACTCTAACCATGCTTTTTTCTGGATAATCATTTCTTCCAGATTAAGACTTTGGCTGGAAAATGAGTTTGTTTATGTTTACCCTGGCAGAGGCTCGCGTCCCTTTCTTTCATTTCATTTCTAAGGCAATTAGTAAATCAGATTTCTCATTCTCTCGCAATTAGTAAATTACAAAACAGCCCTTTTGATAGGGAAACAAATACACCTACAGACAGGGAAAGAAAAAACAAAAAGTAATGGGTAAAGCTGCTCTTGTGGCGAAGCGCTCTCCGCGGGGAGAGCAGCCCGGATTTCACGTAGAGAAAATTAATCTGCCGTGACTTAAGGTGGCATTCAAATTAGCATACAAATACTGTCAAGCTGTTAGGTAACACAGACAGCGTACTTTGTATACAAAATTCAAGGCTTTCAACCTGCCGAGCTATTCAACTTGTTGACGCCGTGTTAAATCGATCTGCACACAAATTCCAAAGCAGTGTGTAATAAACGACTGCATCTAAAAAAAAAAAAAAAAAAGGATAAGATTTCTCATTCCTGTTCTTTTTTGTTTTGTTATCTTTATTTTGATCTTTACCGAAAGGGGAGATGATATATCCGTCACGGGGGGGATGGGAATGTCAATATTGTTGTGCTTTTGGTGATTTATGAATGTTCAGCTTTAAATCTCATAAAATGCATGTATTCAAACGGCTCCGTCCCTGCACAAGCAGTAATATTGCTGGTAGGATATAGCACAGTTTGTTATGTGTATGGTTATCTTTTCGTATATCAGTTTCTTTATTCCGCGGCTTGGTGACAGTCAGGGGTCCCGTTCCAAAGAACACAGACACAGTTTGAGATTAAAAACAAACAAACAAAAAACCAACTATCCCTAGACCGTGCATTGCAACAACAACAAAAAAAAACTGGGCTAGTCGGGTACGGGTATGCAGCGTAATCGGGTATGCAGCGTAAAAAAACTGTCATTAGGAATTCTCTTGTTTCGTTGTGCGATATGCAGGCATGGGACTAATGGAGTTTATTGTTTGTTTGTTTGGGTTTGGGTTTTTTTTTTAAAGAAGGGGGGGGGGGGGGCGGGCGATCATGCACTAACGAACACAGTCAGTTGAACCACCGGTTGTGAATCCTCCGTGGGGATGCCGGGGGTCTGTCAGTATATGTATAGCATCCCACATTCTGAAAATTCTGTACTAGAAATTTCCTCTTTTTTACCACTTTTTTTTTTGGTTTCTTCCTTGTTCTTTTTCTTCCTAGATCCTGTCATCTCCGAGTCTATTTTCTGCCTTTTTGGTCCATTTTCCTGCCTTTTTTTCCAAAAAGACTAAGAAGATAAACGATTCTCGTACTGAGAAGATCATGATTCTCTCTTATGCCGAAGTCGGATGCGCTCAGCTTGACTCGTCAGGCACGAATAGCCAGTGTGACGCTTTTTCGCTCATATAACAGACAACAATAGTTGCTGTCTGAGCGTTCGAGGAAGAGAAGAAGACTGGTTGTGAAGAGAACTATGTCTTGTGTCTGAATGTACTGATAATTCCATGATTTTTGTAATTTAAGCAGTTGCGGTATCTTTCACTTACGGCAGCGGAAGCGTTTTGTCTGCAGTAAGCTCTTACCGCACACCTGTCGAGAGGTTGGTTCTTGCCATAAAGTAAAATCTTCCACTGATGTTAGAACAAAAGAATGCTACCTATACCTCTTTACTACTGTAAGTCACGACAGATTTCTCTGCACGAAATTCGGGCTTCTCGCCCGGAGAGAGCGCGTCTCGCCACAAGAGCAGTGCCACTTTTTTTTTTTTTTTTTCCTTTTTGGTCTGTATGTGTATTTGTTTCCCTATCAGAGTGGGGTTTTTTCTACAGGGTTTTACCAGGGACAACTCTCTTGTTGCTTTTTTTTCTTTTACGTGCACTGAATACATATTGCGCACGGGAACTCGGTTTATCGACTCATCCGAAAGACTAGCAACTAGACCACAACTTCGAATCCGGACTGTGCGCTTTCGAGGCAGGCGCGTAACCTCTAGACCACCGATCCACCAATTCATATACAATAATTAAATAGTAAAAAAAAGCACTCGTTGATTATGAGTAGTCCTTTAATCTTGTTTCAGGCAAGGAACATCAGTCGAAGCAGGATGTCAAAGTAGATCTGATCTCTGAAAGCAAATTGGATTTAAGAATTAAAGAAAAAAGGAAAACTGTAATTGAAACAATAGCAAAACCCCTACGCCCTTACTTTCTACTAGATACGATCAGGATTCAGCTACCATTGACAAAATAACAAAGATCGAATACAAAGAAATGATGTGATTGTCAGGTTCTTGTATCTTATGTTGCATATTTGACTTCTATTATGAACAAGATGTTGATTTGGGATTAAAAAAAACAACAACAACAGCGACATCAAAAGCCAGATCGAATCAATTCGCGTGAAGAAATTTACGAAAGAAAGAAAGTAGGTGGATAGCTAGCTGGTCTAGAGATGAAGGACACGTCTAAAATGCGGTGAGTCGTGGGTTTCAATCCCCCATTCCCAGTAGCAAGACATTAATCTGTGTCAATATTGTGCAGTTAAAAGCGATTCTAGCAGGGAAACAAAAGCACATAGAGACAATGTTGTTTTATTTCCTTCTCTTTTCTTTTTTCGTTTGTTGCTTGGAATGATGGGTGGCGCAGATTTTGTGGCGACGCGCTCTTCCTGGGGGAAATCAGCCCAAATTTCACAGATAAAAACGTTCCGTAACATTAACAACAACAAACTGCGAATAAGTGATTCCAGACTGCCCTACTCTATCTACTATAGTGGACAGTTTTTGAGCGTTTCTTTTTCTTTTTCTTTTTTTTAACATGTTAGCTTCGTTGGCAAACATTCAGGAAGCCCTTGACTCGACGAAAGGAGATGTGTATACAATAGCCGGAAATGGGTTGAGAGAGAGAGAGAGAGAGAGAGAGAGAGAGAGAGAGAGAGAGAGAGAGAGAGAGAGAGAGAGAGAGAGAGAGAGAAGGCATGGCATAGCAAGTTCAGAAAAGACAAAGTGAGACAAAAACTTTGTTTTAAGGATAAGAGATACGCACTAATGCGGTTTTTTTTGTGTGTAATAATATCACTTTGGATGAAGAGGCGTTAAATCAAAGGAAAATTTTTTTTCTTTTTTTTTTTTACACCAACCAATTCCATCCTTTTCAGGTGCTGACATCATTGAAATAATGCATCACGAAGCATGTAACTATGACAAACAACAAATTTTCAGAGAGAGAGAGAGAGAGAGAGAGAGAGAGAGAGAGAGAGAGAGAGATGCCCTCTTCCGTTTGAAAAAATACAACCAACGGGGAAAAAAGATTCCCAAACATCCGATGGATGATGATGATGATGATGATGATGATGATGATTGATGATGATGATGAAACAGAGCAAAGCAAACAGATGGTGGAAGCCAACCGGTGCAGACAGATAACCTTTGCACCTGTGTGAAAAGCAGATTACATCAACCTGGTGAAAATGGGGCAGGTGGGGAAAAAGTTTTGTCGGTGGAAGCCAGATGACAGCTATGATAACAAGAGCTTGCTCCTTAACTACGGTCATTAGAGAATGCAGAGACCAGAAGGGGAGAGAGAGAGAGAGAGAGAGAGAGAGAGAGAGGGGGGGAGGGAGGCCTATTTAGCCTATTTATTCTTTTATATCGAGGATAACAGAATAAGCAATCATGTGCTTTTTTTCATCCGGTCCCCGTGTGCATGCAGTTTTGTAAATATTGTCATCTGTTCCCACCGGCACACAATGGCCTACTCTTACGAAATAGCGGAACAGGATTTAAGTGTGCGCAAGATGTCTGCGTGCGTTCGCACACGGGGCCTCGGTTTAAAGTCTCATCCGAAGGACGAAGAGGGAGGGAGGGAGAGGAGAGAGAGAGAGAGGAGAGAGAGAGAGAGAGAGAGAGAGAGAGAGAGAGAGAGAGAGAGAGAGAGAGAGAGAGAGAGATTTGATATTAATTTATTCTTTTATATCGAGGATAACGGAATAACCGCTCATATTCTGTTTTACATCCAGTCCCCGTGTATATGCAGTTTTGTCAATTTTGTCATCTGTTCCTTCCGGGGCATACAATGGCCCACTCTTTCAAAAAGCGGAACATGATTAACGTTATGTGTAAGATGTTCTGCGTGCGTTCGTACACGGGGCCTCGGTTTAAAGTCTCATCCCGTAGGCAGAGTGGAGTCTGCACTGATGTTAACTCCAGGGGGAAAATCCCCTTGGACGGGATTCGAACCCAGGTCGTCAGATTGCGAGCACAATGTTCTAACCACAAGGCTATCCTGTCCCAGAGAGAGAGAGAGAGAGAGAGAGGAGAGGAGAGGAGAGAGAGAGGGGGGTAGAGATAATTGTTTACGTTAAGCCTAGTTTCATAATCGGTCTTTGTAACATATATAATCAAAACCATGAAGAAAGCGTCATAAAAAAAATGACAACAGCAGCAAAATCTGGTATAACAAACTAAACAATAGCTGTAGGAGAAGTAGTAGAAGTAATATGTAGTGGGGAGAGAGAGAGAGAGAGAGAGAGAGAGAGAGAGAGAGAGAGAGAGAGAGAGAGAGGAGAGAGAGAGGAGAGCGAGCATATGTGTTCAATGTGGGTAATACAGAAAGCATAACAAAACTAATGCTTTGCTTTGTTTCTATGCAGTACTGTCAAGGTGAAGATAACGAAAGGAAAAAAAATAGTATTATACATTCTGCCTAGGAGAGAGAGAGAGAGAGAGGGGGGGGGGGGGGGGGGCGTTTCTCACCAATGCATGTGTGCGCGTGCAAACTTCACTCGTATGCGTGGTCGCGTTCGCGCTCGCGTGTACGTACCTGCAAGCTTTCGCCCACCTATCTGTCTGTCTACTTACCAACCTGCTGTGGGCACAAGTCATGTATATATAGATATCTACAAAACAGCGGCTGCCTAAACTCAACAGACAAGTCTCTCTAGCTGATCTTATCGTTGCGGTTTTTTGTGGGTGTTTTGCAGTGTAGTGTTGGAGTAACGGATTGGAGACAGCACAACCTGACAAGACAAGGGAGAGAGAGAAAAAGAGAGAGAGGTGTCCGGAGTTCCACTGGTCATCATGGTCCGGCTGACCACGGGCATCAGGGAGGAGTTTCACCTGTCCAACCTGACCTTGCAACATCCTCACCCCTACCGCTTCGTCTCCGCTCAGGTGACTGACTGGCTGCATTGATAGAATAACTATCACCTGTGTGTTTTTTTGTCTCTCTGTGTCTGTGGTTGTTTTTGTCTTGATGTAAGGGGTGTGTGTGTGTTTGTTGGTGTGGTGTGGATGTGTGTGTGTTGTGTTGTGTTGTGTTGTGTGTGTGTGTTGTGTTGTGTAGTGTGTATGTGTTGTGTGTGTTTGTGTGTGTGTGTGTGTGTGTGTGTGTGTGTGTGTGTGTGTGTGTGTGTGTGTGTTGTGGTGGTGGAGAGAGAGAGTGAGAGGAGAGAGAGAGATGAGAGAGAGAGAGAGAGAGAATATGTGTGTGTGGTGTGCGCACAGGAGTACAGGTATACCTTTGTACAGGTAAGTACTTAAGGAAACTTGTGAACCCAGACACTTTCAGTCATAAATCTATACAGATTAAGGTATATACGCACACACAAATAAACACCTGCTGTGCATGCACAGATTCGCGCAAGCATGGAGACACACTTACACATGCACACACACGTACCGTGCGAGCACGCACGCACACACACACACACACACACACACACACACACACACACACACACACACACACACACACACACACACACACACACACACACACACACACACTGAACAGAGGGTTTAGTTAGAGTGACTTTACGAGCAATCGCGATATCTCGCCACTAAAACCTGCTGTTAAACTTGATAACCACATTTTAAGGCTTTTTTATGGTCTCCCCTTTTTTTTTTTTTTTTTAAATCTTAAACAGCAACACGTGTGCATGGAATTTGGCATTGTGTGAAAGTTAAGTTAACGCCTTTTTGCATATAGCCACAGTACTCTTATTTATAGAGACAACGTGCGCACTCTGTCTCCTAAATTGTCGCACAATTTACACATAAAAGAACCCAGTTTGCATACTATTGCATCCATTTAATTTTTCTTCTCTCTTTCTAAGAACTGTGTGAGTGTGTGTGTGTGTGTGTGTGTGTGTGTGGTGTGTGTGTGTGTGTGTGTGTGTGTGTGTGTGTGTGTGTGTGTGTGTGTGTGTGTATGTGTGTGTGTGTTGTATGTGCACGCATGCATTTGCTCGTTGGTGCATATATACATGTCTTTGTGTAGTGCTTTCACACATATATATGCGCACAAACTGATCATTTTTGTTTGCTTGTTTTGTTGTTTTTGTTTTCGTTGTCTTTTGTTTTTAAACTTTAGATATATGCTTGGCAATAATGTAGGCATGGGGGTTAGAGTTTTGTTTGTTTATTTCTAATGAAGTTGAGTTGAGCTCTTGTTAATGGCAATGAATCCAAGTGTAAAGTATGTGTGATCGTATCAAACGAATGAACACTTTAAACGGCAGAATAGGTTTCGTTTGAGAGCCAAAATGTATGTATCTCTACAACACTCATTTATGCGCTTTTATATATACAGCTGGTGTACTTGAAATTCAAGATTGGAGAAAAAAATACTATTATCTCTTTGTACCCACTGACAAACGGAATTCGGCAATATGCATCAGAAAAGATACGTTTTCAGCACTAGTAGAAAGAAAATACAAGAAAATAATCTCTCTCATGATTTTCACCTTGGTGCAATAAGCTGTCGTGTGCATTTGGTAGATAACACCGACGCGGGTTTAAAAGATTGCAAACAACTGAATGAGTAGCAGAGGACCATTATCTTTTTCTTTCTTCTTTTTTGTGTAAAACAAGACATGAATTTGGAACGGTTCCACTTCAAAGTGAGTTACAACTTATAAAACACATACACAATTCTTCTTAAAAATGTACTACATGTTGATTCAGCATTTGATACAACATCCTTAGCATAAAAAGCCCCATGAAAATACATTTATTGCTATTTACATTCTGTTCGAAGCAAATTTATGTATATTTTGAACTTGGCATCCTTGAAATAGATTAGATGTGGTTTTGCAATACTGGCGATGCATGGTGCAAGCCGTTTACGAGGCAGGGGTCAACACAAGAGATTATAGCGAAAAGTCAGAAGAAAAGCGGGAAATAAAGAGAGTCCTCAGAGAGCAAAAAACTCAAAAAGTGTTTTTTTTTTCAATCATTTATTTTTTCTATTCATTTATGTTGTCTTTTATTTTTAGGATAATAGAATAAGCACCCATTGTGCTTTTATACACCTAGTCCCCGTGTATGTTCAGCTTTGTAAATTTTGTCATTAGTTCCCACCGGCACACAATGGCCTACTCTTCAGAAAAGCGGAACATGTTTTAACATGCGTGCAAGATGTTCTGCATGCGTATGCACAAGGGACCTCAGTTTTTGGTCTCATCGGAATGAATTTTGGGAGGAGTAGTGTCGGTACTGATGTTAACTCCGGGGTAAAATATCCCCTTGAACAAGATTCGAACCCGGGTCAGCAGATCATTAGCACAATGCGCAACCCTTTAACCAACCAGGCTAGCCCGTCCCGTCCCGAGAGAAAGAGACAGAGACAGAGAGAGACAGATAAACAGATGGACACAAAGAGACAGAGAGACGAAGACATAGAGAATAACCTAGTACACAGTGACAAAAGTAAATGAACGAAGATAACAGCACCCCCCTTCCTCCCCTAAAAAATACAAACAACAAAAATGCAAACAAATACACCCAAACAACGAACAGCACCAACAAACAAAAACTAACCCACCACCAAAACCATCACCAACAACTGAAAAAACCCCAAACAAAACAAATAAAAAGCAGACAAGCCGAAATCCAAGTATGCAGCTAAAGAGGAGAATAACAGAATCAAAACATTACAGGAGAACATTTGCAAGCTGATGAGATTTTTTGGAGAGAGCCCCAAGGCGACAAGAAAGCTGCTGGAAAAAGAAAAGTTGATGGTTTTGCTCTTAGTTACGCTGTTACCTTTTCCATGGTATTCAGTTTCTGATGAGAAAGCATGTTGTTGCCTTGTGCATTGTCAGATAGTAGTTTATAGGATAAACTGTGTAGTGTCGTGTTGAAAAAAAAGAAAATATCAACACATTTTCAACAATTTTTCCCCCGTTTTTTTTCTTCTGTAAAATTAATTTATAATTAGTCCTATTCTCCTTCTCCCCATCCTCTTCTTTTTCCTCCTCCTCTTCCTCCTCTTTCTCCTCTTCCTTGTTTGCCTTCTTCCTCCTCATGAAGAGTTATAACTGGCAGGAACAACCCTATTATTCTTATTCTGTTATCCTCGATATAAAATAATAAATAATAAATAAAAAATCCATCCCCACCCTTTCCTCCCAACCAAACTTTTATTTCGTATTCGTAATTTAGCTGGTTGTATTGTTGTGGTTATTCGACGTGTTTACGCGTCTGTATTCACATGATTTTTGTTTTTAAATACATTAATTTTGTTCTCATATGACTTTATTTTACATACTGGGTATGTTTATGATACGCGTTATTTGATGATTTGCATAAGCATTAAAGCTACTGGAGCATAATAAAATCATAAAAAGAGATTAAAAAAGAACCGCAAAGAATGTTAGAGAGACCAAAGAACACAAGAATAATAGAAACAGGTAAGATATAACACAAAGAACAGCACAAACAGATCAGAGAAAATGCAGAGAACAATAGAAAGAGACTAGAGAAATACAAAAAATAAAATATGTCATTGATCCAGAGGTAACGCAGTTCCCTAGAAAGTGAGTCGAACGGGTTTGTTTCCCTGTTTGTGCGCTACGATTTTTACCCCACATCCGCTAGAGCATGA
>CM060332.1:33418183-33420683 GCA_030674155.1 Stramonita haemastoma
TCAGTGGAGACTCAAACTCAGGCTCTCAATTACCGTCAGATCCAGAATTTGACGCCCTAAACTTTTCGTATTTTTAGTCCTACATACAGAACGATAACTGCCCAAAATTTATCAAGTCTAGGAAGACATGAGGGCAGTGGACGTTTTATCAGAAACTTTACGGTCAGCTGCTCAGCCGTCTGTCTGTCTGTCTGACAGTGAGGCCAGATGCAAAGAGGACTGACTATCTTCCCCATCTCTTCAAAGACATTTATATGTAGGGCCTGTGGCGACATCCTTCAGTACGCGTGGCAGGGAGATAAAGGGAGGGGGTGGGGAGTGACAGTTGAGAAGGCAGACGGTGGCAGGTACAGATGGAAGGCGCCAGGTTTTCTCTCGGCCTTCCAGCCTGAAGGATTACGTTTAAAGCTTTCGCAGTTCGTTACCCGCAGGAAGATTATGTGTCTTGCATGCAACGTTAAATACGTAGTGAACAGATAGTGCTTCTTTTTTTGTGGCGTTAATTCGTTTCTCGGTAATTAACTGACAAGGTACATTTTTAACACCCCTCACTCTCTCTGTCTCTGTCTGTCTGTCTGTCTGTCTGTCTGTCTGTCTGTCTGTCTGTCTGTCTGTCTGTCTCTCTCTCTCTCTCTCTCTCTCTCTCTCTCTCTCTCTCTCTCTCTCTCTCTCTCTCTCTCTCTCTCTCTCTCTCTCTCTCATCTCTCTCTCCCTCTGTCTCTGTCTCTCTGTCTCTGTCTCTGTCTGTCTGTCTGTCTCTCTCTCTCAATTCTTATGAGCATTTGTGTGCACAGCAGAAGGACTCAAAAGAAGCAGTAAGAAAAAAGAAGATAGTTTCTGAAAAGAGAGGTAATCAATACGAGTTCAAAATGTGTGCATTGTGTTGACAAGTTTAATGGAATGTAAGTATAGCTGTATATAGAATGTGTGCATGTTGGAAACAGGGGCGGGGAGGGAGGGAGGAATATATATATATATATATATATATATATATATATATATATATATATATATATATATATATATATATACATACATATACATATACATATATATATTCTTTTCAATTGCCATAGGAGAACTTTCAGTGGATGTAAAGTATTTTTGTCTGATTAATTCACATAGTCATTATTTCACACAACTTTCGTTCAAACATTTAGTGTTATCATCCGAACCCAATGACCCACTAAGAGAGCAGCTTTCAACACAGACAGCTGCTTGTTTTGTATGTCAATATTCAGATCTGCTGTCTGGAATATTTGAGATGTGAGCGCAAAATGATTGAACATCATCCAAGCGTTTAACCTTTTTTTCCCATCCCCCGGAGTCTTTAGCTTATCTCGTCAAAGTCCCCGTTTTTCCAGCATACCCAGCAGTTAGTACCATCATTTACAGATGTCGAGGTCAGGTTTTCTGATCATCATTGCGGGAATTCAACATCACACATTTTGCCGAATAGTATATATTGGAGTTGTTTGTTTTTTGTGTTTATTTTGTGTTTAAATCTGTTTGATTTTGGTCGTGAAGGGGTATTTTGGGGTTTGTGTTCGAGTTTCTGTTTGTTGGCTTTTTCAGTTTTTGTGTCTTTTAATGCTTTTCTTGCTTGTTTAAAAGAAATCCCTGTATATGCTCGTTTTCTGCTCTGTTTTAAAGAGGTTTTGGTGTAAAATGGTTTGTGCTTATAGCGTTGGACTCCTGTCAAGTCATTAAAAGCCTGCATACGGCATTGTGGCATGACTCAGAATGCACCGAGATTCTGTGCCAGTTTTTTTTTTTTTTTGGACTCTTGTTACTGTTGTTGTTGTTGTTGTTGTTGGATCACAGCCATTTATAGTTTATCCCTGTTTTTTCTTTATTTATTTATCTTCAAAGTTTTATTTCCTCCAATTTTTGTTTCTTTCTTCTGTCTGTCTGTCTTTCCTTTTATTCTTTCATTTTTGGCGTTCTTTCATGTTGTTTATTGGTTTGTTTATTGGTTTGTTTGTTTGTGTTTGTTTTATTCCTTTGATTTTTTTCTATTCTTCCCCCTTTCGTCTTTTTATTTGTTTGCTTCTTTGTAACTCCTACTGTCTTTCTTTTTTTCTTTTGATTCACTCTTTCTTTTGTTTCCTTTTCTCTCCTTCTGCTTGTTTCCATTTCTTTTTTTCGTTTCTTTTTTGTTTTTCTTTCTGTGTTTTTTGTTGTTTTTGTTGTCTCTCTGTCTTTCTTTTGTCCTTTCTTTCCTTTTTTACCTCTCTTTTATTTTCTTCTTCTCTCTGTACTTCCTTTTCTTTCTTGTTTATCCCCATAGTTATTACTACTATTTGTACCATTCAAAGACTAATTTCCAGCCTTGAAAAACGAAAATCCTTTTCTTTGGCTTTTATTCATCTTTTCTTCGGGATTTTGTTTTCTTTCCCTTGAAGATAATCAGCATTTTACCGTGTGTTCCATCTTCATCTAGTTAGGCAGCATACCGCGACAAGTGCAGCGTGATTTCAGCTAATTCATTTCCCCACCC
>CM060332.1:33428183-33465683 GCA_030674155.1 Stramonita haemastoma
AACATACACTCAAACATCGTCTAATATCACTTTGTGTGAAGAGAATGTTTACGTAAAGGAAGGAAGGAAAGAAAAAAAAAACAAACAGAAAGAAAGACACAAAAAAAAAAGCAAAACACACCACACACACTTACCACACTTACACACACGCACACACACACACACACACACACACACACACCACACCACACACACACACACACACACCACACACACACACACACACACACACACACACACACACACACACACACACAGAGCACGCACGACACACACACACACACACACACACACACACACACACACACACACACAATTTGTCTAGTAGCCCTTGTTGAAGGAGGGGGAGCGACAGAAGCAGTCAGCATCAAGCGAACGAAGAATTAGTTTCCACTTTGAAGTTTGGCGATTCCTCTCTCTGGAAAGTTTCCCATCACGATGAAATACTCTAGTTGCTCTGTCTTTCTGTCTCCCAACTTAGCTCTCTGTCTATCTGGAAACTTTGCATCTGTTTGTCTGTCTATCTGTATGCTTTTCTGTCTCAGTCTCTTGTCTTGTCTTCTCCCTCTCTCTGCCTTCCTGCTTTTGTCTCTCGCTCTCTTTAGTGTCTGTCTTTCTCTGTCTCCCTGTCTCTGTCTGTCCTGCCTCTGTCCCATCTGTCTGTCTCTGCCTCTGTCCCTGTCTCTGTCTCTCTCTCTTTCTTTTTTCTGTATCTGTCTTTTTTCTCTTTGCCTCTATTGCCTCGCAGCTTGTGCTCACCTTAAAAAAACAAAGAATTTCAGCAAGTAATGTTTTCTTTCCGAAGAATCACTGTGCTGTTTTCGTATCTGTAAGGCCTATGACAAAATGTTCACCTGTCTGGTTCTCTTTTACCCCCCCCCCCCCCCCCCCCTTCAAGGCTTTTTAAGGAATTGCTTCACTCATTCCAAAATTACGAATGAAATCTGCATTCATGTTCCCATGCACAGGAAAGAAACTGATAAAAGAAACTGACAGAAATTAATTTTGTAGTGATATCCCATGCTGTGCCGTTTCCCGCGTGTACTTTGCAGAAGAGAAGTGTAGTTACTTTTTCTAAGATAATAAGTGTTGCTATTCTTGATATCAAATATTGGTAATCAGTTTCACTGCCTGTGCACTCTGTGTTTCCCTGTTTGGTTTCAGTTGTGATTGGTTTCTTCACAGTTCGTGAGGTTCATCACTGATCAGATCAGCTGATCTATCCCAGGTCTTTCAGAGAGGGTGATTGTAATGAAGATTGATGCTGTTTGGTATAGGTCACTGTTCATTTTATTTTTCGAGTAGTAAAGATTTCTAAATGGAAGCAAGTATGTTGTAATTTCTGACAGCCCTAAAAAAAAATCTTTTCTGATAAATTTCTCATTACATCATTTTTGTTATCTATCCATTTTATTCATTTATTTGCTTATATATATGTTTTATTATATAATTGAGTTCGTGCGGTGACTATTGATCATTTTTGATAATTCAGTCTTTCACAGTTTAATATTTTTTAACCTTAATGAAAGTGTGTGTGTTCACTGTTTTCTTTCTGAGTTTTGAACTTAAGACAAAGACTTATCCTGCCAAGCATGAGTTAGTAAATCGTAAAACACAACTTTTATTCCAGTGATTCGGATTGAATTTTTTTTTTAATTTTGAGAATTCAGACAACAAACACACTTACACACACACCAACACACATACACACTCACCACACTCACTCACCACTCACTCACTCACTCATCTCACTCACTCACTCACTCACTCACTCACTCACACACACACACACACACACACACACCAACACACGTACACACACAACACACACAACACACACACACACACACACACACACACACACACACACAACAACACCAGCAGACCAGGACAGCCACACACAGAGAGACAAAATTAGCTACCATAGCTAGGGCCAGTGTTGGTGACATAAAACACAAGAGAGATTATCCAGATAAAGTGTCAGTTATATCTGATATCTGCAGCCCTGGTGTCCATGACAGCAGCAGACTGCTTTGAAGGGTGGAGGGAGCCATGACCAGGGCGGAAAGAAGGAGGGCAGTAGTGTGTGTGTGTGTGTGTGTGTGTGTTGTGTGTGTGTGTGTGTGTGTGTGTGTGTGTGTGTGTGTAGTGGTGTGTGTGTTGTGTGTGTGCGTGTGTGTGTGACCTTATCATAACTTGTCGCCAGCTGACACTGTAACCACCCTCTGGCATAGATAGGTGGGACATCAAAACTTTAAAACATTGATAACAAATATACATACAGACTTGCGCGCATGCGTGCACGCGCGCGCACACACAATAACATCCATCTTCCCCCCCCCCCCCCCACCACACACACGCACTTTATGGCACTGACCGTCTAAAAGACGTTGAATCAAAAGAGCAAACGAAACACACACACATGCGCGCACGCATGCACACAAATACATGCACGCTTGTATGCATACAAACACGGACACACATGCTCATGCCTACACATAAACATGTACGCATGCACACATACACACATATCACATAAACACATAGGCTCTCTCTCTCTCTCTCTCTCTCTCTCTCTCTCTTCTCTCTCTCTCCTCTCCTCTCTCTCTCTCTCTCTCTCTCCTCTCCTCTCTCCTCTCTCTCTCTCTCTTTCACTTACACACACGCACGCACACGCGCAGATACACATACACCACATACATACATACACACACACACACGCGCGCGCCACGACACACACACACACACACACACACACACACGACACACACACGTACACACATGCGTGTGCGCACAGTTGTGTCAAGTTCTTTGTTTGAAAAAAAATATGGAGGTGCACACAAGAAAAAAGGCAGAAAAATAAAAAAAGAGATACAGATAGATAGAAGTGTGTGTGTGTGTGTGTGTGTGTGTGTGTGTGTGTGTGTGTGTGTGTGTGTGTGTGTGTGTGTGTGTGTGTGTGTGAGAGAGAGAGAGAGAGAGAAGAAGAAGACAGACAGACAGAAGAGACAGAAACGACAAAGAAAATTTACAAACTTTGGGAAGAAAGTGGACGTTGATTCAGACCGAAAATGCAGACCAAGGGCTGGGTGGTCTGAAGAGGAAGTGCCTTGATACGCACGAGGCTAAAGGTTAACGCTGAGGGTGATGGAGTTGTCTGCATTGGTATGCAGAGCGTTGCACATTAGTTTGATAAGAGAGTGATAGAAACAAGGTGCCGACAGACAGGTACAAGTACATCTCCCCCACACAAACATCAATCATACAAGCAGCGTGACTGATAGCTGTTGCGGAAAAGTGCACTCAAACTTTGTCGGAATATGTATGACCTTGCTTTCCCCCTGTTGGGATGCTGGGGGGTCTGACGGTATAAGTTATCCTCCCCCCACTTTCTGGAAATTCTGTGCTAGGAATTCCCTTTTTTCTATCCCTCTCTTTGTTTCTGTCTTGTTCCTTTCTTCGTGCCTCCTACTTCTTGTCTATTTTCTGCCATCTTGGTTCTTTTTATTTGTGTTTTTACAAAAGGTTCAAATAACATTTTTCTCTTAGCCGAAGTCGGATGTGCTGGGTCCTGACTTGTCAGGCACTTAACGGGCGGCAACGCATTTCCGCTAACAGACAAAAATAGTTGCTCTCTGAGCGTTCGACGAAGAAGAAGTAAAAGTAATGTGTAGTACTAAGAGTAGTTCTAATGGATATAATTTATGAGTTGTTTTGTGTTGCCTTTTTTTCTTTCTCTTTTTACTACTATCGCTTTTCTGTTTAAAATATCATGTTTATAAATATAACACAGAAAAGATAACCAATAAACAGGGTAAAAATCGTGAACAATAGTTTGAAGCGGTTTATTTGAAGTTGTCAGAGAAGCCACAAGTGGAATGGTCTCCAAAAAGGGAAGGTACTCTGTATTGCTAAAGATGAATTAGCAATTTATGATTTAACTTTTTGAAAGCTGTATGTAATTGTGACTCATGATGAAGCTATGTTGTAGTTGTTGTCGCGCATTATTATTGAGTTTTTGAAAGCTGTAATAGGATTCATAATGAAGATGTGTTGTTGTTGTCCCATTCCCCAGCTTAACACCCTTGGGGTCACCCAGAAAACACTCGGTCTTACTCACAATACAGGGCATACATGCAAGATTTAGATACAAACTAGATGTAATGTTTGCCTTTTACTGTTTTGAAACACTTTGCCACATAAGTAGCCAGATTCCGACATCAAAGATTGTTTTTTTTTCCATTCAAAGGAGAAAATATTGTAGGTTGTTATGCCAAGAGAGTGTCATGGCTGAAGACAATCTCACATAACATCCAAAGTAAAAACCCTCATCTAAAGTCAGCATGACCACTTACACTAAAGTTGACAAGGCTTCCACCTAAGCCAAGTGTAATAAAGCCTTCAAGATCCGAAAGCCTTCCATGAAGAAAGATTTTTAAAATATATACAACAAAAAGCAAACAAAACATGACTGAAATAGTTGTTTTCATCCTTCTAAATGTGTCCATGTCCATCAGGGACATCCTGTTTAATTTATCCAGATCCTCTCTGTACCCTGGTATTATTCTCAAACCTAGTATGCCTAGAAGGCATTTTAATATTTCATCTTAAATTACTGAACAGATGTGGTAAATGTCAAACCATTAAATTTGGAAAGATTTTACCACTAGTTATCACCACGCCCTTGCCAGGACAGGTAAGAACAGAAGAGAAACATCACTTTGACACAGTCAGATCGAGAAACCTTGTGCAGGGTTAAGCTGAACCCTAGACTACATGGTTACATTCAAAACTTGCTGTTGCTGAAACCCTGAAAGTTGCTGGATTTTGTCATGAATTACACAGAATGGAATACACCCTGATGTCCTGCTTTGACCCAGGATATTTTGTTTTAACCATCATTGGATTGTTTTTGTTTTTTTTTATTCGCTATGCTTCAACGTTTATACCAGCTCTAGTTTAGGGAACGTCCGAAAATGGAGATCATATTACGGTCGGCACAACGGTAAAAGAACTAAAGATTGGCCATTAGCTATCCACACCTCCGTCTTTCCCCTGGAAACAGACTTTGTGAAAGGAAAAGTTCAGATAGAAACTAGTTCTTCCCAAGAACCCTAAGTATGTAATATAGATCAGGGGAAGACCGTTCACTTCTTTCCGGAGTACTAAACTCGTCCCCGGGGGGGAATTTCCGCCGTTAAAAGAACTAGTTGTGATTGTTTATGAAGATAGGGTAGGGGAGTAACGAGGCACAAATGACGCGGTGGCCTTTGAGTTGATAGAGTTTATGGGACCCGGGGCCCAGCATCAGGGAGAAGCCGGCTCAATGCTTCGGGGCTTTATCTAGCATGAAGGGAAAATGCCCTGCTAATTGCCCTGTTACTGGCTAGAAAGAAGAGAGAATGTGCTCTTGAATAAGCTGGGAATATAGGCGTATTCTTTTCCCTCTTCTTCTGTCTTTGAGAGGAGTCTTCATAGTTTCTGGTGCTTTCAGGAAAGCACGACTACTCATAGAATCTGGTACTAGCGAGGCTTCTCTCCGGTCACCATGCCTGAGCTCACCAGCTCCTTTACCAGTTCATCTTATTTCCAGCATGTACTAAGAATGTTCTACTTTGGATAGAGCAAAGAAGGTATACCATGGAAGCAACTGCAGGGGAGGGGGGGGAAGCAAATACCAGTTATCAAGGTCTCGACAGTTACTAGCGTAGATATCGTTCTGTCAGAAAGGCTGGCTATTCACATCACATCTATCTGTGAAATGTCACACCAGACCGAAACATGAAGCTCAAAACCCACATCTTTAGCTATGGTCATGTCAGAACTGAAGGTGTTCATGTGAGGGGCCCAAATACCGAGACGGGTAGATGTAAGCAGAAAGGACCATGTGAACATGATACTGCACTTCACCCTGCACTTTCCTGTCGTCTTTATCTGCTCTACACCACACATTTATTTTTTCTAAGTTTTGAAGTTTATGATGCAGATATAGAATAAACAGTCTGCAGTGGTGTCATTAAGAGTTGATAGAAAAGATACAAGCTGACAATTTGTGTCAGGCTTACTTGGGACATTAGGCGGTGAAAGGCGGTTTTAAAAAATGTCTGTTTACTGTTGAAATAAAATTTGAGTTTTATCGGTTGTTGCCATTCCTGTGATGTTTGCCCAGGAAGACATCAAACCAAATTCTGTCAGTAATTAGCATTACACGAGGTTTTGACATGGTTTTAGTTTCCTGGGAATACTCATTTTTTTTTGAAAAGCTAGAAATAAAATGACGTGCATCTTTTCTTCTTTAAAAACGAAATAACTAGGTTACTTTGTTTCTAAAGTGGGTGTGTAGTAGGAGCAAAATGCAAATCAGTGACTACAGTTTGTGGGTAGGTTTTATCTCATGTATGGTTTTAGTGATTTTTCGCTGGAAATAGTTCAGATTAAGTATTAATTGGTTGCTTGAGTCGGAAGAAACACGCACTTTTATTTGAGTTATAACAGTACTTGATAGAAAAAAAGATAGCTGTACAGCAGTGTTGTATTGAAATCATGTATGGACCTCTGTTCTTTCTTTCCTTTCTTGGTAGTTTGGTGTAATCATGATCAAGACAATAGTGCACTAGTGCAGAAATTAGTGAGGTTATTTTCAAGGTGGTGGTTTAAACTACGCCCCCCCCCCCCCCCCCCCCACACACAACACACGCACACCAGACTGGCATATCTATAAAAACGTCTTAGCTAGTAAAGATCAACCGAATTACGTCATGCAACACGCACATTCCGGTATCTTAATAGCATTCTAAAGGGGATGATCCACTATCAGACTTTGTGTACGACGGTCCAGAGCACTAAAGCAGTTGATCAACAGCCAGAAATTTGACTGACAATGCTTTGTTGATCTTTCTTTTTATGGATAGAGACTAGTGTTTCGGGAGCGGAATAGCTAGTGGTCAGAGCGCTTGCTTTCCTCAGGTCAAAGTTAAGTAGCATCGAGCGTGGTTACTGGTTGGATGGGTGACCGTTTGCGCGCCTTAGCTTCAGTACAGTTCACCCATTCGCCATCTGTAAATGGGTACCTGCCCTCTTTAGAGTCAGGGAAGGTAAAAACAGCGAGGGAGAGGAGATGGGCGCCGCCCTAATTATGCTGAACCCTAGAGAAGCTAAGGTCTCTGATGCCTGCTTCCCTACGACAACATAGGTTATGGGACACTTTGACCATTTTTACCTTTTTCCTCGTGTTTCACAGTCTGACAGTGCCACTTAAGCTATAGGGCTTACCCAGGAGCTAGCAACAAACTATCGACCAATGCGTCCTTCTACGCCCCACCCCCCACCCCCACACTACCCCCGACATCTATGTTTAGGAACTGGTGATGATGATTACGATGATGAAAATGATGATGATGATGATAGTGGTATGGTATGATGATGAGAGCTGTAAAGAAGATGGGTTGAGATAACTGCATGATGCTGTTGGTGGTGATTTTCCCCATCTTAACACCGTGATGGTTACTGCACCCAGAATATAAACTCTGTTTCATTCATCTCAGCCATAAATCAATGTCACACCTTAAGCAGGCTACACACCGGATGAGAAACTCGCGTGTATAGCAGTTTTCAAGCACCTCGCTATTCTGGCAACCATACTCCGACTTCAGAGGATTTTTTTTCTTTATTTTCAGACAGCTATGCTAAGAGCTTGTCATGGCTGAAGACAATCCCAGCATAGCATTTCAAAGCATAACGACATTTCAGTGTAGGAATCAACGCTAAGCTCATAGCATTTCAAAGCATAACGACATTTCAGTGTAGGAATCAACGCTAAGCTCATAGCATTTCAAAGCATAACGACATTTCAGTGTAGGAATCAACGCTAAGCTCATAGCATTTCAAAGCATAACGACACTTCAGTGTAGGAACCAACGCTAAGCTCATAGCATTTCAAAGCATAACGACACTTCAGTGTAGGAACCAACGCTAAGCTCATAGCATTTCAAAGCATAACGACACTTCAGTGTAGGAATCAACACTAAGCTTACATCAACAACTGACAAAAGATTTAGGCTTCGACTAAACTGTAAGCTGCTGAAGTGCATATTATCACCGTGATGGCGTTTTAATCATTTTTTTTTAGGATGGGGATTAGCAGTACGGGATTCATTAACATTGTTTCAGTGATGACCCTGAGTTTGGATATAAACCAGAAAGCCTAGCGTTCGTGACATTGAGAATATTATTAGTAACGGTGCTCTGGGTTTTAAGTATGGTAATATTTCACACAAGCGCTACTAACTACAGTCGTGGTAGGCTGGTGCCAGTTTTCCAGAGGCAGCTGCTTCAGCTGAAGGCCCTTGTGGTGGTGGGGTCGACCTCAGCAGTGGTAATCTCATCCACACGCACTGGCTGACAGTTCAAATGTATGGCTGCTCTTTTCGCCTTGTTAACGCTGATGATTTAGTAACGCTTTTTTTTTTCTCTCTCTCCCTTCTTTTTCTTTCTCACTTCCAGCAAACAGACACACACACAGACCACACACACCACACACAAACACACACACACAGACACACACACACACGCACGCACGCACTCTCCTCTCTCTCTCTCTCTCTCTCTCTTCTCTCTCTCTCTCTCTCTCTCTCTCTCTCTCTCTCTCTCTCTCTCTCCTCTCTCTCTCTCTCTCTCTCTCTCTGTGTGTGCTGCCCTTCGACTTGTTCTCGACTTTCAAGTATGGTTCTCTGTATCTTTGTTTCTTTCTTTCCCCACAACAAATTCTCTCTCTCTCTCTCTCTCTCTCTCTCTCTCTCTCTCTCTCTCTCTCTCTCTCTCTCTCTCTCTCTCTCTTCTCTCTCTCTCTCTCTCTCTCTCTCTCTCTCCATTGCTTCGTGACACAGACTACCATACAAACTAAAAAATCTTTCACAAATTGATTCTTTTTTTTAATTCAAGAGCGTTCTCTATATGCATTAGTGAGGAATAGTGCACAAATTAAGTCGACTACAGTTTGATACTGTGAAGTATTAAAGTATTCTTGGCTTGACTTTGACTTGAAGTCCTACATTACATTGTGTGTATGTATATAGGGACAAGACTTTTTTTGGTTTACCTTTCTTGTCAAGATTACAATTTGTTTTTTAATGCTTTTTTTTCTTTAAAAACATTTCGTTTAAACCAAGAACCCTTGCTGTTCTATTTCCTACACTTAAGGGACGGGGGTAGTTTTATATCCCCGCAGTAATTAGCTAAATCTGTTTTGCACTCAACACACCTGGCAATGCCCATTTTGGTTTCTTTTTCTCGTGTGTGTGTGTGTGTGTGTGTGTGTGTGTGTGTGTGTGTGTGTGTGTGTGTGTGTGTGTGTGTGTGTGGAGGGCGCAGGGTAAATACGTACATCGTTGATTATATCAAAATAGTCTCCAGCTATGCCCCGTAGTGTCAAGTCTGATATTTCCAATCTACTAGTAAGCTTTTATGACTAGTTTATGTCAGTTTTAAGAGTTCACGTTTTCGTAAATGTTTCTTTAATGTTTGATTAAAAATCTGCACGCGTGAGTGCGTGTGTGTATGTGTGTGTTTGTGTTTGTGTGTGTACGTGTATGTGTGTGTGTGTGTGGTGTACTCGAGCGCGCACGCGCATAGAAGTAGGCTTGCGTGTGTCAGCCGATGCGTAATAATGTATCTTATTCACCTGCTTGATTGTACACATTCAGCACACCTACACACACGCAGACATAACATGCAGGCATCTATACATCCACCCTATCTACTGACTACCCCCCCCCCCCCCCCCACTCCTTCACACATGCAAAAGTATAGCCGGAAGACGGTGATATAAAGAGATAAGCGAGGTTATCCAGATTAAGGGTCAGCTTAGCTAACTCCCAAATCAGCAGCCCTGGTGTCCATGATGTCAGCGGACTGCTTTGAAGTGATCGAGTGGAGTGGAGTGGGGTAGAGCCACAGACAGGGCGGAAAGGACGGCAGTAATGTGTGTGTGTGTGTGTGTGTGTGTGTGTGTGTGTGTGTGTACGTACGTGCGCGTGTGTGCGTGCGTCTATGTGTGTGTGTGTGTGTGTGTGTATGTGTGTGTGACCTTATCACAACTTGTCAGCTGATACCGTAACAAGAAGAACAACAACAAATGATAATAACAGCAACTACAGCAAAAGCAACAAAAAGAAAGTTTCTAAATCAAATGCTCGCTTTCACAGTTCATACACAATAGCAGCAGCAAAACCCGATACAACAGAAAACAGAACAGGCAAAGAAGAAGACTCGCTACAGCCCTAAGCTGCAGGCAGGCTATGACAAACGACCTGCCCTTACCCAACATGATGTTGACAGTAGTTCGCTCTTTAGCTCTTGCTCTGGACTGTAGCCACTAAAGGCATTCATGTGTCTCACTTGTAAAAGGCCATGATCACCGCATTTCTCACCGTGCCAGCAGACCTGATACCACACTGACATTTTGGTACAGACACACACATACGTTCGTGCGCGCGTGCAACAGACACATTGTGTAAATAGTGTGTATGTGTGTGTTGTGTGTGTGTGTGTGTGTGTGTGCATGCGCGTGCGCGTGTGTGTATGTGTGTGTCTAATGATGGTACGCCCAAAGCCACACAACTCTTTTATCCGATTTTTCCCAGCCCATTAATCTTTTACTCGTTTATTTTCCCCATTTCTTTTCTCCCTCTTTCCTTTGGACATGGTTTGTGACATGATGACTGCACTCCTCCCTTAAAGCCTTGGGAAGTCGTTAGGACAGTGAAACGATGTTTTCAAATGTAGGCTTACATAAAATGTTCGATATGCGTTCACTAGCAGACTATTAGATTTCTGCTCATCTTTCCTGGGAGTATAGTCAGTATTGGTGCGAATTTCAGAGAAAAAAAATTCCGGAAACTGAACTCCCCTGGCCTCAATTACTGTTTATGCATGTATTCTTTTATCTAGTATCTATTCCTTTTTTTTTCATTGTATTGGAAATTAGCAATCCTGCTCTGTTTTTACATCCAGCACCCGTGTGCATGCGGCTTTGTAAATTTCGCCATCCGTTCGCACGGCACACAGTGGCCTGCTCTTCCGAAAGGTGTTACAGGTTTTAACGTGTGCGCAAGATGTTTTGCGTGTAGTCACACACACAGGACTTTGGTTTATAGTCTCATCTGAGAGACTGTCTGGGAAGTGGAATCGGCAATACTGTTCTCTCTAGACGAAAAATATCCTCCAGCAGGTGTCTCGGTGATGGCTCGAACCTGGGCCCTCAGATTGTGAGCGCGATGCTCTAACCACCAGGCTACCCCGTCCCCCCTCCCCCCTTCCCCTGTCAGATCACAGTGCAACGCTTTAACCACTAGTTTTTTCCTCTCCCTTTGTATCAGACACACACATGGAACTCGCAATTTGACAACCGGGTTCGATTCCTGTTCGAAGGGATTTTCCCCCTGGAGTTAACATCAGTGCTGACTTCACTCTCCTAAAAGTCCTTCGGATGCGACTATAAGCCGACGCCCCGTGTGCGAACGCACGCAGAACACCTTGCGCACACGTTAAATCCTGTTCCGCATTTTGTAAGAGTAGGCCATTGTGTGCCGGTGGGAACAGATGACAAGATTGACAAAACTGCATACGCACGGGGACTGAATGTAAAAAAAAAAAAGCACAGAGTGCTTATTCCATTATCCTCAATATAAAAGAATAAATAATAACTAAAATAAACCAACTGCATACACACGGATGGATGTAAAAAGCACATGAAATGCTTATTCCATTATCCTCGATATAAAAGAATAAATAGAAAAATTTAAAAAATAAATAAACTCTGAACTGTGCTTGCAGTGCCAGCACAGACTCCTGTATGGGTGCTGGCGGGTGTTCTGGGCCACCTACCACGTCACCTGGCTCCTGCTGAGCTGGGTCCTGGAGCCCTGGGGTGGGTACCCGTGGGAGGAGCGGGCCAAGTGGTTCATCTACCTGACCAACTGGACCTACCTGCTGTTGACCCTGCAGACAGTGCTGGAGACGGTCAACTTCTTCTGTGTCCACGTCTGCAGGAAGGACATGTGCAGAGTGAGTGTCTGTTATTGTTTTTTTTTGTTGTTGCTGGTGTGGCTTTCTTCTGCCACACGCTTCTTTATGGATAAGGGTTGTGTGTGTGTGTGTGTGTGTGGTGTGTGTGTGTGTGTGTGTGTGTGTTGTGTGTGTGTGTGGTGTGAAATTCTCGAAACTAGAGAGATTTATTATTTATATATTATTCTTGTATACGAGGATAACAAATAACAATCATGTCTTTTTTCATCGGTCCCGTGTGCATGCAGTTGTAAATATTGTCATCTGTTCCCACCGCACACGATGGCTACTCTTACGAAGCGAACAGGGTTTAACGTGTGCGCAGATGTTCTGCGTGCGTTCGCACACGGGCCTCGGTTTAAAGTCCCATCGAAGGGCTTTTGGGAGATTGGAGTCAGCACTGATGTTAACTCCAGGAAGAGAGAGAGAGAGAGAGAGAGAGAGAGAGAGAGAGAGAGAGAGAGAGAGAGAGAGAGAGATATTAAAGTGGACGCTGTTTTCAAGGAATATTCACATATTGTTAATGTAATTCAGTTCAGTGGTATTCTATAGGTTACGCTAACCAACCAACCAGCCAGCTAACCATCAACTGCGCACGTGCATATGCGTATGTATGTAGACACAGAATAGTGTGCTTAGCGTTTGTGTTCATGTGTGTTGCGGTTCGGGTTTAGGGTATGCTTTTACAAGACCTTCTGCACAGGCTTTGTGTAAGCTGTAGCACTTAGTAAAACAGAATGCTTATATATTGCAGTTCAATACCGACTCGAGACAAGTGCAGAATGTAGAAAAAAATTTTCCGTTTTGTATCAGTCGAAACATATTCGAAGAATTTAAACAAAGTCTTTACCACATTTCACCATTTCTTTTTTTCTCGAGCGAAAATTATGATACAGTGTAAAGAATGCTACAAATGAAATAAGTTTCCTGCTACTATATTTTTTCAAACAATTAATTTTTTTTTATTTTCACGTCCACATGCAAATGTCACGAGAAGAATAGGCACACTTTTTTGAAAGAAGAAATAGCAAAGTCTTCTCATTCTTCCCCTAGTTTTCAACTTAGTTCAGTCATGTGAACCAGAAAAATTATTTCTTTCTAAATGCAGGTGTATCTTCTTTTGATTTTTACAGGAATTTCGTTTTGCAAACTTTTCATATCTATTTCAAGAACACTACAGAAGCATTGTGTAATACACACTGTGTTATACGTCACGTTGACATGGAGACAGCAAAGATGTCATAGCAAGATTTGTTTGATCCTTCTGAACTGCATATATTGCTGAAAGGGAAACACACAGTGCATTCGCTGTTGTGAGGCTTGTTTGATCTTTACATAGCATTGTACATAAATCAATTTAGGATATATCAAGCGCATAAAAAAACACTCCACATCCATATGCATGATTGTAGTGCTGGGGGGGGGGAGTCAAAAAATGTGAACAAGTGGTGGGATGAGGAGACGGGATGTCAAAGTGAATTGAGCTACGAATGTACAGGCCAAAGCACACAAAGAAACACAGTGCACTAGACATAGCAAACACATACATGTTAAGTGGCGAGCACACACACACACACACATACACACACACGCACGCACGCACACACACACGCACGCGTGCACGCACGCACGCACATCTGCACACACATACACACACACACACACACCACACACACACGCGCACACACACACACACACACACACACACACACACACACACACACACACACACACACACACCACACACACACACACACACACATAAAACGAGTGAACATATGGTGTCGATGTGCAGCGCGGTTTGCACTGTTGTGCCAAACTGTACATTACAGTCTTTATAGGTCATGAATACAGGTAATTCTCGTCTACACGTTGTGTGGCATGCCTTAACTGCTCACCCACAACTATTCACAAAAAATAAGACGAAATAGAAAGTATCGTTTTAGTGACAGTTATATAGTTTTATTGTATTGAATACCACTTTCACGGCTTCCTATTATTTTTTTTTTTCTATTCTTTTATATCGAGGATAATGGAATAAGCTCTCATGTACTTTTTGCATCCAGTCCCCGTGTGTATGCAGTTTTGTGAATCTTGTCATTTGTTCCCAGCGGCACACGATGGCCTACTCTTACGAAAAGCGGAACAGGATTACAAGATGTTCTGCGTGCGTTCGCACACGGGACCTCGTTTATAGTCTCATCCGAAAGTCTACCTACCCGCGTGTCACCACAAGAGCAGTGTCACCCATGTGAAAGAAAAATGTCTTGTCTGCACATGTTTTTTGTTTCCCTAAGCTTTTTTTCAAAAGAATTTTTCCACGGACAACACCTCGTGACCGTGGTTCTTTGACATGTGCTGAACACGTTTTGCACAGTGACCTCGGTTTATCGTCTCATCCGAAAGACTAGCGTTTAGACCAACACTCAAGATTTTGCAGATGTGGGAAAACGTGTTTGGGCTCGAACAGGATTGAAACCCAGGCGTTCTAGATATCATTATGTGCATAGCCTCTAGACCTTCGATGCACTAATGATTGTGTATGTATGCTGTCTCCAGGCAAACAGACGGTGGCGATGCCGTGGTACCTGAAGGTGCAGTGGACATTGTACAATGTGGTCACTACAGGCTCCCTCATGGTCACTGCCTGTACTGGACCATGCTCTACAAAGGTCAGCATACTTACGTACTTACTTGCTTGCTTGTTTGTTTGGCTGGTTTTTTATTTGTTTTTTTATTTATTTATTCTTTTATTCGAGATAATGGAATAAGCACTCATGTAACTTTTTACATCTAGTTCCCGAGTGTATACAGTTTTGTAAAATTTGTCATCCGTTCCCACCGGCACACAATGCCTACTCTTCCGAAAAGCGGAACGGTTTAGCGTATGCGCAAAATGTTCTGCGTGTGTTCGCACACGGGGCCTCGGTTTATAGTCTCATCCGAAGGGCTTTTGGGAGGAGTGGAGTCATCACTGATGTTAACTCCAAAGGAAAAATCCTCTTGAACGAGATTCGAACCCAAGATAGCAGATCACGAGCGTATCACTGACCACCAGCTATTCCGACCCCTGTTTGAATCTCTGGATCGCTCTGCTTTGTCATCCCATAATTTAGGGTGGGTTTCTTTGCTTTATGATAATGATGATTTGTGTTGAAATAGTTGTGTTAATGTCATTAATTTTACTTTTCTTTTTATTTTCTCGTCAGCAAAACAACAGAACTTGGGGATACTAACTAATGTTACGGAAATTGTATTATTGAATCGTTCCTCGGCTAAAGCTCCGAGTTTTACCAATGATGAGAATTTAGCACATATACCTGTGCGATCGTTTTATGCTCATCTTCTGGAAAGTTTCATCTGTTTGTCTGTTTGCCTGCCTGCCTGTCTGTCTGTCTGTCCTGGTCTGTCTGTTTGTCTGTCAGGCGTACGTTTTCACTCTATCCACATCGATATCTCCTTTTGTGCCTCTATTTTCTTTTCTACACTGTTATTACACTTATACAATGAAAATGTCACGTGTGATTAAATTCTCTAATGCTCGTCTTGAATGATCTTTCTGTCCTAGTTACTTGGCACAGATGCCAAAAATATTCACATTGTGTTAACTACTGTATAAAACAAAACCCAGAAACATTTTGATGATTGCATCATTGGTTTGTTCAGTAGGGTAGTTTATCACTATAGATTTTTGCCATGTAAAAATCACTGTCTGTTTCACTCTTCTTCCCACCGCCACCCCCCCCCACCCGCTTTCTCTCTGTCTCTCTCTGTCTCTCTCTCTGTGTTTCTCTCACTGTCTCTTTGTCTCTGTCCCTCCATCTCATTCACACACACACACACACACACACACACACACACACACACACACACACACACACACACACACACACACACACACACACACTCATACAAGAGGCTGAATTTTTAGACTTTACTGGTACCTGTAGCATTATTACACTTACGTAATTCGATTATTAATACCTTTCTTCATAGTATAGCTCTTTACAAGGACAGAGTTAAATTCTATTGTGTAGTTTCTACCCGTCCACTTCTTTTCTTTGTCTTCTTGTACCAAAATCTAACAATAAAAGCATTACAATTATTGCTACTGATTGTGGTTTTTAAGTTTGCTTTTCATTCCTTCTTTTCTTGTATGTTCTCTCTGTTATTTGATTTCATATATATATATATATATATATATATATATATATATATATATATATATATATATATATATAATAATATATATATATATATATATATATATATATATATAATATATTGTGGGGTGGTGTGTGCGCGCGCGCGCGCGCGCAACATGTGTGAGAATAGATCGTACTTTTGTTTGAAATCTCCAAAAGACTGTTCGGGTTACAAATTGTAAATGCAACATTAACGACAGTACCAATACTATTTGAACTTTAGGGGTCAGCGGTAAACACACTTTTGTGGAAGTGAAAAGCGCGTGGTTCGATTCCGGTTAGAGGCAGTCTGGATGTCAGTCGATTGAATGAGGCTGAAAACCAGTGACTTAGTATTTTCTTTTTTCGCGAGCTTGTCTTCTGTTGCAACTTGTCTCGCGAACTGCGACCTCTCTTCCTTCGGAAACATAAAGTCCAAAACCTCACTGTTTTAAGCAAATAAATAATTTTGTATACACATAAAATACAGACAAAAGACTGGTAACAGCTTATTTTTAGGAATTCCCTGTCACCCGGGAAATCATTTTGAATTTGAAAAAAAGCATTCTCTGGTGGCTATAATTACTTTAAAATGAGGATTTGGCTTTTCTCTCAAAATTTTAATAAGTAAATTAGAATCTTAAGACAAAGACCAACCGTTACTCATTTTACCGTCTCTTTTTTTTCTTTTTTTTTTACAAAAAATTCCAACAAACTGACAGCTTTAACATGGCCATCGTGGTGAGCAGGGATGTGAGGAATTTGAAAAATAAGGACATTTTTTCTGTGACGAGGCCCTGAACAAGAACAAATTAATGGGAAAGCACCCGTGACCGTTGTGTACGTGCATGTTGGAATCAAGCAGTTGTCACTGAAGGTGCCTCCAGTCTGTGTTGTCTGTGTTGTACTGCCCTCACTGCGTGGAGACCTATCCATCACATGACTTTTTTCCTGTCTGTCTGTCTGTCCGTCAGTGTGTCTGTCTGTATGTCATTGCTTCATGTGTTTTGTTCTTTTGTATTTACTTCTTAGCTTTTTCATCTTACAGGTTTTTTCTTTCCAGTTTTTGCTTTTATTCTCTTTTTTGTTTTCTTTGTTTTTGTTCATTCTGACCCTAATTTCTTTTTTGTTTTTGCTCTTCTCCTTTGTTCTTTCAAATCAAACTTGTTTTTTTGAAAATAAGTTAAAATGTTTTTTTTTTTAAAATAAGTAAAACAAAATATATGTTTTTCAAGTTGAAAGTCATTTTTCAAGGTTAAAGATGACTTTCACTTATGTCACTCTTACCCTTCTTGTAGTTTCTGGTCAATCTTCTAAAAAAATCTTTCTTTCGAGGCAAAGCTTTTTAACAACTCTACTTTTTGTGATAATTCTTGTTTGTAGTTGGCAGTTTGAAATGTGTTAGGTTTTGTTTTGTTAATATGTTTTTGTTAGCATTGCTTTTTTTAAAATTCTTTTTGTTTTGTTGTTAGGTTCTGCAACAAGTTGTATACATTGCTCGCTAACAGAATCTTTTCAATGAAAGACAAGGGTGCAGAACCTTAATCAGTAATGCTTACCTAACTTCTTAACATCACAACAGCTTTAAGAATAGATATAACTGAGCTAACAGTTTTTCTCCTGAAAAAATGGCTTGGTTTTTGCTCATCTTCCCTTCCCTTTCCGGTGCGTTGCATTGGTTTACGCCATTTTTCAGGCATCTTTGATTTTTTGGCGGATGTGGTGTTTTTCTGTAGGTATAGTTCTGCACGTGATGACGCCTTCCGAGCTAAAACTGAACACCGAACTGAAACACAAACCTTCCTCTTGCCAAGTACTATTGGCTAGAATGGCTAAACAGTAACATACAAACGAAAAAGAACGTCCTGTTGTTCAGAATGTGTATTGTATATATTCTTCCTTTTGTTTGGATAAGCATTTTTTTTTAATTGAGGAAATGGTAATGGAAAAAGACAAGACCAGGTACCAGGCTACATCCTCTCCATCATTGAAAAAAAAACCTGATTGTTCAGAGATCCAAGTGTAAAACGATTGATCAAAGATTGGAATAGAAATGATTGATCAAAAGATACAAGGAAAAATTAAAAATAAACGTTTTTGTAATTCAAATAAGGGTTTGTTAAAGCTAAAAGAAATATTTTGTTCTGAGAACATCAAAAAGCTTTCGGTGTAATTTGCATCCATGTTGCAACAGGTTGACGTTGACAAATGGGAAGAACTGTATGTAAAGAATTCAGCATATTATTTAGTGGTGCATACAGATATAGCCATCAGGAAGGGGGCACGTGGATCTGGCGAGGAAGCGGAAGTATTCCGTGATTCAGGGTTCGAGCCTCCGAAAATCTGTCAGACAGCAATGGATGGAAATATGTTTCCTTGATAACAGCGTGTTGACTCATCTTCGGATGTTGGAACTGCATTGTCATTTTATTTCTATTTACCGGTTATTTAAAAAAATTATTCATTTATGTATTCATTTATCTGTTATTTGGGGTTTGTTCTATTTTTTATCATTTTCTTCTCTCTTTTTTGTCGTTGTCTGATTTGACCATCTCGCTGTCTTTGTGTTTTGTTTCCTCTTTCTTCTGGTTTTTTTTAGTCTCTGCTCCCCCCTCCCCCTTTTCACATCTATTTGAATCCATGCTTTGTGTATCTCTTTTTCATGAACATATGGAATAGTGGTTGTCTTTTTTGATAGGCTTGATACCCGTTTTTGTCTTTATTTTGTCTTCAGTAGCTTGTATTTGAAGAGAAAACTGGTTACAGTCAACAAAAAGAACAAAAAATATATGCGTTGCTGTTGCCTTGTTTCTTCTTTTTTTGAGACAAACACTTTATTTTAGGAAAATCTACTATCTTTTTTTGAAAACTTAAAATTCAAAGAACCCCATTCTCATTAGGATAAAAAAGTGAATAATTCTTTCACCCGAGTACTGCCATTCGGTAAATCTACATGGGTGTTTAGTATCTCAGGAAGAAGTGTCCTTAATAAAACATTTTTTCGGCAATATTCTATGCATTCCGTTATAGAATGCTTTTGGCCAACTAGGACCAGACAAAGGCAGACGCTATAGCCCTGTTGTTAAAACTGTTTTACATCTCAGTCCTGTGGGTCCATGAAGTCGTGTGTTCGAATCTTAGCAGCGCGTTTACGGAATTAAGAGTGAGGATTCTAAGATCTCCAAGGTCAACTGAAAGTGCGTACCTGCCAGTGCGACAACTCTCTTCGTGTTAAGATATGCAGAAGATCAGCCATGCACGTTACAGATCCTGTAACTCTTGTCAGCGTGTCTGTGGATTACAGACACGCAAACATACCCAGCATACATTCTGTATAAAAAAAAAATGAGCTGCTGTAAAATCGGAATGTGTTGGCTGACCTGCAGTGTTACAAACATACGAGAGAAGACCAAACACTACTACGCACCCCTCCTAGTAAAGGCACGCTGAGAAGAGAAAATTACAAAATTGATGAGAGCATATCAGAGAAACCTTCCTGAAGAATGTTTCCATGTCCTTGGTGTCGGGAGAACATGTGTCTGGTTCTCTGTGACGCTGACGAAGTGGCGGGATCGGAAAGCACTTAGTGGCGCCACGGACACGCGTGTGTAAGGAGGTAGTAGACGGTTGTCAGAAGTGAGGAAGGCTGTGTGTTGCGGCGGTGTGTCTGGGTGCTAGTCTATCCATCACGCCGCGACCTTGACACCGCAGGTGCTTAGAGTTTGAGCTGCGGGTTTTTTACAGGATTAAGTCATTAGTTTCTCTTCTTTTTCACTTTGTGTGTTTCGTGTGTGTGTGTGTGTGTGTGTGTGTGTGTGTGTGTGTGTGTGTGTGTGTGTGTGTGTGTGTGTGTGTTTGAGAGTGTGTGAGTGTGTGTATATGTGAGTGTGTGTATATGTTTACTAGTTTGCTTTTTCTATGCCTTCTTATTTTTTTGTATGTTGTGTATATTAGTATGCTCTCTTTTAAAGAAAATTATATTTAGGGGGTTATTTTTTCGTCCCCTACCCCCCAAGTCTTTTTTATTTTGTCTTTCTTTCTTTCTTTTTAAGCTGCTCTTTTTTCTTCTGTACTTTCAATTTTTTTTATGTTTTCTTGTCTTTTTCTTAGTTTTTGCCTCTTTTCTTTCGCTTTCGTGCTGTTTCTTTTTGTCTTTTTTCCTTTGTATTTTTTCTTTCTTATTACCTTTTTCCCTTCTTTCTTCCTTTTTCCTCTTTTCTTTTACTTCATAATTTCTTCCCATTGTCCCAATTTTCATATACCTATATCCCTCACCGAGTTTTTCTGTCTCTATCTCTTACTATATCCTTTTCCCACCATCTCTCCTTGTTTTGTTTCCCTAACCCCCACCCTCTGCCTCTATCTTTTTGCGCTTCTTTTATTCACTTTTGGGGCATTTTATATAGTTTTCATGCTGCGTTTTAAATCATTAACTACGAATTAACTTCACACTGTAGAGTAGTTTATAGTCTTTACACACAAACATGTGCTGTCATTACGAAGATTGTAAACGACCTGTACAATATAAAGGTAAAAAAGTAATGGTTTCCCATAACCTATGTCGTCGTAAGGGAGCGAGGCATCAGAGACATCAGCTTCTCATGGGGCCAGCATATCGAGGGCGGCGCCCATCTCCTTCCCTCGCTGCTTTACCTTCCGTCAGGGAAGAGGGCAGGTACCCATTTACAGCTGGGTGAAATGGGGGGACCGCAATGTAGCCAAGGTGCGTAAACGGTCATCCATCCACTTGGTAACCACGCTCAATGCTGCTTAACCATAGCTTGGGGAAAGTGAGCGCTCTGACCGCTGAGCTACCCCGTCCTCGTACAATTTTATGTATACATGTATAATTATAATGGTGTGTGTATTAAATGTCTGTTATACTATGTCCCCAGGAGACAAAGAGATTGGAGCAGTCCGGATTTCCTTCCACGCCCTCAACTCAGTCTACGTCCTCCTCAACCTCCTGGTCACAGCCACCCCTACCCGCCTGCTGCACGGGCTGCACCCCTTGCTGTTCGGGGTGGGCTACACGCTCTTCACCGCCCTGTACCACGCGGGCGGGGGCCTGAACGTGCAAGGGGAGCGCTACGTGTACCGCGTGATGGACTGGTCCCGCCCCGCCAAGACGCTGGCCATCTCCTCCCTCTCCAACTTCCTGGCCGTGCCGCTCGTGCACCTGGCCGTTTTCCTGCTCCGCTGGGGCGTGGAGAAAGGGTGGCGGTGCTGGAGAGGGGCCAGGGGAGGGGGCGGGGTGGGGAGGAACCGCGGGGTGGTGTGTCTAGACCTGGGCGAGAGGACTGCCGAGAGTAGTAGCGTGCACGGGGAGCCTTTGGTGGTTGATGTGTGATGGTGATGTGTGTATATAACTTTGGGGGGTTGTCTCGATTGATCTGTGTGGAGTGAAAAACTGTGAAAGATTGTTTTTGAGTAAGTGTGTGTTAGAGGAGGGTAGAGTCCATCCTGGTGAAGTTAGCTATGTCTGTAACACGTACGGCAGCAATACAGAGTTATCAAAATGCGTTGATGATATCAGTTATTATGTGTTTCCAACAGATTTTGCAGTGATATTGTGAAGCAGTCATCAACACAATGCTTATCATCTGCTATATAAAAAAAGTCACAGACATATAAACATTGATCTTCAGTCATCAATCAACTTGAACTCGCAGTCAACGAAGAGCTAGTAGATTATTGGTCTGTTTTCAAAATATTGTGACAGTAGCACCATATTGCTGATACATCTGTGGCAAAAGAACGAAAGAGAAACTTTTTAGTAACAATTATAATGATCGGGGAGATGTAGACTAACATACACACAGACAGAGGAAAAATACAGTAATACGGAAAAACATTTCTTCATCATGATATGAAAAACTTTGACCCATGACTGGAAAAAGGGCTATAAAATCTAGAACGTCGGAATGTGTCATCTGAGGCCAGAGGACAGAACTCCTGCATTTGCAAGCACTGAAGAAAACCAGGCACTACGCTTCCCACCCAGCAGGGGAAGGCAGGGAGGAGAAGAGAATCTGCAGTGCATAGTGTTCAGGAACCCATTGCTTCTCTAGACATCTGAAGTCAAGTCTGGCCTGGAAATGTCCACATCCAAGAGAAGTTGTCGTGACCCAATAATGACGCGGAAGAAGACAGCGACCTTCCTTCCTCAGAATTGGACTTCCACTTCAATATGAAACACCGAAGAAAAGAAAGATTTATCATAAATTTCCAAATGAAAAATTGCCGTTTAATAAGAAAAGCATTTGCACCGTCTTGCTGTCAGGCCATTGGTCAAATAGATACGTGAAGTTGAGGGTTCATTTTTTTGCAGAATTGTAAAAAGGACATGCTTTTGCTTATCTTTAAAGAAACACTGTATCAACGAAAACAGTTAACAGGATGCCTCAGCTTTGAATGATGTGAACATAATTATGATTTTATAATTTTAAGAAGGCGGGGAGAGAAACATTGTGAATAATTTATATGGGACTCAAACATGTGTATGTATGAGAGAGAAAACATGAATGAGTAGAATGGTTGCGGGATGGGAGTGTTGTTGTGGGTTTTGTATCATTTTGTATATATCAGAAAAATGGTGTTTTAGATATCTGTTCATGACTGATGTCTCAAAAACCCATAGATAAATATTTTGTCACAGTAACGAACCAATCACAAATCGTTCAGATTATTGCTTTAGAAACTAGATTGTATATTTATATCTCTATATATTTATATCGTATTGTATGTTTTGAATGGTCACATATCGTATTAGCTTTCTGTTCTTACTGGCTTGCAAGAAAATCTACACACTTATTTCACAATTTTCCCTCAGGCTTTTTGTGAATGTTTTGCACCTAAATCAGCTTTCTGAATTTGTTTTCTTCAGTTAGCTGCCGGCCTGTCATTATTTGCTGTAGTTTGTACTGCGGTTTTATCACTTCAGTTCCTGAAACCCCTAGCTAGTTGCTTACACACGTGTATGCATAGTCATGTGGGAGAGAGAAAGAGAGAGAGAGAGAGAGAGAGAGAGAGAGAGAGAGAGAGAGAGAGAGAGAAGGCGTGTGCTTTATATGGCCAGGGTGGAAGGTAAACAGGCGAAAGGGTAGCCGGGGCAGAGGTCACTATTCATCAGTTTTGCTTTTTTAGTTGTCTTTTTTCAAATACGCCACAAAAGATTTTACAAATAATGGCTCATCTCTAGAGTTTACGCATCGATTTAAATTTATATAGTGACCAGTGTATATGCCACCTCCCACCCACATGTACCCATTCGCCTTGCCCTGCGCCCTTCCCAGACATATATCTACCTCTACAATTTTAGTTAATGTGAAGAGGACGGGAGAGTTTATTCGTCAGAGCACTTGCTCTCTCCAGGCCATGTAGTGTTGAGCATAGATATCTTGACCGTTCTTACGCTTTGGCTTCAGGATAGTCCCCCAGTTCACCCAGCTGTAAATGAATGCATGCGCGCCCTCTTTAGGGACAGGGAAGTGAAAGCAGCGAGGGAGAGGAGATGGGAGCAATCCTTGGTATGCTGACCCGTAAGGGGAAACAGGCTTCACGCTATAAGGGCAGAAAAATGAGATCAGAAGGAGTGAAGATGTAATGTGAAAGATAGATAAGGTACATTTGGGTACATAAGGGTAGAAGCAAAGGTGCTATCATTTTTCGTTAAAAGATTTTGTGTTCAAAAACGATTCGCTATATCATGGCTATATTTGTGAGGTATGTTATTTACACCTGTCTTTCAAACATAATTTTAGCAACTCACCTGTGACGGTGATTCTTTAGAAACTAGGGAAGATCACAAAGTGACTGAGAATTAGATACATACATGATTATTATATATGTATATATATATATATCTGAATACATATATATATATAATTATGTCTGAATATATATATTATATATATATATATATAATATATATATATATGTATATATATACGTGTATGTGTGTGTATGTGCGTGCGTGCACTTGCGTGCGTGTGTGTGGTGATTCTAAACTGTAAGGAGGTGCAAGGTTTCTCTGCATCGACGTTGTGTATACTTTAATACTAGTAATTATGTATTCGTATATCATTGCCTCTGTGGATCTGTTGCTGTGTTCCCAGCTATTATACTGTAGTGTTATACAGCGGGCCGCTGCATTCATAAGCTGCTTAGACTAGATATTGTAAGTATCTTCTCTATTACCATTATTGTGATGTTTCGTGTTTCGTTGTACTTATGTTGTACATTGAACTATTCATATGCTATACAGTTGGGAGTTCTGTATATATGGTGTTGTCATTGAATGCTGTAGGTTCAGAGAGAAGATTCTTACACACAAGTTGAAACCTGTTTAGTGTCGTTGTTGCACACAGAAGTGATTTTGGGAGAGAGGGAGGGAGGGGAGAGAGAGAGAGAGAGAGAAGAGAGATGGAGAGTTAGAGAGAGAGAGAGGAGAGAGAGAGAGAGTTTTTTTATGATTTGTTTCTTTTTATTTTATTCTTTCTTTCAAGGAGAAAAGAATAAGCACACGTGTCGATTTTTACATCCAGTCCTCAGTGTATGCAGTTTTGTAAATTTAGTAAGTATGTGTGTGTATGTATGTATGTGTGTGTGTGTGTGTGTGTTGTGTGTGTGTGTGTGTGTGTGTGTGTGTGTGTTGAGTGTGTGTGTGTGTGTGTGTGTGTGTGTGTGTGTGTGTGTGTGTGTGTGTGTGCATACTCGTGTGTGTGTGTATTTTTTAATCTGAAACCACCCTTTGTCATATTGATTGTGTTTTTTTCACAACTGTTTATGTATATATGTGACTGATCAATTTATTAATCATTTGAAAAGGTCGCACAAACACATGAAGACTCAGGAGTAATAGTGATGTTTACCCTTTACCTCAAAACTCAAGGTTTTATCAGTTTTCTGAATAATAGCTTTTAGTTTTAACTTTTTTGGAGAAAATTTTGAACTCTTTTTTTGTTTTATTGAGAGGGTTTTAGTTTGTCTACATTATCATTTTAAGTGTCCCTGATTTTTTTTTTACATTGAATCTTTCCTTTGAAGTGTTTTTAAATGTTGAATTGATGTTATTGAAGTCTAGAAAAAAAATATCGATATGTACCGTATGTTTGTGACAACTTAGGTTGACAATGCAGGAAGAAAATCAGTCATAGATTTTTTTTTCAAAAACTTGTTTTATGTGTTTGATTTTTGTTGTGCTGGTTAGCTTTGAAGTTTAATTTCTAGAGGAATATTTTCATCATGTTGAGTGTATACTCAGGCACCCCTGAGTTACACACATATAGACACAGGCATGTTATTGTGTTGTAGTGTTATATTTTATTGTATTGTATTGTATTGTATATTACTTCAGTCACAGTAGACTTTAAATTAGAGTTACTCTCTTAGGAGGGTGTGTCACTATCAATGCAAACGCTTACCATTATTCTTTATTTTCATTGTCCTGTCTGCCAGTGTATTTTTGCCCAACGAGAGTGACTTTTTTCTACAGAAGTTTGCAAAGGAACACTCTCTTGTTGCTTTGGGTTTCTTTTTTTTTTCGTGTGCTGAATGCTTGTTCCATTTGGGACCTCAGTTCACCGTCTCATCCGAAAGACCAGCACCCAGACCACCACACTCGGTCTAATTGATGGGCAAACAATTTGGGCAAAATATAATTATATCGAATGCCTAAAATCGACACAGAACAAAACAAAATAACACTATTTAACATAGCATGACAAGCGTACCATACTGAGCTAACTGCACCACACTACGCCCCACGTTACTCGTTTATCACATTACATCACATCACACCCGACCATACCATACCACATCACATCACTCTACACTACACCACACTGCACTACACCATACCATACTACATCACATCACTCTACACTACACCACACTGCACTACATCATACCATACTACATCACACACTCTACACCACACCACACTGCACTACATCATACCATACTACATCACATCACTCTACACTACACTACACCACACTGCACTACATCATACCATACCACATCACACACCTACACTACACCACACTGCACTACATCATACCATACCACATCACATCACTCTACACTACACCACACTGCACTACACACATACCACATCACATCACTCTACACTACATCACACTGCACTACACCATACACATCACTCTACACACACCACACTGCACTACACATCATACCATACCACTCACATCACTCTACACACACCACACCACTACACCACACCATACCACATCACATCACTCACACTGCACCACACTCACTACACCACACCATACCACATCACCACACCACAACACAACACACCCTACTCACACACTCACATCACAACACACACACACACACACACACACACACACACACACACACACACTAAACATCACAAACAACACACACAACAACTTGCTCACTTTCTTCATGTTGTTCACACATCGTATCTGAAATCACTTCACAACACACAAAAATCACCACTCACTTGATTGTTAAATCGAACAGATTGATGGTTTTATAAAGAACAAGTTTTTTCTTGTTCTTGTTGTTTCCATTATGAATATTTAGGGTGAAAAAAAAGAACCCACGTCACTTGTTTGAATCGTGACGATTATTAAATGTTTATCGAAAAAAAAGTTGTCTGGTCATGTTTTCTTAGTAATGTAGTCCGTGCCTGTACTCCAGTACTGCTTTGTTCTATTAATATGACGAATGTGTCTGATCTGAGTTCGAAGAGACATGTTCCGTTGCAGCTGAATATGCCAGATCTTTTTGTCGTCTGTCTGTCTGTCTGTTCCTGTCTCCGTCTCTCTGTCCATGTCTGTTGTCTCTGTCTCTTCTCTGTCTGTCCCGCTGTTCTCTGTCCCGCTCTGTCGTCTGTCTCTTTTTCTGTCTCTTCTCTCTCTCTCTCTCTCTCTCTCTCTCTCTCTCTCTCCTCTCTCCTCCTCTCTCTCTCTCTCTCTCTTCTCCTCTCTTATATATTATATTAATATACACATATATGTATAGATATAATATATATATAGATATATATGTATGCGTGTGTGTGTGCGCGCGTGCGTGCGAGCGTGTGTGTGTGTGTGTGTGTGTGTGTGTGTGTGTGTGGAGAGAGAGAGAATGAGAGAGAGAGAGAGAGAATTACCACAAGTAATGATAGATTTAGTTTTTTCACTGCCACTGTTACTGCAGTTGCAATGTATGGTTGTCATTACGGGGGTTTTGAATTTAGTTTGCTACAGTACGATGTAGCAGGCATTCAAAGAACCACAGATTGTTAGTTTAAAGATACCCCCAAACAAGCAACAAAAAGGCCCATCCGGTTACTGAATACATAAAAAAGACTTATTGTCTGTGTGTGTGTTTTAGGCTTATTTTATCACAGTAGTATCATACCATGATAAAAACAAGCTGGATAAACACACAAACAACAACAGAAACAATATAAATTTTAAACATTTCACCGTCCTGATGTTCATAAAACACACCACCACAACCGCCCCCCCCCCCCAAAAAAAAAATAATAATAACCCAACGAACCTAAAAACAAAAAACTCCAAAAAGCCCCCAACAACAAAATCTTCATCCATTTAATGACTTAAATTATCACTTGTGAAATCAATGTAACTGTTTAAAAAGCAGTCGCTTAGGGGCTGCACATTGGAAAGTGTATTAGAGTTATACAGATTTTAGAAGTAAAGACTATGGCACACAGCCATCGGTAAGTTTCAAGGCTCTAAAAAAAAAAAAAGACTGGAAAACAGAGCATGCAACTGACGCCACAGAAAGCCAAAGAAAAGCCGCTTGTCTTCATCCCAGAAAAAAAACAAGATATCAACAAAAATTAAAAAGATAGAAACCAAATCATGTCTTCGTCTTGTGTGAGATGCACTTCACGCCAGGAGCACTTAGAATCCTGCAGTTAAACAGCTGATAGGAGAGAAACGAAACCAGTGTAGAAAAGTTTGAATTAGCGCAATGTGGGTCGTAAATTGACATTCCTTTTTGGCCCCCCTGACTCTCCTCCTTGTGTTTAAAGTGGAAGGAGTGAATTTGGAATAAGATCGGGGTCTTTATTTTGCTTTTGGGGGTCTTAAAGTGGAAACTCTGTAGCAAGTTTTGATGTAACACAGCAAGGTAATATCCTAGCATACTATGTATTCCGTCTTTTACAGTTCACACAGTTTCTTTCACCTCACAATCATAGAACTCCAATCTTTATTTTTTACTTACAGCATAATGTTTTGTCTGATCACACGGGCCCGGATTGGGTATACTTTGACAAGCCTTAAGTGTTTGCTTTCAGATTTTCTAGATTCTTGGATTTTATTTGGATATATTAGTTTAGAAATATGGTTCATTATTTACGAAATATTTTGATCAAAATGTTGATTTTTATTTAGAATATAGACCTCATTTTGAGTAACTAACGCTGTTCATTTTTCCTGTCATCTTTTAACATTGTCGACTATATTCATGTCTAGAATTGCGACTGACTTTCGTTTAATGCTTTTACTTCGGATATTTTACCACTTCCTAAGTTTTTATTTGCTTTTGTTCGTATTATTAGTACTGATGTATTCGTGCTTAAAGTTGCAGGAAGTAAGCATGAATTTGCATGTATGCTACTTTCAGTCACACAGATGTCTCAGTGTGAAATTCGGGATATTCTCCCACGCAGCAGACGCCCATTTTTTCTTTTTCATTTCCCGTCTACAACATATACTTGTTTCCTTTGTACTTTTTTCTATAGAATTTGCCAGTGACAACTCTCTTGGCACCGTGGGTTTTGTTCGTGCGCCGAGTGTGGTTTGCACACGAGCCTTGGCTTGTGAATTTATCCGAAGGACTAGCTCCCTGACCACGACTTAAGGTCTAGTACATAAAGATAAAGTTCGGGCACCAACGATGATTGAACCCACACTTTTTTTTTTCCAAGCGATGCGTTATCTCTAGACCACTGGACCAATACTGCATTAAATATTTCTTTTTTGGAATAAGATTTACATTAGCAAACCTTATTCCACTTTTAAGGTAGGTTAAAAAGACTGACCCATAATATGTAGATCTTTGTAGGCTGGTATCTTGTGGAAGCTGGTTGCAAACTCTTCTGTGGTGCCCCAACTGTCTACAAGACTAAGGGATAGGTGGAGTGGAGTCTTGAGGGCCCTGTTTTACACAGGCATATTAATTTCCAGAAGTCCCTAAGAAATTTTGATAATCCACTGACATTAATTTCGTTGCCATTTTTAATTTTATACACTATTTCAGCCTTTTACACAGAAAGAATGCGTAAGGAGGCATGAGTCAGGTCCGTACTATGCTGGCATGACAGATCAGCAAAAATATGCTTGAAACAGCAAAAATATGCAGGCCTTTAGAACGTATGGTGCAAACTGTTTTCAAATATCAGCAAAAGTTAATCCCATTCTGCTTAGTGTACCAATCAGAGTTTTTCCAGGCTTTTTCTTGACATGTGAGATACCCCATAGACCCCAAGGCGGATGGGTTTCATTTTAGTAACTTTTTTTAAAAAAAAATAGGGGAAAAGAAGAAAAGAACCCTTACTCTCTCTCGCTCATTGCTGCTGATATGTCATCAGTATACTAGGACCATGCCGTTCTGAGAAACCAACATTGGCCTTAAAAGTATCCTTGCAACCAACACACACACACACACACCACACGCACGCACCCCACACACACACACACGCACGCTCACACCGCACACACACAACACATACCACATACACACACACACACACACACACACACACACACACACTACACAACACACCACACACACACTCACACACACACACACACACACACACACACACACACACACACACACACACACACACCACACTTTCACACACACACACACTTTAACCCCCCCCCCCCACACACACACACACACACACACTTGAACCGCTTAGTCTCCAGACGCCGTGTGACTGATGTTTAATGCAGTCAGGTGGGAAATACCAGCTGGTTTTGTGTGGAAGAGGGCAGACCTCCCAGCGCCTGTGTCAGACCTGTGATAAGAATGTACAGATGGTGGACATGTCAGAGGACCGCTGTGCGGAGAGCAAACCCTTCACTTTTCACTTCTGTGCTCTGAACTGGAAGGATCTGATCAGTTTCTACTTTTGCTGTTGATAAGAGTAATGTGGATTTTTCACATCTGTCTCCATCCAGTTTTCATTCCTTGCACGTCTCTTTTTTTGGTATCAATCGACACAAGGAAGTTTGTTATAAACATGTCAGTGTAACTGTCCGTAAGCTAGCATCAGAAATCAGAAAATTATCGGTTCTTAATTGATACAGCAAACGGTACAAGAATGGAATAATGTATGGACCTCATAGTCTTCAAAACATAAGTCCAAGGCCTTTCTCCTTCAGCTCATATGCCACTGCAGTTTTTGCCATGAATTTCTTGAGATGCAATACCTCATAAGCTCTATACCATCACCCTCACCTCAACCCCCACCCCAATAAAATGGGTAGTATTATTGCAGCACCAGTTAAGAAAAGAAAGCACAACTAAGAATGAAACCTCTCTTCTCTTGCCCATGGCTGACATATCAACAGCAGGAGAGCTGCCCAACCTAAGAGGTCATCATTCAATCCTAAAAAACTCCCCACACTTGAACTCTCAGTCTCCAGCGCCGTGTGACTGATGTTTAATGTGGCCAAGTGGGAAAGCCCAGCTGGTTTTGTGTGTGGGGAGAGGGCAGACCTCCCAGAGATGGGCCTGGCGTTGTTGCTGTGTCAGGTCTCTGTGGTAAAGAGTTGCAGAGGCTGGACATAAATTATCATAGTACTGCTATGCTGAGAGCAGCCTGTTCAGTTTTTTTCTTTAGTTCCCTGAGCTGGGGGTGACCGCTTTCTACTTCTGCTTTTGTAAGTAAGGACCTGGTTTGTACATGTTATTATCATCAACATGTCTCTATTCAGTCTTCCATGTAGAACTAAGAGGTGGTCAATTGGTGGGCTTTTTACTTCTTTTTATGAGAAGTGTATGTATTTATGGCAAAAGTGTTGTTTTTTTCTTCAAATCCTTTTTCTCCTCATAATTGTCATTCCAACTTTTGACTGGGAATGGCGACCTGTACTTCAACAGTATTTTTCTTTGCTACCTGATCACATGGATGAACTTCCGTTTTACCTTACTTCCAGATACTTCCATGACAATAAATTATAGTTCACATTGAAAGACGAGATGTCTGCAACACACTGGAAATAAGGTGGCATCCTACCCAGTCGCTGCTTACATACCATCGTTATGAGATTTGTTCTTGCTCAGAGGTCATCACTTGGTCATAAAAGTACTTGTGCGTGTACCAGAATTCCCCAGTCACCGTGTGATAGATGAATAATGTGCTGAGGTGGGACCTTCCCCATGCTGGTTTTATGTGGAGACAAGAAGAGCAGATCTTTTAGTTTTCACTTCAGTGCCCTTCAGTTGGACCAGCCCAACTGCTGTTGTCGTATAACAGCACCGTTTCCATTACCAAATAAAAATTGTCAACATCCACGTTTTTCTCCATTAACTGTTAAAGTGTACAAGATAAAGAAATATGTATGTCTCTGTCTCATATTCATCCACTGCATTTCTTTTTTAAAACTCGACATCAGTATGTATGTATATAGACCATTACTGAACTGTTGTAAGCTGACATCATATTTATTTTAAAAGAACACCTGTTCTTGATACATCAGATGGTACAGGATTGGAACAATGTATGGAGTCCACAGAACATAAATCAAAAGCCTTTCCCAGCTCAACTCATATACCCACCACAGTTTTCACACGAATTTGACGATGACATGCAAGATAACACTTATGCCCCCAAAACAGATGGGTGGCGTTATAGCAGAGTGTTATAAGAAAAAGAAAAAAGGAAAGAAAGAAGTCTCCCCTCTTGCTCATTGCTGATATATTACCAGTATGGGGGGCTGCCATCCTAAGAGATCATCATTCAATCCTAAAAGCACTCCCCAAACTTGAACCTCTAGTCTCCAGACTCCTGGTGACTGATGTTTTATATGGCCAGGTGGGAAAACCTGAGCTGGTGTTGTGTGGAAAGTGGGTAGACCTCCCAGTGACTGGGCCTGGCGCTATCACCAGTGTCAGGTCTCTGTGAAAGACTTTACAGGTACTGGACACATGATAGTACTGCAATGTGAAAACAAAAGTGCTGAAAGCTAGGTCTGACCAGTTTCTACTTCTGCTTTGATGAGAGTGGCAGAGTTTCCACATCTGTTATTAACATCATCATCATCGTCATCGTCAGAGTCCACCCCTTTGGTTTTCAGTTTAAAGCTTAGAGATGGACTAGAGGTGTTTCTGTTATGGTAACAGTGGTATGCTTTGAAATCTGTTTCATCATCATCATCATTATACCTCTTATTGGAAATGGCTATCTGCTCCAGTTATTCATTTCTTAACTATCTGAATCACTTGAATTATCCTATCTAAACCCATGTCCAATACCCATATGACATTGATTTCTTATTCATTTCCAACACGAATGGCCGTGCCCATTCTAGAAACGAGAGTATTTCAAGCTTAGATTTTACTTCATACTACCATCATGAGATTTGTTTGCTCAGAGGTCATCACTTGGTCGTAAAATTTATTTGTGCATGAAACCAGAGATTCCCCAGCCACGTGTGTAGATGAATAATGTGCTGAGGTGGGACTTCCCCCATGCTGGTTTTATGTGGAGACAAGAGAGCAATCGTTTAGTTTTCACTTCAGTGCCTTCAGTTGACCAGCCCAACAGTTGCTGTTGGTCATAACAGTCACACGCTTTTTCCATTAGTTTTGTCAGAGTGTACTTTAAAATGATAAATTTCTACCTCTGTTCTCTTCCCATTTTCCTCTTGCACTTCTACGATTTGACCTTTCGACATTGTAAAGCATGTCCATAAAACTTTGTGAAAATGCTTTTGAGCTAACGTACCCACCACAAAGTTCTTGACATGTGATATACTCATAATTATATGCCTTTCAAAACAGATGGGTTTCATTACAGCAGACTCATGTAAAAAGAACACGAGACACCTCTCTCCTGTTGCTCATGGCTGACATATCAACAGCAGGAGAGCTGCCATCCTAAGAGATCTCATTCAATCCTAAAAGCATCCCCACACTTGAACCCCCAACCTCCAGATGCCGTGTGACTGATGTTTAATGTGGCCAAGTGGGAAGTCCAGCCGGTTTTGTGCGGGTAGAATGCAGACACCCCCAGTGACTGGACCTGATGCTACCATTGTGTCAAATCACTGGCATTTAACATTGACGGATGTTAGATGTATGGTATTATGGCTACTTGAGAAGCTAAACTGTTCAGTTTTTACTTTGGTGCTCTTAGCTGGATCTGACTAGCTTTGCTTATTATATCATAATTGTATATAAGAATGATATGCATATTTTTTCATTCATAATCATCAACTTAACCAACCTCGCACCCACTTGGATTGGCTGTCTGCACTTAGACAGACATGTCACTAGTTGGCTTTGCCTTGGATAAACCACCTTCTTGCAAATATTTTCCAACATTTCTATGACAATAACACAAGATGATCAGACGTTCAAGATTGAGACAGCCTTTAACTGTATGCAGCAAGCTGAAGAAGACTTGTTCCTCTTCACTGGATGCTTACATGTCATGGGTACAACAATACTCCTTGCTCAGAGGCCATTTTTTTACAGCAAAAGTATGTTGCACTGCACCAGATATTCCCTGGCTACAGTGTGATCGGTGAATAATGTGCTGAAGTGGGGACATCCCCTGGCTGTGTAGGTGAATACAGCCAGAGCAAATCGTTTATTGTTCACTCCAGTGCCTTCCACTGGAGCATCCCTGCTCATGTCAGTGATAACGGTCACACGGATTTTCCATTTGCTGGAGTGTTTGTTGGAGGGAAAGAAGTGTGTCACTTTGCTTGTCTGCCTGTGTCTGCCTCCTCTCTCTCTCTCTTTCTCTGTCTCTGTCTTCTCTCTCTTCTGTTCTCTGTCCTCTGTCTCTGTCTGTCTCTGTCTCTGTCTCTGTCTCTGTCTCTGTCTGTCTGTCTGTCTGTCTGTCTGTCTTCTCTCCTCTCTCTCTCCTCTCTCTCTCTCTCTCTCTCTCTCTCTCTCTCTCTCCTTCTCTCCTCTTCTCTCTCTCTCGTCTCTTTATGGTCTCCTCTCCTCTCTCCTCTCTCTCTCTCTCTCTCTCTCTTCTCTCTCTCTCTCTCTAATCATCACAAATTTATTAACCCCCTATCGTAAGAGTGACCTATATCGTGAAAATGTGTTACCCAAGTTTCCTTTCTTCCCTCCCCCCTCTTTTCATCCACCTTTCTCGCATTCTCTCTCAACCTTTCCCCTTCCTCTCTCTCTGCCGTCTATCTTCCTCACCTGTGTCTACATCACTTAAGGTGTTGTAAACAAAGGAGAAGGAAATACTGACTAATCTGTTCTGAATCAGGAACTGCACCATCAGATAGCTGCTAGCAAGTAACATCACACTGACAGTAACTTCCGCATACCATCAGATTGGTCCTGACTTCAAAGTCCCACCTAATTTCGGTATCTTGAGTGTGAAATCTTGGTGCTGACGAAATTGATTTGTCTTTTATCAGGTTGATCGGCAGCAAAAAGTTTATTTAGTCTTGGACTGTGAGTCTGCTTGTTTCCTTCTTATAGAAAATCGATTTTAAGCAGTGCACTTTTCTTTTTGAACGGAAAAGAATTGTCTTTTTTTGGTCTTTTATTTTCGTCTTTATGACTGAAGCAAGATATCCTTATGGTGTGAATGAAAGTGAAACACTGAAGATACAAAATAAAAAGTGAATAGAAAAATAGGAGCAAGCAGAATTTAATGGAGAAAAAAAATACCGGTTAGCGGTTTCATCACCACCACTGCTATCACCAGCTATACCATACCATCCCATACCATACCATACCATACCATACCATACCATACCATACCATACCATACCATACCATACCATACCATACCATACCATACCATACCATCCATATTGTTTATAGTCCCACCGACCACGAAAGTCATATCAGGGCTATCACCTCATTTAGTTTCAGTGACATCCTGTGCCCATCCCAATATATTTCAAATTCAGGTTCAAAACCAACACCTAATACCTTCAAATATCTATCATCGTCCATCTGAAAAATAAACAACATTAAATGATACAGTACCTAAATCATTTCATTCTTTAAGGCTAATACACCAGACTGTGCTGAGGACGCCAGCCATTCCGCTTAATGTATCATCTTCAGATTACAAAGAAATGGATAAACATTTGAAAGGACAAATATATACTTGAAATGTGCCAAATGGGCAAATACCACTGCAAATGGACATCTTGTGACCATCCCAGTGTCCAAGTACCACTACCGGGTCGCCAGACCAAAAACCACATGCAGAATGTCATATAATGAAAACAATATTATTTGAGGATCTGCTGAAAAAAAGCAGGAGAGTGGATTGGGAAGGTAAAAATTAAGCAAGAGAGATGATAGAAAGGTAAGGAGAAAGAAAGCAACGAAGAGAGAGATACGCAAGTGGAAATTTCTTGCACAGAATTTCCAGAAAGTGATGATGCTAGAATCTGTAATAGTGAGAAGAAAAGATACTGTACCAATTCATCACTAGGGCATTACTACTTCTACAATTATTCTGTATTTTTCCTTTTTATTTCTAAGGTTAATTAGCAGGGAAAGTACCAACAACAACAGGAGAAGTACTTGCAGTAGAGGTAGTGAAAGCTGTAGATCTAGTAGCAGCAACAGCAGCCACAGGTGGGCAGCAACATAAGAATAACAACAATAGTGGTAATAGTAATAATAGCGTTATTAGTAGCAGTATTAGCGGATGGCTGACAACAAAAATGACTTAATGTTGCAAAATAGTAACTGTCGTTATAGTTGTCATTCTCTTTCAATGACATTTTGCAAAATTTTAACTTGATCAGAAAGCATGTATTAAATAAACTTTTCCCATGGCAACGGTTATATTGAAAGTTTTAAGTGCCGTCTTACATGGCGAGAATTCTGTTAAAAATTAGTCCGCAGGTATACAGTTACATCCAGTTGATAATTGAAGGATTCGAAGAAACTTCATAGAGAAAAGACAGACAGACAGAGTCCAGAGAAGAAGAACAGACGGAACAACTCTTGCTATCATTATATGTGAATGGTTCTATTTGCAAAAGGAAGAAAACCACTTTTGTGACAATCAGGTCAGAAACACGTGTTCGGATTATGGGTCAAGGGGTTCATAACACTACACTCAATTTATCTGTGGTATTAGACTGATATTCTGCTTGGTTCTTATGTTAAGGCAAGCTCAAAGGGATCTGTTCTTTCTGTTTCTTAGTATTCTGTGATCCGCTCCATACCTCGCCTTATGCTTTATTCTGCTTTTCTTTTTCGGAGGTAGGGGTGGTTTGGTAATGCGCGCGCGCGTGCGTGCGTGCGTGTTTGCTGTGTGTGTGTGTGTGCGTGTGCGTGTGTATGTGTGTCTATCTGTCTGTCTCTGTGTGCGCGCGCACGTTTGTGTGTCTTGTGTGTGCGCGCGCACGTTTTGTGTGTGTGTATGTATGTATGTATGTATGATGTATGTATGTAATGTATGTAGTGTATGTATGTATGTAGTATGTGTGCATATATACGCACATGTGCGCGCGCGCGCGCGCGTGTGTGTGTGTGTGTATGCGAGCGCGCGCACGCGCACTGTGTGTGTGCTATGTCTTGGTATCCAGCTGTGCAATAGCAGCAGTGAAGTAGTCACAACCCTTCACAAGTTAACTCCATCAGTCAAGTTTTATCTCACTAGTGTTGGTAGTACCTTTTACCTGTTGAAGAATGAATAAGTAAAATGTGTGTGCGCGTGCGTATGTGTGCATGTGCGCGCGTGCGCTTGTGTGTCTTTTGTGTGGTGTGTGTGATGTTTTCGTGCGTGTGCACACACGCTAATACACGCGCATCGCCTACTGTCTGCCAACCTTCGTTCCTGCTATTTTTTTTTTCTTTTTGCTCAATGTCTCAGTCTGTCATCAGCAGAAAAGCTATCAAGATTCAAGATTTAATTCGCCTTTGACCCCTCTTGGGACATGGGTGATTTCAGAAAACAAAATCAACTGTAGCACATATAATTTGCATCAATAGAACACGTTTATACACAGAAGTTCACAAAAATAAAAATAAAATCAACCTTTTCATAAATGTC
>CM060332.1:33473183-33475683 GCA_030674155.1 Stramonita haemastoma
ATATATATATATATATATATATATATATATTATGTAACATTATGCAAACAGTCAACACTCGTCTTTTTTCGAAGTGTTTACCACTGTGTGTGCTAGTAAATCTGGGGGGGGGGTGGAGAGAGGAAAAAAAGAGAGAGAGAGAGAGAGAGAGAGAGAGAGAGAGAGAGAGAGAAGAGAGAGAGAGAGAGAGAGAGAGAGAACTCTGAACTCTGAAATTTAATGAATATAGGCCAACAGCCCCTGTCATGGGGGAAACATAAACATCGATAAGTTATTCAGACGTGTAATGTAAGATACTGGTACTACATTAACATGGTCATTGGGGAAACCAAAATAACTGCCAAATACTAGTGGAATCAATCTTAATCCTGGAGTTTAATTATTCACATTGTCAATGAAGTTCTGTCTGAGTCTAAAGGCTACTAAAAGGAATTTAGCAAGATTTACTAACGATGCCTGTGAATTACATGATAGCACACTGACAAGTGCATTGTCTATGTTTACGCCAGCATGAACGTTGAATTTGTACTGCTGTCTAACGTCCTTGTATAAAGGACATTTAAACAGAAAATGTGCTTCATCTTCTCTCGTGTCTGTGCATGCAGGACATGCTGTATTCTCGTTTGTAGGTGAAAAGCGATATTTGTGCACATTTAGTTGTGAAACACCCATCCTAAATTGAGCCACGATATTTCTATATCCTTCAACATACAAAATTTTAACATATTGTTCTACAACAAATAGCTGTTTAGTTTTACCATATAGTGAAAATCGTACATTTGAATCCATACGGTTTCGCCAATTGTAACAGAAATTGCTTTGTAACCTCTCTTTCAGCTCTTTCATAAAAGCGTTTTCATAGCTACATCCAAAGAGCCACACTTGTTCGAAACCATTCTCATAAAGGATATTCTTTAGGTGGGATACCCATGTCACATGGCCTTTCTCATGCATAGTTAATAACAAATTATATGCCTTTTTTGAATATCTCTCTTCAGGTTGCTTTAAGAGTCTTAGCCAGTATTTCACACATCTGGTAATGGCTGTAATCCATAGTGGAAAACGGCCTAGTTCACCATATACAACATCACTGGCTGTTTTGTTTCTCACATGCAGGAATCTTTTACATGCGTACAGATGTACTTGTTCAACTTGGTGAAAAGCCTTATGTCAAGTCAAGTCAAGTCAAGTCAAAAACACTTTAATCATCCCTGAAGGGCAATTACAATACTGACAGGCATATTGCTACAAATTCATAATCAAACACACGAAGGAGCTACATTTCTCTTTGTTCAAACATTATATAACTTCAAATAAAATGTCACAAACACTCACACTCTACGCGCGCGCGCTTGCACACACGCAAACACACGCATACACACACACCAATGTTTAGATACAATGTTCTTAAAAACCATTGACTAGAAAAGACATATGATCGCCATTATTTACACATTATACGCACGCGTTCACACTCGCACATATACAAAGCCAAAAATAAGACATACTTATTTTATGGGTACATATGCATGTATGTGCACACCTGTATGCATTGGCTACATACATAACAGTGACAGGTAAGTAATTCAGAGAAGCTTATACACACACACACACACACACACACACACACACACACACACACACACACACACACACACACACACACAAGAGCGAACAAACAAACAAACAAACAAAAACAAAAACAAACAACCTCAGTCAGTATTATTATGAGTTTAGAACTCGGATAGCTACTGGCACAAAGGAATTCCTTTTTCTGTTTGTTTTGCTGTTGTGGCATTGAAAACGACGTCCTGAAGGCAACAATTGAAATTCTGAGAACAGAGCGTGGGAGGAATCGGCCAAAATGGCTCTTGCTTTACGTACAAGCTGCTGATTACAAAACGACCTGAGGTCTCTTTGTTCTTCTCCGATAATTTTAGAGCAGATTCTCACAATTCTCTGAAGACCATTCTTGTTCTTAATGCTAAGGTTATTGTACCAGCAAATGAAAGCAAAACTTAAAACGCTCTCTATATAAGACTTGTAGAACAAAGAAAGAATCTTTTTGTCGACAAAAAATGAGTTAAGCTTCCTCAGAAAATATACACGTTGTTGCCCCTTTTTGACAATGGCGTCAGTGTTAGCATCCCAATTTAGCATGTGGTCAAAAACAGTTCCCAGATATTTGTATTTCAAAACGTTTTCAACTTCTTCACTATGGATGATGGTATTCTCAGAAGTGTGCTCCGATCTTCTGAAATCAATAGGAAGGTCTTTAGTTTTAGAAACATTTAGCTCCAGATAGGCCTCATCACACCAATCTACGAACTCGGTAAGGGCTGGACCATGGTCTAGGACTGATCCAGATAAGAGAGACAGAAGAGCACTGTCGTCCGCAAATTTTACCAGAAATGAGTTTTCATGGCTGCTTCTACAATCATCTGTGTATAGAATGTAAAGAAGTGGCGAGAGGACGCAGCCCTGTGGGGAACCCGTGTAG
>CM060332.1:33485683-33490683 GCA_030674155.1 Stramonita haemastoma
TATAAAGGATCTTTTCGTGGTCTAATTGATCTATCACATTATGGGAACAGGAGTTAAATTAAAGAAGGAATGTTTGAATCACACCCACCCCCCTCCATTCCTCTTCCCCACTACCATATAGAAAGGAAGTGTTCCACTTGGCTGGTCATGTGTAAGTTGTTTAGGTCAGAGGTTTTAAAGAGGGATCACTGTTTTCTTGTTAGTTTCTCTCCATCAGAGAGTTGATTCAACTGCTAATTTGACACAGCCTTTAATTAAACACATCACCTAGGTATACCTAGGTCCCATTCTAACCCATCACTTAGAGATGAGGTGGCTGGCATTTCCTCCTGTCACTGTTGAAAGGCCAGTGGAGGTGATGTCAGAGTTAAGCCCTGCAGTTGCCTGTGCTGGGTGTGGCAAGCCTAGCCTAAACACTTCAAGTGGCTAAAGAAGGCATAGGTGTCCACAGTATCCTAGGAAATAATCCCCCCACCCCTCTATTCATCTCAGCCTGCCTCTCCTATCAGGTAAATAAGGTGGGGTTGTTGTGTAATTAGGCTACTAAATTGTCTTAGTTATACTGTGTGCATGCCTACCTGCGTGCATGCGTGTGTGCGCGTGCGTGCGTGCGTGGTGTGTGTGTTTGTGTGTGTGTATGTGTATGTGTGTATGAGTGTGTGGGGTGGTGTGTGTGTGTGTGTGTGTGTGTGTGTGCGTGTATGTTTGTGTGTGTGCATGTGTGTGTGTGTGAGTGTGTGTGTATGGTTTGTGTTTGTATGTGTGTGTGCGTGCGTGTGGTGTGTGTGTGTGTGTGTGTGTGTGTGTGTGTGTGTGTGTGTGTGTGTGTGTGTGTGTGCGCGCGTGTGTGTGTGTGTGTGCGTGTGTGTGTATGTCTGTGTGTTTGTGTGTGAGCGAGTGTGTGTGTATGTGTTTATGTTTGTGAGTATGGAGTAAGAGATATGACGGATGGAAACAATAGAATAATTACATCTTCGATTTAAAACGGAATAAACGAATTCAAGGCAATAGAAAAACTGATTTAACAGCAAAAAGATAAGACAGAAAACATGACATCAAACAAAACTATGAACTTACGAATATTTGCATGATGGGAGAGAGAGAGAGAGAGAGAGAGAGAGAGAGAGAGAGAGAGAGAGAGAGAGAGAGAGAGAGGAGAGAGAGAATGAGAGAGAGAGAGAGAGAGAGAGAGGTCAACCTTCTTTCTCAAATCGGAAATGTGAAGTGATAGACTTGTGCATGCTTTTGGGGGTTCATAAATACTGCTTCTTGATCTAGTCTAGTGGTTAATGCAAGGGTATTTGGCAAAACCTGCAAATGAGAATGACAGCCTGTTTCTGAGCATACGCATACTTTGGACACTCCTGTACAATACTGGCATAGGAAATGCAATGTTGTCCATCTGTTTCCCCACTTTTTTATTTTTTATTTTGTAACACTTTATGTCACAGCAGATTTTTCTGCATGAAATTCGGGCAAGCCCGAGGGAGAGGGAGAGCGCCCCACAAGTGCAGCGCCTACCCTTTTTTTTTCTTTTTCCTGCATGCAACTGTAGCTGTATTTGTTTCCCTATCAGAGTGGCTTATTGACAGAATTTCACCACCCACCCTCCCCTCCACCCCCCACCTCTCTCCCCTCCACCCCCCACCACCACCCCTCAACCTCCCTCTCACCTTCCCCCTCACTCCCTTCTTCATCCCCCACCCCCCTTCCTTCCACCCCCCTCACCTACCACCCTCCCCTCCCTCCCCCCCACCCCCCCCCCTACCTACCTCCTCCACCCCCCTCCCTCCCTAAACATTTAGGAATTATTTTCAGTAAGAGTGGCAGTTTTGCAAAATATAAGGAAAATGCTTAATCAAGCTACTAAAGCCATGTTTAGTCTGATAAGGACTGCATGGCAAAAAGAACTAATTATGCATGTGACACTTGATTTCTTCAATAAAATTGTTTTACCAGTTTTGTTGTATAGGTGTGAAATTTGGGGTTATGAAAATATAGTAATAATCAAAAAGTTCCTGTTAATTTTTTTAAAATATATTTTTCGTTTAAAGCGTATGATGTCAAATTCGTTAGTATATGGAGAAGGGGGCATAAAGTCCTTGTCTATTTCTGTTCCAATGGTTTGTTTCTGGATGCAGGTGCTTGACTTTTCATCCTGGAAAGCTATCGTCACATGTTTACCAGAGGATGAAAGATTTACATGAAAATCTCTGATTCAATCAGCATGGCTAAATAAGATACAGAACATTTTAGTGCAAAGCAGATTTTGACTTTGTGGGAGAGACGGTTTTGTTCAACTATCAATTCTACTAGTTTATGTAATTATCAAAACCTTCTTAATAGAAAAGTTTGTTAATGAATGGAGAGCTGAGCTGTGGGATAATAGTAGATGCAGTTAGTACAAAAACTATCAAACCAATTTTAGTATGGAAAAATATATAACTTGTTTGCCAGATGTATATGTATAACCTCTTATGAAATTTAGTTGCAGTTGTCACAAGCTTTCCACTGAGATTGAATGTTTTCATAACATACCACAGGAAGAAAGAGTATGTTTAAAATGCAATATGTCTGTTTTAGGGGAGAAATTTATTTTTTATCATGGAATGTTTCCTACTTTAAACATTTACGACAAGATTTTATTCCTCAGCATTTTCTTCAACCCATGTCCAGTTATGATTTTTGCAGTCTGTGGAAATGTAAATCTTGAAAAGTTCTCCTGTCTCCCTCAAAGCTCATAACATTTGAAGGTTTTTCTTGAAATTTTATTTTGTTGTCTTTCACAAGTGTAGATTGTGTCTTTTACAGAAATTGATATACTTTAAAATGTCTGGAGTCTGTAATATTGTATGCTTTTCATGTTGCTTTTCAGTTTCTGTTAGTATTGATAAAACTAGTATCAGTACTCTTGAATTTGTTTGTTATCTTCCATGCCCCAAAAGGGGTAAAAGGAATTAAACCTTGAATCTTGTGTGTGTGTGTGTGTGTGTGTGTGTGTGTGTGTGTGTGTGTGTGTGTGTGTGTGTGTGTGCGTGTGTGTGTGTGTGTGTGTGTGTGTGTTTCTCTTTCTCTTTCTCTTTCTCTTTCTCTATTTCTGGTCCATTGGTCTGGAATGACCCCCCCCCCCCCCTCTCTCTCACTTTGCTAAAAGCCTGCTTATGACAGTTTTCAATCCAGTCTCAAGATATACCTATTTCAAAAATAAAATTTTCCCCTCCTGTTTCATATATCGATCCCTGCATTGCCCCCATATAAAAACTGTAAGTTGTTTTACCTGTGTTAATTTATGCTGCATGTATTTAGAACTTCTGACACATTATATATGCGTGATAAAACGTTTATTATTTTTAAGGCAATATTACCCCCCTTCAGAGGCTGTCATAACAGTTATGTTCCTTTTTATTGTTTGAAGTTACTCAGAAGTCCAGAGGAAAATCTGTATCTAATGTAAATGAAGCAGCAATCATTTTTTAATAAAATTGTAAACTGTGTTGTTTTACCTTTTTCAAATAGGACATGGTGATAAGAAATGTTTAAGATTAAACTTTTTCTTTCAATTTCTGAGCAGACATGGGAAAAGAACCTTTTAAAGTGTGGATTTGTTAGTGTAGTAATATGCTGCAAAACTATGAAGGCAACAACTTAAGCTAAGAATTAGGAATGGCGGATCTTTACGGGGATCGCCCCATAACTTCTAATCCTCCAAGCTTTGGAGGAGATGTGTTGTCTATCTTCCCATGTTTGTGCTTACGAGAGGGGGAGGAGAGGGTGGATAGGGTGGAGGGGGAGGAGAGGGTGGAGGGGGAGGAGAGGGTGGATAGGGTGGAGGGGGAGGAGGAGGGTGGATAGGGTGGAGGGAGAGGAGAGGGTGGATAGGGTGGAGGGAGAGGAGAGGGTGGATAGGGTGGAGGGAGAGGAGAGGGTGGATAGGGTGGAGGGAGAGGAGAGGGTGGATGGGGTGGAGGGAGAGGAGAGGGTGGATAGGGTGGAGGGAGAGGAGAGGGTGGATAGGGTGGAGGGAGAGGAGAGGGTGGATAGGGGGAGGGAGAGGAGAGGGTGGATAGGGGGAGGGAGAGGGGGGATGGGGAGGAGAGGGGGGATGGGGAGGAGAGGGGGGATGGGGAGGAGAGGGGGGATGGGGAGGAGAGGGGGGATGGAGAGGGGGGATGGGGAGGAGGGGGAGGGAGGGGAGGGTGGATAAGAGGGGGGGGAGGAGGGGGGGAGGAGGGAGGGGTGGAGGGGGAGGAGGGTAGTGGAGGGAGTTAGGAGGGGAGGGGGATGGGTGCGGGAGGAGGGGGAGGAGAGGGTGGATAGGAGGGGGAGGAGAGGGTGGATAGGAGGGGGAGGAGAGGGTGGATAGGAGGGGGAGGAGGGTAGTGGAGGGAGTTAGGAGGGGGATGGGTGGGGGAGGAGGGAGGAGGGAGGGGGGGGAGGGGGAGGAGGAGGGTAGTGGAGGGAGTTAGGAGGGGAGGGGGATGGGTGCGGTAGGAGGGTTAGGGGGGAGGAGGGGAGAAGGGTTAGGGGAGGAGGGGGATGGGTGGGGGAGGATGGAGGGGTGGAGGGGGAGGAGGAGGGTAGTGGAGGGAGTTAGGAGGGGAGGGGGATGGGTGGGGGAGGAGGGTTAGGGGGGAGGAGGGGAGAAGGGTTAGGGGAGGAGGGGGGGTAGTGGTGGGAGTTAGATAGGGGGAGGAGGGAGGGTTAGGGGAAGAGGGGGTTTAGGGGAGGGGAGGAGGAGGGTAGTGGGGGGAGTTAGATAGGGGGAGGGAGGAGGGTATGGGGAGGGGGGGGAGGGAGGAGGGTTAGGGGAGGGGGGGGGGGAGGAGGGTTAGGGGAGGGGGGGGGAGTTGGGAGGGGGGGGGTTGGGGGAGGGGAGAGTGGGGGGAAGAGGTGGTTATTGAGGAGTTAAAGTATCAAAATAACCCATTTCCAGGAGTTCTGCATAACTTTACTGTTTACCATAACTCCCAGGGAGCACAGATTCATTGTTTCCCACGCTA
>CM060332.1:33495683-33500683 GCA_030674155.1 Stramonita haemastoma
GTAAGAAGTCGGGATCTTCCTTGTCGTCTTTTGCCCTCCATTCTGCCCTTTGCCACAGTCCTCATGACATGGCAGCTCTGATGTCTCGCAGCTGTCCAGAGTTTGTCCATTCCTTTTTGTTATAACTAGAAAAAAAAACTGATGGAAGAACACTTTTGTAAATTAGTGACATGTTTCCAGGAGACTGTTCTCCCTAGCGCATTTTTAAGGACTCACCGGAATATCGGAATGTTACAAAAGCATCGTTGTTTTCCCTTCCTGTCACTTTGTAAAAAGAACAGTCAGCTCAATGTTTTTTCTTCAGCAAATGCAATAGGGGCCGGGAGTGCAGTTGCATGTTAAGAGTGCGATTGTTCTTGCGAACGCAAAGGTGTGTGTGTTGTGTGTGTGTGTGTGTGTGTGTGTGTGTGTGTGTGTGTGTGTGTGTGTGTGTGTGTGTGTGTATGTGTGTGTGTGTGTGTTGTGTGTGTGTCTGTCTGTCTGTCTGTCTGTCTGTCTGTGTCTGTCTGTCTGTGTGTCTGTGTCTGTATGTTCTCTGTGTGTGTGTGTGTATGTGTGTGTGTGTGTGTGTGTGTGTGTGTGTGTGTGTGTGTGTGTGTGTTTCATAAAAAAGAGAAAGAGAAAGTCAACTATGAGCACGAACAGATGTATTATGTATATATTTTGATTATTTAATTTGGCAACTGCCTAGGAGATATGATCATTTATTAACTCGCCTCCAGTGTGCATCAACACCAGGTCTGCTTACACATAAGTCATAGCAACACATACACTGTCTTCTGCTTGTAGAAAACAGCTTGATGGTAACTTGACTTACCGGAGTAACAGTGTGTGTGTGTATTGTGTGTGTGTGTGTGTGTGTGTGTGTTGTTGTGTTGTGTGTGTGTGTGTGTGTGTGTGTGTGTGTGTGTGTGTGTGTGTGTGTGTGTGTTGTGTGTGTGTTGTGTGTTTTGTGTGTGTGTGTTGTGTGTGTGTGTGTGTGTGTGTGTGTGTGTGTGTGTGTGTGTGTGTGTGTGTGAGTGTGTGTGTGTGCTGTGTGTGTGTGTGTGTGTGTGTGTGTGTGTGTGTGTGTGTGTGTGTGTGTGTGTGTGTGTTGTGTGTGTGTTGTGTGTGTGGTGTGTGTGTGTGTGAGTTGTGTGTGGGTTTTTTTTTGTTTTTGGGTGTGTGTGTGTGTGTGTTTTGTGTATGTGCATGTATGTGTTTGTGAGCGCGTGTATGTGTGGGTGTTTGTATATGTACGTGCGTTCATGCGCTCGTACGCAAACGCCTGCTTGCACAGGTGCCTGTTGTCTATGAAGACACAAGTCAACACACCGTCAAGTTTTTTGATCTGTGGATTTTTTTGCCCTTACCTTTGATGTGTGGGTACTGTGTGGGCTCTTGTTGCAGTACAACATACAAACCGTGTCCATCTGTGGGGGAACTGTATCATCCTTGTGGCCTTAGAGTCGTGGTGAGGAGACTAGAGATTTTCACAGATATTGGTGTCATGATTGGTTGTATTTAGAGGTCACGCAGGTACGCAATCTCGTACGCACGTATGATTGCACACACACACACACACACACACACACACACACAAAGATACAGACACACACACACACACACATACACATACACGCAAACACACGCACGCACGCGCGCACACACACACACAACACACACACACACAACACACACACACACACACGCGCACACACACACACATACACACACACATACACACACACACAGGTACGAACACGCACACGAGTGTGTGTGTGTTATTACAAATAAACATTGAAACACACAGGTGGGGGTTGGGCATGATGCACCACCCTAGGTGGAAGAGTGCAGACAGACAGTCATACTGTCAGATCAGTGGGTAATCTGATGAAGACATGTCAGGCATGACAGGGACAGTTGTCATCTCCTGTTCATCACCACACTGGCAACTGCACGTTTACGTTCCTTATTTACTGCTCATATTTCTTCATATCTTCATTCAAAGGCATCTCCGATGACCATAGAATCAGATGATGACATGTCGCGTAGGGCACGAACGATTGTCATCTTTTCTTGATCTTGTCATGTCAGTAACATTGCTAATTTTTTGCTGGTTTTTTGTTTATCAACATTTTCTTTAAGGTTATACAAAGTAGCACTCCCAGATCCAGGCACAAAATCTGATAAAGCCATGTCAGAAAAGGCACGGATGGTCGACAACTCCTTTTGATCATGTCAGTAGCATCCTGCCTTTCTTCATGACTGTTATTAACATCTTTAGAAACATTTGTTAAACGTTTTAGACTCAGATCAGCACAAAATCTGAGGAAGATAAAGTCAAAACATAAAAGGCACGGGAAACTGTTGTATCCTCTTGATCACGTCGATAACAGCCTCACCATTACTTTTTCTTTTTTTTTGAAGCATGTATTTAAAGTCTTTTTTCTCGGATCAGCACAAAGAAAAGGTACAAGCGTTATTTCCTCATGATCCTCGCAATTTGACGACCGGGTTGATTCCCGTTCGAGGGATTTTCCCCCTGGAATTAACATCAGTGCTGATTCCACTCTCTCCAAAAGCCCTTCGGATGGGACTATAAACCGAGGCCCTGTGTTCGAACGCAGAAAATCTTGCGCACACGCTAAATCCTGTTCCGCTTTTCGTAAGAGTAGGTCGTTGTGTGCCGGTGGGAACAGATGACAAAATTTGCAAAACAGCATACACACGGGTACTGGATATAAAAAAGGACATAAGTGTTTATTCCATTATCCTTGATATAAAAGAATGAATGAATAAATTAATAAAATCACTTCAGTGGCAGCTTCATTATTACTTTCTTTTTTTAAACTTTCTTTTGACACCATAGTGAAATAGTTTTCTAAAGTCAGATTCTCTATTTAGCACAAAATTTGATAAAGATAAGTCAAGGAAGAAAAGGCAGGGGCAACTGTCATCTTCTATTGATCACACCAGTGATAGCGTCACCGCAACCTTGCTTCTGATTTATTAATGGCATCTTACCTGGAACGTTTTTAGCGTTTGTTTTTTTTTACTTTCTTTGGAGTCACCCTATTTTTCTCTCACTTTAACGTATTCTTGGAGCTTATTTATGTCTCTGTTTGTGAATTTTATTGTTTATGTTTACCTGGGAAGTTTATTGGTTTCACCTTATAATTTTTTCCTCTCAGTTTAACCTATGCTTGCACTTGGTTTATGTTTCCGTTTGTGAATTTTATTGCTGACGTCCACATAGAAAATGTATCGGGTTGCCCTTATCTTTCAGTTTAACGTATACTTGGAGTTGATTTGTGGTTCAGTCTGTCTGCTGTGATGTCTTCAGTTTATATTTTTTGTTTTTCTTGTGTCCGATATTTTGAGTTTCTTTTGTAGCGAAATCGAGACTGTTTTAGACTTGATTCAGCTATTTGTCCGTGTGTGTGTGTGTGTGTGTGTGTGTGTGTGTGTGTGTGTGTGTGTGTGTGTGTGTGTGTGTGTGTGTGTGTGTGTGTGTGCGCGCGTGCGTGCGTGCGTGCGTGTGTGTGTGCATGCGTGTGTGCGTGCGTGTAGTTTATAAATCTTGAACTTAGATACAACAGTTTTCTTAAAAACTGCTAAACCAAACGTATCATTCCGTTCCGAATGTCCTGATTACAGGGTTGATATCCCTCTCATAAAGTCATTCGGATGAGACAATAAACCGAGGCCCCGTGTGCGACGATTGCACGCAGAACATCTTGCGCACACGTTAAAAACCCGTTCCGTTTGTCGGAAGATTAGGACATTGTGTGCAGGTGGGAACGGATGACAGCAGAATAAAAACAAACCAGCATGCACACAGGTGTCGTGTTTGGACACCATCCCTGGGGAAGAGTTGGGGATTTGGAGTTCCCAGGGAGGTTCGAGGCTGTAAATGGCTTCTGCGACAACACTGGAACCATTCGTATCAGCGATTGTCTTTCCAATGGACCATTCCAACGACGTGGAGAGGGGGGTGGGGGTCTGCTACATGGGTAACAGCTTGCCCTCCATACTTACTTACCCAGGCTTTGGGCTCTAGATCCTAGAGCGCAACTCCATAGTCGTCCAAGACTGACAGATGCTCATATATCTTTCAAAGAAGGAAAATACTGTACACGATGGTATTTGTTCAATAAAAACATAACTTTGTGGTAGCAAGAACACTTAGCTGACGAAGTATTCATCTTCTTCTTCAGGATATAATTTTGTAGTTCTCTTCTTTAAATCTGTCCCCAAAATGACAGCTGAAACTTAGAACATAACACCAAATCATATTTACAAGCTTCCGCATTTTCCCCAGCTATCCGATAAAAAGATAATGTTCTAGATTAATGACAAGAAAACTGTTTTCTAGCAATATCGGCACCCCCCCCCCCCCTACACACACACACACACACACACACACACACACACACACACACACACACACACACACACACACACACACACACACACACACACACACACACACACACACACACACAAAATTCATGGAAACGGCCACATTAGTCATCGACGTTCATTTTCCCCATTTTTTATTCATCTTGTCACTGATAACCCCACCCTTGTAATTTATTATATGCCTTCTTATTTATGCTTTTAGCTTCCTCGTGAAGTTTCGTCAGTGTAAGCGGGTTTGTTCTTCAACATCCTACGTCTTAAATTTAATCTATTTTGAGTCGACTATCATGGGTCTGTCAATGAATTTGTTTGTAATCTCTTTTTTATGGTAGACCAATATTTTTTATATCGTGCCAGTGTCAGAACTCTTCAGAATCGGAGGTGTTCAGTTACAGTGTGTCTGTTGTCTAGCCTTCATCTTCAGTGCAGCCTGTATAATATATCGGCTTCATTCTTCTTTCAGCATCGAGAGCAGTGCCGGGGTGGCTGAACTTTATTGCGTGCTGTCTGCGAGGGTGTAGAATGAAACTGATGAAAGATTGGACAGGTGTGGCACGTGCAATACGTCTGCTGACAGAGTAGTGTCAGAGCGTTGT
>CM060332.1:33520683-33548183 GCA_030674155.1 Stramonita haemastoma
CATCATCCTACAGCTGGCCACGGTTAACATTTGTGATCTATAACATTTCCCTGTGTTGGTGCGTTGTCCTACTTCCGGGGAGCATAACCACAGAGAGAGGGAGGGAGGGAGGGAGGGAGGGAGAGAGAGAGAGACAGACAGACAGACAGACAGACAGACAGACAGACAGACACAAAGAGAGAGGTAAATAGAGAGAGAGAGAGGTAGACAAAGAAAGAAAGAGAGAGAGGGAGAGAGAGAGAGAATGAATGAATGAACATTTTTATTGAAGGAAAAGACTGAGCACAATGGTGGCTTGTTTTCATCCAGCCCTCTTAAAAAAAAGTGAATCAATCAACCAATCAATCCAATCGCGTAATTCAAGTATGAAGCTATGAAAATCAAAATTTGGTGAATAAATCAACCAGTCGTATGATTTGAGCATAAAGCTATAACATTTAAAAAGAGAGAGAGAGGGGGAGTGAGAGGAATGAGGTGCGGGCTGTTATTATCTTTTTCAGCTCCTGAAGAGGGTAAGAAGGAATGGACAAAGAAAAGAGGAAAATAGAATAGAGGGAAAGAGGGAGAGGAGGAGCAAGAGGAGGTGGAAGGGGAGAGAAAAAGAAGGATCAGGGAAACAATAAGAACTACAATTATGCAAGTTAGTACCTACTTATGTCAAGTGAGCAAAATCATAGCACACACAAGGTTATACGAAGGTTTCATCATAAATCTGAAATATAATGTGCACCTAGACAGTTCAGTGAAATAGAAACGCTTTACATAAGAGACAGACATAATGGTGGGGGAAGAGAAAAGGGGTGGGGAAGGGGGGAAAGAAGAATGGGGGAGAGGGGAGAGTGAGGTAGAGAGGGAGAGGGAGAGAGAGAGAGGGAGACAGAGAGAGAGAGACAGACAGACAGACAGACAGACAGACAGACAGACAGCTAGACAGACAACAGAAGGAAAAAAAGAACAGACAGGGAGACAGTAGAACAGACAGATAGATAGGCAGGAAGACAGAGAGAGACAAAAGACAACCCTGGAGCGAGAGGGGTGTAGAGAGGGGAGGGTGGGGGAAAGAAAGAGAAGGAGGCAAGAATAAAGAGGGGACAAAAGTATTGGGTGGTGGTGGTTAAGAGTTGACATAATACTTACACATGGTTGAAATTACATGATACTAGTTATTAATGGTGTTGCAAATTAAAATCAATTTCATCAAAATAGTGATATATTGTCCATAAGATGTACGTGATAGACTTTTTTAAAAATAGAAACACTGCAAGCTTTGTGAAGGTTGAGGGTTGATATCTCATTCCACAGTGTACCACCAGAATATGTGAGAGTGGATTTAAATAAGTCAATTCTTGGAAGTGGCACCATTATCTTATTGGCATGAGAGGGAGAGAGAGAGAGAGAGAGAGAGAGAGAGAGAGAGAGAGAGAGAGAGAGAGAGAGAGAGGGGGGGGGGGGGGGTAGGGGGAGGAGACAGACAGACAGACAGGTGGACAGGTGTGGCAAAGTAAGGCTTATATTCAGGAAGCAGACTTAAGGGTGTACACTGTTATTTTGTTGTGTATTCCATCACATACCAACCTTATGCATTTGTCCTTAGCATTTTGTGATGTTTGGGTTCAGCATGTCTGTCTGCCCACACGTTTGTTTGTCTCCCTGTCTGTCTGTCTGTCTGTCTGTCTGTCTGAGCCTATTGTTTCCACTGTAGTGATGTCTGTCTGTCAGCACTGCTTTTGTTTTTACTCTCTCTTTTATACTGCTTGTCCTTCTTTGGTCCGTTTTTATTTCTGCCCTCTTTGTCAGTCTGTCTGTCTGTTTGTCTGTCTGTCTGTCTGTCTGTCTGTCTGTCTGTCTGTCTCTGTCTCTCTGTCTCTGTCTCTGTCTGTCTCTGTCTGTCTGTCTGTCTGTCTGTCTGTCTGTCTCTCTCTCTCTCTCTCTCTCTCTCTCTCTCTCTCTCTCTCTCTCTCTCTCTCTCTCTCTCGTCTGTCTCTGTCTGTCTGTCTGTCTGTCTGTCTGTCTGTCTGTCTGTCTGTCTGTCTGTCTGTCTGTCTGTCTCTCTCTCTCTCTCTCTCTCTCTCTCTCTCTCTCTCTCTCTCTCTCTCTCTCTCTCTCCGGATTCTGTGTGTGTGTGTGTGTGTGTGTGGTGTGTGTGTGTGTGTGTGTGTGTGTGTGTGCGTGTGTGTGTGTGTGTGTGCATGTGTGTGTGTGTGTGTGTGTGTGAGTGAGAGAGAGATAGAGAGTGTGTGTGTGTGTTTGTATGCGTGCGTGTGTGTCTGAGAGAGAGAGAGAGAGAGAGAGAGAAGAGAGAGAGAGAGAGAGAGAGAGAGAGAGAGAGAGAGAGAGAGAGAGAGAGAGTGAGTGAGAGTGCGAGTGTTTGTGTTTGTGCATGCGTGAGTGAGTTCGTGCGCGCGTGATTGCGTGTGTGACCAGGTCTTGCATTGGTGTCAGCTGTTTATTGGCTGTTGGGATATCCTTCACATCAATGACGCTGACAGGGCAGACGTCAGTGTGAACGTCACTTAGTCCTCCTCATTACAGCATTTTTAGCCGTGTCAAAGTCAGAAGACGGGCAGGTAGACATGACGTGGCGTTACCGCCTCTTTCCTAATTGACTCCCTTGGGTGTTTTTGCATCGGCCCAGAGATGTAGGTTCCGTTTTTAGTAACGATGGTGAAGATACCTGTAATGTTGAGAGAGAGAGAAAACACACACTTACACACACACACACCCTCTCTCTCTCTCTCTCTCTCTCTCTCTCTCTCTCTCTCTCTCTCTCTCTCCTCTCTCTCTCTCTCTCTCTCTCTCTCTCTCTCTCTCTCTCTCTCTCTCTCTCCTCTCTCTCTCTCTCTCTCAAGGGCTGGATGAAAAAAAGTATATAATGCTTACTCTGTAACCCTTGATAAATAAAGTTAATTTATTCATTCATTCATTCATTCATTCATTCATTCATTCATTCATTCATTCATTCATTCATTCATTCTCTCTCTCTTCTCTCTCTCTCTCTCTCTCTCTCTCTCTCTCTCTCTCTCTCTCTCTCTCTCTCTCTCTCTCTCTCTCTCTCTCTCGCTCTCTCTCTCTCTCTCTCTCTCTCTCTCTCTCTCTCTCTCTCTCTCTCTCTCTCTTCTCTCTCTCTCTCTCTCTCTCTCTCTCTCTCTCATCTACACACACGCACGCGCATGCACACACACACGCACACTAACACGTGCGTACGCGCACGGAAGCAAAGAAACAGAGATATATATGGTCATGGTTTTTCAGATATGTATGTCATGTTGTTACATTTCTTAGACTAAAAGCATAAAATGCACATTGCGCAGAATCATCTATTTACTGCCACCGACTTTTTCTTACCAAAAGACAGCACACAAACACACACACACATACACACACACACACACACACACACACACACACACACACACACACACACACACACACACACACACACACACACACACACACACACACAGCGCGCGCGCACACACACTCACACACACACACACACACACACACACACACACACACACACACACACACACACACACACACACACACACACACACACACACACACAGCACCCCACATCTTGCGGTTTCTGCGATTTCCATCATCAGCATCAGCATCATCATCACCATTGCCGTCATCGTTGACAACAGTTATCACTGCCGCTATCCGAGGTTTGCCGAGGGCGAAAGATGGAAGTGGGAAAGAAAACAGTGTGGAGTAGTTCCTCCCTCTGTGGTGGGTCTGTCAGATAGAAGATTATGTTACCGCTGCATTTCATTGTAGTGTGTGAATGGAAGAGTTGGGAGGGGGTGGGGGGATAGTGAGTGGGTGTAGCGATACGTTAAGAGTGGAGCTGATACTGCATATTATTGTACGTGTAGTGTGTGAATGCAAGAGTTGGGGAGGTAGTGAGTGGGTGTAACGATACGTTAAGAGTGCAGCTACTACTTCATGAATTACTACTATTCAATTACATTTGTTATATATTTTTTATTTATTCTTTTACGTCGATGATAATGGAATAAGCACTCATGTGCTTTTTTTACATCCAGTCCCCGTGTGTATGCAGTTTTGTAAATGTCATCTGTTCCCACCGGCACGCAATGGCTACTCTTTTCAAAAGCAGAACAGGATTTAGCGTGTGCGCAAGATGTTCTGCGTGGGATTGCTTATGTGGTCCTCGGTTTATAGTCTCATCTGAAGGATTTTGGGGGAGAGTGGAGTCTACACTGATGTAAACTCCACAGGAAAAATCCCCTTGTAGTGAGTGTATGAATGTGTGCTTTGGAGAGGGTAGAGATTGAGGCTACAGACACATTGAGAGTATTGCTACTACTGCATAATGATTGCAAAGTGCCAATATGTGCTGGGGGATGGGGGAGGGGTAGAATAAGTTCTAAGATCAGTCATAATAAACAAGAGAATCAGAGTGGTAAAGCGTCTTATTCTCTATTATTCTTTGGTGGTTCTTAGCAGTATTCTTTTACTTGTGTGTCATAAAGCATTTGATTTTAGCGTCATTTCATTGGGTCAAGTTTAGACAGAAGATGTATCTCGTACAATCATAGGAAAAACTAAAGCCCGTATTTTTACAATGTAAAATGTTATGAAAATATTATGGAAAGGTGCTCTTAATTGAAAAAAGGTAATGATACCCAGAATATCAGGAATAGTAAGAACTTGCGCAGAAAAAAGAAGAACAAAAAAATAAGACAGAGAAGGAGCTCAAAGAAGAATGATGGTAATTATAGTCTAAAAAGAGAATAGTAATGAAATTTAAAGAAACAACTACTTTTTAAGTTCAAAGTTTTGTTAGGCTGTTCTACGGAATTGACACAAGGACTTTTCCGTCCACTACGTTGTAGTGACTAAAGAAAACCGTGAACAGAGGTTAGGATCTGTAACATTTCTCAGCCAGTGGTATGGTGGTATGTACCCTGCCATTTTCCTTTCTGTATCCACCTCTCTCCAGAGAGAGGGAAAGAAACAAACAGCACCAAAGACAAAAGCTCCAAGCTGAGTCCCACAGGGAGAGAAAAGGGGTGCGGTAACATTAACCCCCAATATAACGTCTTTGTCTGTAACAGTCTGTGATGTTTGTGCTTTTTTCTGAAACCTGTGTCTTTTTCTTTGTCTGTCTGCCTGCTTGCATGCTTGCCATAGTTTCTCAGTACTTTGTTATATGTATGCACGTATTAGTAATGCCAAGTAGGCCTCGTATAACTTTTACACACACATACACACATACATACATACACACACAGAGACACACTACACACCACACACACACACACACACACACACACACCACACACACACACACACACACACACACACACACACACACACACACACACACACACACACAACACACACACACAAAAACACACACACACACACAAACACACACACACACACACACACACACCACAAACTCCCCCCCCCCACACACACACACACACGTACACAGAGTTTCTTCCTATAAGGTTGACACCTGCAGCCATCAATTCCATATCTCCGGAGGGAAAGCATCTATTGAATGTTTCTGCGATATCACCATGCGGTCTGACAGCACTGCTTCACTTCAAAGGCCTCCAGTCTCTGCTGTGTCACTCTCTGTTGTCAAGTGTTTGAACAGTCGTTTTATTTTCGTGTTTGGCTTGATAAAACACACGTTGGATCCCTCCCCCCACAAATATTCTGCACTGTAAGTAGGGTTCCTCTACCTGTTCCATCAGTTATTCGCCACACCCGAATTTGACATTACGAAAATTGAAGCGATTTATTTTTGGTGTGTCTGGTAAACATACTTCCCACTCTAGATGCTAAAAGAAAATACAAGGTTTTCTAAAACAAAAAAGGGTATGGAATAGGAAGTGTTTTTAAAGATTCTTTTTCTTCAAGTGAAACAGGTTAGATACTCGTCTCTGACAGGTGAACAGGTTTTGGGTTCAGTAAGTGCAATCAGATTGCATGCGTGGTTGTTTTGCTTTGGGTTTGGTGAGTTTTTTTGCAATGAAGTCTAGCATAAGGTACAGAAATAAATGTTTGCCTTACTATTCTTAGATACGTTAAAGTAAAGAAACACGTATTCTGTTAAAACGCCACATTCTGTTAAAAAGCATATTTGAGTTCCAAATGGGATTATGATTTATTGTTGTTATTGTTGCAATACTGACTTACTGATTCAACCCTTGATTTTAACATAAGAGAAAATGATATGATCTACTTTTTATTCAGAACATAATTGTTGCTGAATGCGAGTCGTATTTCCTTTGCAAATTTGTTATTACTTAAACAGCTTTGAACAAATTTGGAATATGACAAAGAGTTGAGATGTTCTCCTCTGTATGTCTCTGTCTGTCTGTCTGTCTCTCTCTCTGTCTGTCTGTCTGTCTGTCTGTCTGTCTGTCTGTCTGTCTGTCTGTCTGTCTGTCTGTCTGTCTGTCTGTCTGTCTCTTCTCTCTCTCTCTCTCTCTCTCTCTCTCTCTCTCTCTCTCTCTCTCTCTCTCTCTCTCTCTCTCTCTCTCTCTGTATGTGTGTGTACGTGACGGCGTGTGTGTGAGTGTGTGTGTGTGTGTGTGTATGTGTGTGTGTGCATGCGTGCGCGTGCGTGTGTATGTGCGTGTTCACAAATCTGGTTAGAGGAGGGAGAGAGAGAGAGAGAGAGAGAGTTGTTTGTGTGTGCACGTGTAGCTGCTCTATCTGCCTGTGAGTGTCTGTGTATGTGTGTGGGCTGTTTTTGTTTTTGCTTTTGCTTCCCGTAAATAGCAGCAAAGTGTATTAATTCTGCCTCAGCTGTGTCAGCCAGAATCCTCATGTCCCGCTGCCTATCTCTGCTAGCTTCTACCGCTCACACACGCTCGCCCACACGCACGCATGCAAGCAGGCACGCAAGGAAGTGCACGTGCGTGCATAAACACAAACACAGACATAATAGTTATGCATGCGCGTGCGCGCGCACACACAGACAGACAGACACACATAAACACAGACACACACACATACAATGCATTTACTCTTCTTGTGGTTATAACACTAGACTGTATTTTAGAGGGAGACATGTAACATGAAATAAGGGAACTAGTCAGACCATTCTTTAGACATTGTTCCTTGAATTGAACAGATTCTTTCAACTTACTCCATGACTTTTGTTCTAATATGTGGTATCCCTCCTGTAGAGATAAGGGAACATGTAGTTCTATTGATTCCAAAACATGTCTTGCCCCCTTTTTTGCAGCTCTATCAGCCCACTCGTTTGGAAATATTCCAACATGTGAAGGTACCCAACAAAAATGAACCGGAATACCTCTTAAACTTAGAAGTTGTATGACGTATTTATATTTCAAAAATAATTCTGGATACTTTCTTGGAATTTGGGGATTTTATAGCATACAGTACCGACTTAGAGTCTACACAGAGCAAAATAGGAATAATGAAAAATGGAAAATCAAGAATGTGGTTAAGAGCCATAAGAATAGCAATTAATTCAGCTGTAAATATTTTTTAGAATGAAATTAAATGCATTCATCACAAAATTTTGTAAAAATGTCAAATGTCTATGCGGAGATCATATTACAAATACTCATATCATATTTGAGTGCCCAATTGTAAAGCCCTTCTTACCTGTATTTTCCGAGCAGTCTCTGAAAAAAGTATTTGAAAATTCAAAGTTAGCCTTTGCCATTGCTAGATGTTTATTGCACAGTCCACTTGAATATTTGTTGTAGTTACATTATTGATGTTTAATGTTCACACTTTGTTAAATTTAAACTTTTCTCATGTCTAAGATTTTTTTTTTTTTTTTTTTTTTTTTTTTAAATAAGTATTATTACCTTTTCATGTACAAAAACATCCACCCACACGCTAATTCTTCAGTCTTTTCTTCTCCCACTCCTTCCACTCCCTTCTTCAACTTCTTTACTTTCCACTTTCCTCGTCTAATATCACTGAGTGTGAACAGACGTTAAATTGAAGACAACAACGACAACAACAACACACACATACACACACATACACACACACATACATACACACACACACACACACACACACACACACACACACACACACACACACACACACACACACACACACACACACACACACACACACACACAGGATGGGATAGCCTGGCTGGTTAGATCGTTGCGCATTTCGCTCGTGATCTGTTGACCCGGGTTTGAATCCGCTTCAAGGGAGTATTTTCTCCCTGGAGTTAACATCAGTGCCGACTCCACTCCCCCTAAACGTCCTGCGGATGAGACCATAAACCAAGGCCCAGTGTCCGAACGTACTCAGAACATCTTGCGCACACGTTGAAATGAAACCTGTTCCACTTTTCGTGTATGCCGGCGGGAACGTATGACAATTTTTTAAAAACTGCATACATACGGTGTCTGGATGTAAAAAATAAAAGCACAAGATTGCATATTCCATTATCCTCGATATAAAAGAATAAATAAATAAAATGATTAAGTGCAGGTTTGCTCATGTGCAGGTGCATACCCACAGACACACAGACACAGACAGACACACAGACAGACAGACAGACAGACAGACACACACACACACACACACACACACACACACACACACACACACACACACACACACACACACACACACACACGTTCAGAAAACATGCTTCAACGGCGGAAGTGCAGAGTGAAAAAGCTTGGCAGAGGATTAGAGAAGGCAACTGCTGGTCTGCGAAGATGTTCCACATCTTGATAGGGAGTGTCAACAATTTCACACCTGTCTGGTTTAGAAAAGAGAGAGAGAGAGAGAGAGAGAGAGAGAGAGAGAGGAGAGAGAAGAGAAGAGAGAGAGAGAGAGAGAGAGAGAGAGAGAGAAGAGAGAGAAAAATACCTGACTGTGGTGAAGACTTGGCTCAAGGCGAGGCCAGACCGTCGTCATCAGATAAGGTGCAGACTCGTTTAACCTGCTTTTTTCCCCCCAGATTATTCTTCTTCCTTGCCTCCTTCATCAACTTTTTTTCTGAATCGCTGTTTGTTGGCAATCTAGAGTACGAATTCTGAGTCAGAAAAAAAATTATGGATTATGTGACAGATGTCTTCATTTATAACCATACAAGCATGGGATGTTGAGAGTTTGTTGTTTTTCAAATAACGAAAACTGGAAGGAGGGGTGGGGTGTTGTTACCATTTTTATCATCCCCTGGGTATTGAGTAAAAATAACAACTGTCAGCAGTTTCTGCTGAATATCAGCATGTATTCTGACGCGGAAAAATGATCTCATAACATGGAACTAAAAATCTATATATAGAATACTAGTATGATACATAATTTGCTGTTAGACTCTCTGTGCCCTTTTCACTCTTTTTTTTCCTTGTTTTATTTTTTTCCCCTTTCACTTTGGTTAATACTTTTCTTGCTACCTTTGTCCAGGCTCTTTCCATTCTTTTCTTACCTGTTGTTTTGACCCATCGATCGTTGTGTTTGATCATTTCTCATCAATCCACATTATTTTCCGTGTCCTCGTCTTTGGTACTCTATTTCCATTGGTAGATCTACAAAAAGGAAGTCACTCTTAAATTGTTTGGGGGAATAATTTCAAATTTAAGTCTGCCCTGGTAAATGGATTTCTTGAATACAACTATGACGTAATTTTAAAACAGATGTAGATCAACCAATAATTGTTCACCTGCTTCAAACACTGGTGCCAACAGTAAACTCATATCAAAACTGTCATATTATGATCCAGACTGCAGTAATGGATTTAGTGAAATAACTATATCTGCTGACGTAAAGACTTGCAATACAGAAGATTGCTAAGATCAAAAGAAGGAAATATTTTAAGTATTTTCGTGCTCGTGGCTCGTGCACAACACGAAAGAAGGTAAAAGACATGTTTTTCTGAATTGTGTCATTCTCTACAACCTTAGCTAACATCACTGAGTGGTGATATTATCATTGTTAGTGTAAACACTGTGCAGACCCTCGGTTCATTACCTGACTACTGTTGTAGAAAATGCATCTTTTTTCTATTGAAAGCTAGTCTAAAAATCAAAGAATTGTGGAAAAAGTTTATGTTGATCTGGCATTATGTTTGTTGGGTTTTTTATCTGTATACATAAACACAAAAAATCCTTGCTTCCAGAAATGTTGTTTATCTGGATAAAGTGGAAAGTTGTCCATCAAGTTGGTTTATGCCTTCGTATTTCAATCGCCCTTCCGCCCCCGTGGGGGTTCTAGGGGCCTGTCAGTAAGCCTTCTGGGTCCATTCTCCTGCCTTTTCTTTTCCAGAAAGACTTAAAAGATCAGTTCTCTCCCACCCCAAAGTCGGATGATATGCTAAGCCTGACTCGTCAGGCGCCTTAATGGCAATGCAACGTATTATCGCTCATAATGACAAATATGACAACAATAGTTGCTGTCTGAGGATTCGATGAAGATGAAGAAGAATCATCCTCCCAGATGCCTTGTTTGTTATGTTTATTGGGGCCAAAGATTTTATCTCAGAAACTTGTAGTGATGAGTCCCAGGTAATGAAATGAAATACCAAACATGTTAACTCGATAACCTTCATTTAGGATTGAAGCAAGCCCTGCAGGAACCGTGAGATAGAAACAGCAAGACTCTGCTCCCTTCCCCACAAAAAGGAGCCACGATGACATGCAATATCTCTTTTTAAATTAAAAGTCATAGTTATTACCCCACCTCTCGTATCATTTTTGAAGAATTATGTGTTGTCAGTTGAGATAATATTGATAATGCTAGCGCTGATTTAGAGCAATACTGTACATCATAATTACCTCATTACTGAAAGTTATTTCACCTGCAGACATTGGCCAGTGATAGATGGGACAGGTGGTTTTCACTCTACACTTACTTGACCCTTGATATTTTATACACACGATCTGTCCATGCTCTAATGATGTTGTACTTGTCTTTTCCTGTGTTAGAGAAAGGTCATAAAGGGCAGTGGCATTAAAATGAAGGAATAATCTGCATCTGAATTTTTTTTTAAAAAGACGTGGGAAGGGATGAGAGAGAGAGAGAGAGAGAGAGAGAGAGAGAGAGAGAGAGAGAGAGAGAGAGAGAGAGAGAGAGAGAGAGAGAGAGAGAGAGAGAGAGAGAGAGAGCTGATTATTACACAAAGACGTAACACGTGTGTGTGTGTGTGTGTGTGTGTGTGTGTGTGTGTGTGTGGTGTGTGTGTGTGTGTGTGTGTGTGTGTGTGTGTGAGTGAGTGAGTGAGTGAGTGAGTGAGTGAGTGAGTGAGTGAGTGAGTGAGTGAGTGAGTGAGTGAGAGTGAGAGAGAGAGATTTTTTTTATTCCGTGCAATAATCATTGTATTATAAGGTTGACATAAATGTATGTGATGGTTTGCTGTTACAGACAATCTGTCCGATTATCAAGCTCCTCTTCTTTTGCTTGTCAATATTAATGCCATTAGCAATATTTGTACGCCCTTCTTCTCCGCGACTTGCTTTCTCTGTCTCTGAGTGGCTTCTGTCTGTTTATCTCTGTCTGTTTCTCTCTCAGCCTGTTTCTTTCTTTGTCTGTTTCTCTCTCAGTCTGTTCGACTTTTATATAAGTAGTAATCTTATAGATAGCCGCCGCTGTAGTCTAGTGGTTAGGGCGTTGGACTCGTAATCTAAAGGTTGTGGGTTCGATCCCAGCTTTCGGCTTTGGCGTTGTGCCCTTGGAAAAGGCACTTTACGGCTATTTTCTCACCCCACCCAGGTGTAAAAGGGGTACCAACCTTGTGTTGGGGGTTAACCCTGCGATAGACTGGCGTCCTATCCAGGGGGAGTCTATGACTCTCAGTCGCTTAACGCCACAGAAACCGGGATAAGCACCGGCCTGATGAGCCTCTATAGGCTCGGGACAGACTTTAACTTTTTTAACTAACTTTTTAATCTTATAGATAGTCCTCACTTCTTATGTCTGATTGTCCATGTCGGTTTTTATTTCATTAAGTTGTCTGGTCCATCTTGCATGCTGTGACTTAAAATTTGCTTCGAGATTCTTTATAAACTTTGGAATTTGACACTGTGCTGATCTGTGATACAAGAGTAAAGCACACCGTATTGTTCTTATTGTTTTTGTTTTTTAATGTCTCGATACATACACATGCACCCACGCACCTACCTATATTTTATGCACTGAAAGTTGGAACCAGTCCAGAAAAGTGCAGACGATAGGCGATGAGCAAACAACCTGCAAAAACCGCTGTTTGTGCGTTTAGGGTAAGAATAAATCTGCACACAGGAAAGATAAACATTTCACTCCCTGCATCTGTTTTGATGGGAGAAAGATTACAGACTGATGGACAGCAGCCAAGGTGCCTCAGGTTTGATAGGCGTGCGTTGATAGGGTCTGAAGACAGAAGGCTGCCTGTCACTCGTGTGTGTGTCGATCCACGTTAGAAAAAATGGATCGACCTGTAGATTGAAGTGTTTATCTATTGTACATCTTGTCTGTCTGTTGCTATCTTTTCTCTTAGTGCAGAGCTTTGAAATCATTTATTATTTATCTATTTATTTGTTTGGGAAGTGGGTTTCAACCATTTTACTTGGGGTAGGTGAGATTTACACTGTGTTGATGACGAAACCACAGTGATCAGAGTTGGGTGTCTGTGTAATTTTGCATGTTCTTGTTAATGAGGATCTTGCTATGTTCTGTTCCCCAGCTTGTTTGTACTGTTCCCCAGCTTATACTGTTCCCCAGCTTGTTTGTACTGTTCCCCAGCTTATACTGTTCCCCAGCTTGTTTGTACTGTTCCCCAGCTTGTATGTACTGTTCCCCAGCTTGTATGTACTGTTCTCCAGCTTGTATGTACTGTTCCCCAGCTTGTTTGTACTGTTCCCCAGCTTGTTTGTACTGTTCCCCAGCTTGTATGTACTGTTCCCCAGCTTATACTGTTCCCTAGGTCACCCAGAATATGCACTCTGTCTCACTCATCACTCCTAGTAATCATTGTGAGAGCACTCGCCGGATAAAAAAAATAGCATACTATTATATCTCACCTTATAGGCAGCCACGCTCCGACTTCAGAGAATTTTCTCCTATACTCTAGACTGCAGGTTGTTATGCTATGAGCTTGTCATGGCTGAAGACAATCTTAACACAACATGTCAAAGCATAACATTATCTTAAAGTAGCTATGACACTTTGCTTACATCAGTGACTGTCAACACTTCAAACCTGGGCTAGGTATTTTGTGGTAGCAGGCTGCGTTTGCTCTACCACCAGTAATTAAAAGTTTTGTGATAATTGTAGACATCCGTCACTCTTGGAAGACCATGGAGTTATACTTTAGGCTCTAGAGCGCAAAGCCTGGGTAAGTAAGTATGATGAGAAAGCTGTTACCCATGCAGCAGACACCCCCCCCCCCTCTCTCTGTCTCTGTCTCTCTCTGTCTCTCTCTGTCTCTCTCTGTCTCTCTCTGTCTGTCTGTCTGTCTGTCTGTCTGTCTGTCTGTCTGTCTGTCTCTCTCTCTCTCTCTCTCTCTCTCTCTCTCTCTCTCTCTCTCTCTCTCTCTCTCTCTCTCTCTCTCTCTCTCCTCTCTCTCTCTCTCTCCTCTCTCTCTCTCTGTCGCTGGAATGGTCCATTAGAAAGGCAATCGCCAATATGCATGGTTCCTGTGTTGTCGCAGGAGCCGTCAGAACGTTGCCATAATTATAGGCCTACAGCTCCGAACCGCCTTGGGGACTCTAACACCCGATTTTTCTTCAGGGATGGTGTCTAAATATGACATCTGTGTGCATGCTGGGTTTTTAAATGTTGTTGTCATCTGCTCCTATGATAATACTTTTGCAATATCAAAACTAATGTTAGAACAGGAGAACCATGGTATTCTCTACAGAAGGTTTGATGCAGTTGATTTTTTGTCATTGAACAGCCATTCTTATTGTCTGTAGGTCTATTTCCCTATACTCTTTTTCCTTCTTTTTTCTATTCTTATTTCTCATTGTCTCTAACTCGTGTCTATCTATTTCTCTAGAATTTCTCTCTTTCTTGCCCCACGTAAATTCTGAGCTGTTAGTAATCAGAATTAGCCACAGAATAATGTGAAGTTCGAAATCTTGTTATAAAATTCTGAAATATTTATTTCTACAATTACCTAGAACACATGTTAATATCGCGGATTTGCTGTTTATTAACTTTTTGCAAGTTGTCAGGTTTTTCAAAATAATCGGTATTGCTTTTAGCCCATGCTATTTTTCTTGATTCTCCTGAGGCTGGTGAATTTGTTTTGTCTACCTTAAACTGCAGTCAACACGTTTGCAGTTATCTCAAGAAAATATCTTGAAATAACACGTAGCAATTTCAGCAGCGTTGTGGGTTTTTTGGGGGTAAACGGAGTTTGGGTAGGTGATGTTTTTTTTCCTTCAGTTTGATGGGTTGATTGTTCAGCTCTTGCAGAAGAAATGGCTTTAGGAAAGCGTCCCATCCTCCAGCTGTTCGTGCTCAGATTAGAGTGTGCCCTTATCTCCCTTTCTGCCGCAGACGATAACTACACGTGTGACTGCTGCATGCAGCATCTCAGCTGTTCTGTTCCCTATAAACCGTTACTGCACCAGGCTTGCCTTTGAACTTTAGCTTTCTCCCCGTAACAGTCACTCTTTCGTCTGATTTCAAGTTTTATTAACGTTTCCTTGAATAAAACGAGTCTTTCATTCGTATCCAGTCGTCTTCCACCTGCGTGTTATCTGTTAAATTTTTTCAGTTTTATTTTTGTGTGGTTGATTGTGTGTTTAACGCCAACTTTTCTGTGTTCCATTGATACGTAGAGGATTTTCAGCGAAATAAAATTAATTTGTTGTCTTTGCACTTATGATACTTTTGAAAACAAAACAACTTATATTCCATGACAACTTTTTTTTTTCAATACCCTTACAATTCTAAAAGATATGAAGGTTTTCGATCATGTTTATCTTTTATTGTAACAAATTTTCAGTTTTCAAGACAACCCTAATCTACTTAAAGAAAAAATATGCTATTCAGCAAAATCAGTCTTAAAGGAAATATCAGCCTTATCCACTCAAGAATTAAACCTGCTCTTCACTATGAAAGAAAAGCAGCGCATAACTACCAAGCACAAAGGCTCCATTATTTTCACCGTTAGCCAACATGGAGCTGTAATCAGAGAAACAATCCCCTCTTCAACAAGATAACCTTCACCGCATGTAGAAACCACCTCACTGCAGTATCTCCGTTAGGGTGTTTCATTACCCAAATATCAAGGTATCATATGATGTTAACAAAAATAATCTGCACTCTTTTGGCGTGAATGAGTTAAAACTAGACGCGGCTTATACACAGGTTCTGTTTCTCACTTGTTTAATGTCGGTTCATTAGAGGTCGTTGTGACATTTATTAATTTCCACAATAATAATGATCATACGATTAGTTGTGATAATAGTCAAATTTATACAGACAATAAAAGCGATGATGATGATAATGAAAGAAAATTTAATAATGACAATAACAATAATGATAACAATAATACTGTCGATGGTGGTGATGATGATGATGATGATGATGATGATGATGATGACGATGACGATGACGACGACGACGACGACGACGACGACGACGACAAAATAGAAAAAAGTCAGCAAACCAGAAGAAGAACAAGATGATAAAGGTGGTAATGCACGCAGCAACTTCAACATCCATTACACTAACAAAAACCAGTCAAAAGAAAAACAAGCGTGCCTTTGCTTATCAGCGCTCTCTGGAAAGGAAGACTAACAACCACTGAAATCTAAAAGGAAACAGAAGCATGTCATACCTTATCAGTCATAAGTATTTCAACATTGAGACAACCCCCCCTCTCTCTCATTCTCTCTCTGTATCTCTCTGTATCTCTCTGTCTCTCTGTCTCTGTCTCTCTATCGATCTGTCTATCTATCTATCTCTATCTCTCTATCTATCTATTTATCTGTGTATCTATCTATCTATCTATCTATCTATCTATCTATCTATCTATCTATCTATCTATCCATCTGTCTGTCTGTCTATCTATCTATCTATCTATCTATCTATCTATCTATCTATCTATCTATCTATCTATCTATCTATCTATCTATCTATTTCCACTCTCTTCCCCGTTCTCTCTCTCTCCCCTTCCCTTTCTCTCCCCCGTCTCTCTCTCTCTCCCTCCATCTTCCACTCCCATCACCTCTCCACTCCTCCCTCCCCCCCCTCTCTCTCTCTCTCTCTCTCTCTCCCCCGTCTCTCTCTCTCTCACCTCCCTCTCTCTCTCTCTCCAAAGTCAATATCATTCTACCAATTAACTCTTTTCCTCGCACCTCCCCTCCATTTTCTCCACTTTATGTGGATTCTTTCGCTATCTTCCCCATTCTTTTCTGTAACTCACGTTTCTCTTCCAAAAGCAGTTAAAAACCATTGTACATCTATAAACACTGATATTATATTACCATTGCGTAGAAAACATTTAGGAACAATAACTATGTTTTGAATACGAAAGCTGCATTGATTTCAGATGAGAGTGTGTGCATAGCTTTTTTTTTTTTTTTTTAAATTAAAGTGCATTACCTTTTTAGTTTTGTTTTTTCCAAAATGAGCATGGGCAATAAGTGGTTTTGAGTTTTGTTTTGTTTTTCACATCAGTAAAATAGCATATTAAGAGTTTTCTATAAAAATGTGCTAAAAAAGGGGTGGAAAGGTCTTCATTGTCGTTCCTTTTCTTTTATCTTGGCCGATGTTCTCATTTTCTTTAAGGTTAGACACGGTCCCTAATTTGCCAAAATCATGGGGTATTTTTTAGAATTAAAAATTGCTGGCTACCTTTATGGAGATCTTCCTGTGTGAATTTAAAGAATTCAGGTCGTAAAACATGTCTATAGAAACAAGTTTCTTCTACATGTTATAGAAAAAAGGTTTATGAGTTTGAAACATTTAGTTTTGTCGGTCATGTTAGATTGTTTCCATGGAAGCAGTGCAGACAATAGTAATTTATATATTTTTATGCTTTGCAAGTGATGCCTATTCAATATATGGCATGGCTTGTAAACAAAATTTCATCAGTTTCGACCCCCATGTCCCACCATTGAGAAAAAATTATCAGTTTTAACAAGAACTTTTTTCAACAACTTTAGTTTTTCTGAAGAAATGACATGAATATCTACTTGCCCATTGGTACACAACCCTTACTCATGACAGTAAGAGATGATAAAAATCATAGTGCCTCCTTTACTGGACAGCTAATAGAAAAGTGAATGGTTTCAAATGAAGAATCGACAGACGCTATAACTGAGCAGTTAAGACCGTTCAACTTAGGCCCATGAAGTCGTGGGCTCGAATCTCGGCAGTGTCTGGTGAACTTAGTGTGAGGAATTTTACTATCTCTCATGTCAACTTTAAGTGCAGGCCTACCAGTGCCTTACTGTCCTTCGTCTATACAGGCATGCAAAAGATCAAATATGCATGTTAAAGATCCTGTAATTCATGTCAAGGTTTAATGGGTTTCGGAAACATGAACATCCCTGCATAATCCCTGAAGTCAAAATGTGACTACCTTCATGGCAGGTAAAAACAAGTCTCATTTGCAAAATCTCACCTTTGGTGAACCTCAGAGCTCTAACCAAGGAACGAAAAGAAGAAACCACGAAGCAATAAACACAAGACAAAAATGCAAAATGTGAGAACTTCAGTTTACTGCTTCAAAAGTAGTGGGTTTTTTTAACGAATAAAACATCAAAAGATTCACATAATAATCACAGCTGCCTTCTTTTCCTTTCCCTTCCTGACAAAACTAAAGAGCAGAGAGACGCTTCACAGGAAAGAAACTGATGGTTATAGCCACACCTGAAAATTGACTGTAACGCTGTTGTGGTGTTCACAGTGAGTGAAGGGTTGAATGATAGGACCTCATTACAGAAACCACAGCTCCGTTTCTTTCTGGCACTTTGACATGATAGATAGGATGAAGGCGGTTCCTGTCTTTTCGTAACTGTTCTTCTTCCCCTTGTGTTGGTACTAAAGAGCTCTTTGAGTCTTAAATCTGTCCGTGGATGATGGTAAACTAGTCACTGCGAGAGAGGGAGGGGGAGAGAGAGAGAGAGGGGGGGGAGGGAGGAGAAAGAGAGGGGGGAGGGAGGAGAAGAGAGAGAGAGAGAGAGAGAGAGAGAGAAGAGAGAGAGAGAGAGAGAAGCATAGGAAAAGGACACTGTTTTCTCTGCAATCATTTTGCTTTATTGTACCAGTAACAAGTTTACGCAAGCCCTCGTCTAAAGCTAAGTTATGAAGAAATTACAACAATTCTCATCATCAGCTCTAACAGAGCTAAGCAACTCTCAGGAAAATAAGTGGTGTTAGTTCTGTTTTCTAAAAACGCAAAATAATAAGATTAAACCACAAAGACATCTGCAAGAACCTCTATAGCTTCAACTGCAACAAATTTTACTTCAAACAAAACTTCTTTTTAAAAAAAAATTCATGTAACTCTAACAGCTGCTCTAGATCCTTATCCTGGGTAAACCAATCACAACGAAATGCTGTACTCGACACAAAAGTTACCGTTATTGCCTCGTTCGAAAATTGGTTCCCAGTTTAGTTGTAATTCATGGACACCGAGGAGCGTGTTAGATATGAGAGGCTCAGTACAAAAACTGGGACAGAGTCTGCTAGGCACACAGTACTGGAATGTGATGAACTCTTTGAATTTTAAAGCTGTCTCATGATAAGAGAAAAGTGGCCTAAGAGAACAGTGGAAAAGAGAGAGAGAGAGAGAGAGAGAGAGAGAGAGAGAGAGAGAGAGAGAGAGAGAGAGAGAGAGAGAGAGGGGGGGAAAAATTTGAATAATTTCACATTTTTTGTATCAGTACCAATTTCACACACCCCTTCGTCTAAGGCTAAGTAGCGAAGAAATTACAACAGTTCTCCTCATCAACTATAACAGAGCTAAGTAACTCAGGAAAATAAGTGGTGTTAATTCCATTTTCTAAAAACACAACATAATAAGATTAGACTAAAAAAAAAAAAAAAAAAAAAAAAAAAAGACATACGCAAGAACATCCATAGCTTCAACTGCAACAAATTTTACTTCAAACATTTTTTAAAATCATGTAATGCTAACAGCTGCTCTAGATCCTTATCCTGGCCTAAACCAATCACAACGAAATGCTGTACTCGACACAAAAGTTACCGTTATTGCCTCGTTCGAAAATTGGTTTGCCAGTTTAGTTGTAATTCATGGACACCGAGGAGCGTGCTGGATGTGAGAGCCTGAGTACAGAGAGACTGCGGCAGAGTCTGTTAAACACACACAGTATTAGAATATAATGAAGATGGTTTCTGTCTTCTAATAGTCGTTTGTCTTGCTCTGTTTTGTAAGTACTTTGGCAGAACTGAATCATTAAAACTGTCTCATGACGAGATAAAAGTACCCTGAGAGAGAGGGAGGGAGAGGGGAGAGAGAGAGAGAGAGAGAGAGAGAGAGAGAGAGAGAGAGAGAGAGAGAGAGACAGAGAGAGAGAGAGAGAGAGAGAGAGCGGGGGCAGGAGGGAAGGGAAGGAGGGAGAGAGCAGTAATAAGGGACTACAAAATACTCAAAAACAATTGTGTTGGCAAGATAGGTAGGCTCTCTCTCTCTCCTCTCTCTCTCTCTCTCTCTCTCTCTCCTCTCTCTCATCTCCTCTCTCTCCTCTCTCTCTCTCTCTCTCCTCCCCTCTCTCTCCCTCTCTCTCTCTCCCTCTCTCTCCTCTCTCTCTCCTTCTCTCTCTCCTCTCTCTCTCTCTCTCCTCTCTCTCTCTCCTCTCTCTCTCTCTCTCCTCTCTCTCTCTCTCTCTCCGTCCCCCTCTCTCTCCCTCTCTCTCTCTTTTTTTTGTTTTGTTTTGCTACCCTGTCTTTTCCTTGCCAGTCATTTCGTATTGAACGAAAACTGGATACACTGAGTTTCTGTAGATGTTACATGATATTCGCATTACGCAGAAAACACATCTAGAAAATTAATATTTTTACTGCAAAAATCGTTCTGTTCTCAGATGAAATATGTATATAATATTATTTAGATGTGCCCATGCTGTTTTGTTTTGCTTAAACAAACCAAAATTTGGTGATAAATAGTTGCGATATTTTCTTTTCACTTATCGAACTAAATTAGCTTATCGAGAATTCCAGTTATACTGAAACGCAGAGTATATTGTCTCTTATATGCCTTATTCTTTCATTACGTATCTTTCTCATATTTCTGGTATTATTTACCATAAACAACGAATGATACACATTTCAGTGAATATGTTTATTCAACAAATAATAAAACATTTGCGAACTGAACTATTTTTGGCAAACTACACTTTTCTATGTCGGTAGCAACATGATGTTTACCGCAGTATGCCCTTCATCTAAAAGGAAAAGATGAGAAATCACACTAATAACAGTCTTCATTTGTTATCTATTGGAAAGAAATTGGAGAAATGACTATTTTCAAAGAAAATAATCATGCGATAGCGTAACTCAGTTAAAAACGAATGCAGAATGTGAGAACTTCCCACCTATGCTTCAAAGGCAACCAGTTTAACTCAAAAGCATCCAAAGGACCACTAATATGGCAACTGCTGCTTTTACTCTCTTCCTTGAAGAACGAATCAGCGTGAGGTGCCGTATCCCAAACAAAGTTACAGCAATTGCCTCATTGCAGGAATTGTACGCTGTTCAGCAGTAATTCACACTAAAGAGAGAGAGAGAGAGACAGACAGACAGACAGACAGACAGACAGACAGACAGACAGACAGACAGAGGGAGGGGGAGAGACAGAGAGAGAGAGAGAGAGAGAGAGAGAGAGAGAGCAAATCAAATCAAATCAAATCAAATCAAATCAAATCAAAATTTTATTTCCAGATGGTACATTGAGTAAGCAATAAATTTACTTTTTTTTCATCAAGCCATCTATCTAGAAGAGAGAGAGAGAGAGAGAGAGAGAGAGAGAGAGAGAGAGAGAGAGAGAGAGAGAGAGAGAGAGAGAGAGAGAGAGAGAGAGAGAGAGAATTGAATAATAAAGCCTCATTACTGACACTGCATGCAGGGGCGTCTATTTTGGCACACCGATACGTACAAGTGATAAAACGGTTGATTGTCTTCTCTTGAAGGTGCTTCACACTTAGATCTCTCTGAGTCTGAAAATTGCCCGTTGGCAATGTAGTAAATGTTGCTGAGAGAGACAGACAGACAGACAGACAGACAGACAGACAGACAGACAGACAGACAGACAGATAGAGAGAGAAAAAAACTGGATGTACATAACAGAGGAATGATAAAGACAATTAGCTACCAGAAAAAGGTTGGTTAGCACATTTCATAGGTCACTTATTTTTTCTTTCTTCGTCATCTATAATTATCATATCACTAGCGCCTTCCTCTCTCTCTCTCTCTCTCTCCCACCTCTCTCTCTCTCACTCTCTCTCTCTCTCTCATCTCTCTCTCATCTCTCTCTCTCTCTCTCTCCTCCTCGTCTCTCTCTCGTCTCTGTCTGTCTCGCTCCTCTGTCTCCTCTGTCTCCTCCTCTTCTCTCTCTGTCCCTCTCTCCTCTCTCCTGCTCTCTCTCTCTCTCTCTCTCTCTCTGTCTCCTCTCTGTCTCTCTCTCTCCTCTCTCTCTCTCTCCCCTCTCCCTCTCTCATCTCTCTCTCTCCTCCTCTCTCTCTCATCCTCTCTCTCTCTCCTCCTCTCCCCTATACCATCTCTGACCTTCTCTCCGTCTGTCTGTACAACAGATCTCTCTTTCCTTTCATTTTTCCATCTCTGTCTCCTGCCTCTTTCATTAACAATCTCTCCTCCCCACCCCCACCCCCTTTCTTCTTTCCATCGTTGACTTTCCCCCATAGAGTGCCTCTCGTTGCTGCATCAGCCCACCCAGTGAGAGAGTGTTGACATCAGTATTCAGGAGGAATGCAGAATTAGCACAGCACAGAGTCACGTTACGGCGATGTGGCGACAGACCCCATGCACCCCCCAATGAACCCTGCTATGCCCCAGTCTGCCCCTGCAGCCTCCCTGTCTCCCTGCGTAAGGCCGTGTGACATCAGCACGTGCTAACTGCTCTCTCCCCGACACTGCTGGCTGGCTTTCCTCCTTCTTGTTAGCTTTACTTTGATTGCTGTGCTAGTTTTTGGTATGGTTTGCGAGATTTGGGGTATAGTTTGGAGAGAGAGAGAGAGAGAGAGAGAGAGAGAGAGAGAGACAGAGAGACAGAGAGAGACAGACAGACAGACAGACAGACAGACAGACAGACAGACAGAGAGAGAGAGAGTTTATTATTCAATCTTTTATATCGAGGATAAGGGAATAAGCACTCATGTGCTTTTTTACATACAGATAGAGAGAGAGAGAGGGGGGGGGGGGGGGGCGGAGGGAGAATGCAACTGCAAAACGATTAGATGTGATAGGCTTTAATTCCATTCACATGGGGAACAGTGGGCCGTGGAACAAAACAATATTAAAGCTTTTCACATGCACATTGCAACACAATGATCACATAGCGTGGTTACCACATTATGAAACTATTTACAACATAACTTTAATATCCTGTATAGTAATCACCAACTGATTGTTGCACCACTGTTTTTTTTCACACTGCTTACAGTCATTAATATATCAGTCATGACACACCGATGTTAGAATGTCTTGCAATAACAAATGCTCTAAGGTTTTTTCCACATATTTCATGTAGTGGAGATCATTTGCGTTCTCTATAACTTCTCTGAATGTCTGTATAAAAGGTGAAAAAAAAAAGAAGGTAAAGGTGTCCCATAGCCTAGGCGGTCGTAGGGGAGCGAGACATCAGAGACCTCAAATTCCCTATGGGCCAGTATATTGAGGGCGGCATCAGACATCGTGGGTTCAGATGTTGTGCCTGCTTTCTGTGCTTCACAGCACACACGCTCATGTTCCAACACACCTTCACATTCTGACACACTCTCCTCACAGTTGGAATCTGTAGCATCCGCTTAATCCACAGTGTCAGGTTTCTCACGCATGCATTTCTCTTTTCTCTCCTCCCTACCCAACTTTAACCTATTTAATAAGTCACAATAAAAGGTTTGGTCACAGCACACAGTCACTAGGGACGGGACAGCTCAGTGGTCAGAGTACTCGCTTTCCCCAAGTCAAAGTGAAGCAGCATACAGCGTTGTTACTAACTGGATGGGTGACCGTTTGCACGCGTTGGCTTTAGTACAGTCCCCCAGTTCACCCAGCTGTAAATAGGTACCTGCCCTCTTTAGGGTGGGGGAAGGTAAAGCAGCAGGGGAGAGGAGATGGGCGCTGGCCTCAATATGTTGGCCCCTAGAGAAGCTGAGGTCTCTGATGCCTTGCTCCCTTAGGACCAGATGGGCTGTGGGACACCTTTACCACCACTTACACAATTACTGCCATAGCGTCAACTTGGTGGCACAGGAGAGACACACAGAGTACACATACATATGGTTCAAATAACACAGAGCCCCGAAGTCGGAATGTGGCTGGCTTATTTGTGGGTAAAAACGGTTGCATATATGCAAAATCTTAACATTGGTGAGCCGAGAAGCTCTAGTCAAGGAATGAACAATGTGAAAACGCACGGAACCTTAAAAATGTTATTTCTCGCGGTCTTCCTCGACTTATCCAGTTATTTTGGCACTCATTCTTTCTCTGTTGGCCTATGAGACGGAGTTTCATTTGTAGACAAAGTTGTCCTGAGTTGATGGGTGTTGGAGAGAGAGAGGGGGGGGAGGGGGAGGGAGAGAGAGAAAGGGGGAGGGAGGGAGGGAGGGAGAGTGAGAGAGAGAGAGAGAGAGAGAGAGAGAGAGAGAGAGAGAGAGAGAGAGAGAGAGAGAGAGAGAGAGAGAGAGAGAATATCCATGCAGAAGGTGTCTGCGAGTTTGAAATTATCTTCACACGAGACAAAATCTCTCTCTCTCTCCTCTCTCTCTCTCTCTCTCTCTCTCTCTCTCTCTCTCTCTCTCTCTCTCTCTCATCTCCTCCTCTCTCTCTCTCTCTCTCTCTCTCTCTCTCTCTCTCCTCTCTCCTCACCACTCCCCCTCTCTCTCATTCTCTCTCTCAGTCTCCCACCTTCTTCCCAGTTTCTTCCTTTTCCTAAATTCGTTTCCAGTCACCCATGAGGTGACACGCTGCAGTCTTCCTATTGTTACACACAGATTGAAGCAGAAGAGCATGTAGACATGTCTCACAGCTGATTAGAGAGGACACGAGCATGGAATACTGATGCACAAATATTGGATGGGCGAGAGAATGAAGAGAGACGTTGGAATGAGTTGAAGGGTGTCGTGCAAACTTTGTGTGTGTGTGTGCACATTTGTCAACAGATGTGTCGACATGCGCAGAAGGGATGGGCAAGCTCGAAGACACGCTTTAGCTTGTTTTTGCTCTATTGTAATTGTGCGGAATTATGTATGATTTAAAAAAAAAAATCTTATTTAAACCAAAGACACACCGTAAAATGTGTGCGCATTTTGAGTCTATAATTATCATTATGCGCCCTGAATGTGTAGATGTATTAACATATTCTGAATATGCATTTAAGTATGCATGCATGCATGCACATCAGTGTGTGCGCTCATGCTAGAATGCACAGGACCGTGCGTGTGTGTGCGTACATGTACACACACACAAATTGATTCTGTCTGTCTGTCTGCCTGTCTGTCTGTCTGTCTGTCTCTCTGTCTGTCTGTCTGTCTGTCTGTCTGTCTGTCTGTCTGTCTGTCTCTCTCTCTCTCTCTCTCTCTCTTCTCCTCTCTCTCTCTCTCTCTGTCTCTCTCTCTCTCTCTCTCTCTCTCTCTCTCCTCTCTCTCTCTCTCTCCTCTCTCTCTCTCTCTCTCTCTCCTCTCTCTCTCTCTCTCTCTCTCTCTCTCATATTCTGTCCCGTCTTCCTATCAACACACACAACACACACACGTGCGCACGCACGAGCGCGAAGTGAGTAAGCAAACACGCACGCACGCACGCATACACACACGCGCACGCACGCACACACATCTGTCACATGCTTCACGCATACATTTACGCAACATAAATGTGTCAAGACATATTCTAACCAGAGAAATGGAGAGAGATACAAACAGACAGATAGACTGACACACAGACACACAGACACAGAGAGACAAACACACAGACACCGAAACAGACAAAGAAAGACAGACACACAGACAGAAAACAGACACACAGAAAACAGGCACACATACTGAAAACAGACAGAGAGACAGAGTTGGGAAGGGAGAGACAGATCCCGAAAGCACTGATATGCAATGACTTAGACTGTCAGAGAGACATTAGTCATTACTACCAGTGATTAACCTTTACCGTGTTCTATCCCCCATGTCTCCAGCCTCATTTCTCCTTCAACAGTATCAAGTCATCAAGTACTATGCATCCCAGCGTGCCGTTGTCACCATCGTTTATCTGAATGTCGTCATTTACAGGACTCTCTCTGCAGCTTGTGCTCAACAGTCCAGTTGTATGCGGGTGGTCTTTTGCGGGTGGAATGAGCGTGTACAGACTTACAGGACGCTAAGAACTTCTTGTTATGTACCCTCGTTGTTAGCTGCGAGCAAAATAAATTTAAGAATTTCTGTAGTGGAACGCTGTCTGGAATGTGTATGTGAATCACTGTGACTAATTATTTCTCTGTAGCAAAAAAGGTCGTAGCCTTCAGACAAGTGAAAAGGAAGCGTAGATATCTATGTTAGTGACTGAAAGATATGATGAAAATATAGCAAAATAACAGTTATCATAAAGGCTAAATATGAGATCAAATCTCATCCCCTTACATGCAAACAGTTTACACACCTGCGTCTGTTACAGTTTATAACATGAAACAAACTAAAGAATCAAGAGATGGAAAGCTTACATACATCAAGAGAAAATGAAACATTTTGAACAAAATATTTAGCTGAAAACAGGCGAACTTTGAGACGGGATTTAATAGTGTCAAAGGTAGTCTATTAGCGAAGGGAGAAGGTAAGTTTCTTCTAAATAGCTTAACCAGAGACCGGACAAAGTAAATATGGCTGACTGTGGGCTGTTATCATCTGGGCACACATACGCTTTAATGAAGAAGTAGTACTGGTTAAGGGAAAACATAGGACTGGACACAGTCACAAAGACAGAAAGCAGCCCTATCGAGATATGTGTTAATAACTGGTCATTAAGAAACCGTTTTTCGTGAAACAGAAAAGCCAGGGAAGAGGATTGCAATGTAGCAATGTGCCCAAATGTGGTTGATGGATGAATATATAAATATGCACACACACATACGCACACGTGCACGTACACACACGCACAAACACACACACAGAGGGAGAGACAAGACAGACAGACAGACAGATAGACACACAGCCAGATAGAGAGAGAGAGACAGCCAGATAGATAGATAGATAGATAGATAGATAGATAGATAGATAGATAGATAGATAGAGAGATAGAGAGATAGATAGATAGACAGATAGCCAGCCAGTCAGCCAGTCAGCCAGCCAGCCAGCCAGTCAGCCAGCCAGTCAGCCAGCCGTCATAAACGTTTTGCGAGTATTAGGGCAATGAATAATTTTTTTTTTGTCGAGGATAAGTTGAAGCAGAGCTTGAAGATGAGCAGTTGAAATAAATAATAATAATAATAATAATAATACATGGAATTTGTATAGCGCTATCTCTTGTAAAATCAAATCAAAGCGCTTGCATTTGACCTACAGAGCCACAGATCATGCTGCCACCAGGCGCAAAGATCAACGACGAACAACGATGATCAACTGTTGTTGTCTTGTTGCTGCTGTACACTTTTAGAGCGCAAAGCCTGGGCAAGTATGTATGGAGGGCAAGCTGTTACCCATGCAGCAGACCCCCCTTCTCCACGGCACTGGAATGATCCATTGGAAGGGCATTGACCGATACGAATGGTTCCAGTACCGTCGCAGGAGCCACCAGAACGTTGCCATATACCTACAGCCCCGAGCCGCTCTGGGACTCCAACTCCCCGATTTTTCCTCAGGGATGGTGTCTAAACACGACACCTGTGTGCATGCTGGTTTGTTATAATTTTGTCATCCGCTCCTACCGGCACACGATGGCCTACTCTTCCGAAAGGTGGAACGGGGTTTTAACGTGTGCGCAAGATGTTCTGCGTGCATTCGTACACGGGGCCTCGGTTTCGAGTCTCATCCGAATGACTTTGACATTCAGTTCGATTTTTTTCGTCAAACTGGGAAGAAAGGGCGAGGCTGGGTACGAACCCAGAAACTCACGATTTACATATTGGCAGGCGAACGTCTTAACCATTCTGCCACCGTCCTTCCTAAATAAGTTGGAACCACAGCCAAAAGAGGAATCAATATATTTTTGTTTTGTTTTATTTTGTTTGAGGGGGGGGGGGGGGTGGCTTGATAAAATTAATTAAAGCATAACGCTCATAACACTTAATACCGCGAGTACTGATTTGTTTGGTTCCACAAAATTGTCCTCCATGGACAGGGTAGGGAATTTTTCTGTACCACAGCAGTTATTTTCAGTTTCACCCT
>CM060332.1:33558183-33560683 GCA_030674155.1 Stramonita haemastoma
TAATTTAAGGAGATTGTTGCTGGCCATATCCCACAATGTAGATGCATAATCAATAGAAGTTTGAATATAAGAATAAAAGAATATTTTTCTGGCATGCAGAGTTAGGAAATTTTTTATCTTACCGAGTTGGTATACCTTTGAGGCAATGGTTTTTGATAGTTTTTGGATGTGGGCAGACCATAGTAGGTTGTTATCAATGGTTATCCCTAAGATTTTGTGATTTGAGACTTCCTCTATTTTTTCATTGCCAATATAAAGCGGTGGTAGATCGAAATTAAGGTTCTGTCGTTTCTGTCTTGTGGAAATGAGCATAAATTTGGTTTTCTTTGGATGAAGTGCCATGTGGTTTATTTGAGTCCATTCCAGAAGCACATTAATATCTTCTTGCAAATTGCGGAAGACTTGAGACGAGTTAACATGGTTAATATCAATAGTGGTGTCATCTGCAAATAAGTCACAGGAAGCTTTTGTAAATAAAGGGAGATCATTAATGTAAACAGAAAATAATGCGGGACCTAGGATAGAACCCTGTGGTACACCAAATTTATTTGGTAGAAAAGGGGAACAATATTTGTTAGCATAAACTTGTTGTTGTCTGTTAGAAAGGAAGGAAGATATAAGCTTTAAGGCATCAGAAGATAGTTTATAATATACAAGTTTCCTTATTAGCAGATTGTGGTCGATAACATCAAAGGCCTTCGCAAAATCTATAAATAAAACTCCTGTAAATCTTTTTTGTTTACATTAACTAACCATCTGTCTATAAGTTTAACAAGGGCAGTGTGGCATGAATGATTTGCTCTGAACCCAGACTGATTGGGGTGTATAAGGCTATTTTCATTTAAATGACTAAGTAGGCATTTATTAATGTGTTTCTCTAATGGTTTTGAGAGGACAGATAAAATTGAGATGGGTCTATAATTAGAGGGATCAGTTCGATCTCCTGATTTATACAAAGGAATAATTTTACTGTGTTTAAACATAGTTGGAAAGGTATTTTTGCTTATACAAAGATTATAGATGTAAGTCAGTGTCTCTGCTATGACTGGTGCAGCTAATTTAAGAATTTTGCTATTCAAACCATCTAAGCCACAAGTTGCCGTCTGCTTCATACTTTTCAAAGCGGTAAATACTTCGTGTACGCTCATGCATGGAATTCTTAGTTCGGAGTTAATACTTTTGTTGCTGCAAAAGGCTTCTAAAACTTTTAAGTTATTAGTTTTTGATTTATCATTAGTTATTATTCTATCTGAAATAGTTGCAAAATGAAGGTTTAAAGCATCAGCAGAGATATCGTCTAAAACGTTAGGTGTTTTATTACAGTTCTTTCTAGTAAGTAGATTGACTGCTTTCCATACAGACTTGCTGTCTTTCTTTTACTGATTAAGTCTTCAAAGTATTTCTTTTTTTCATCACGTAGGAGGAAGGTTACAAAATTTCTTTGCTTTTTATATTCTTGATGGCATCCTTTTTTCAAAAGATAATCTCTTTGGTATATTTGTTTTTGTACTTCTTTTGTCAGCCATGGAGGTTTAGATTGGTAGCTGACTCTTTTGGTTTGAAATGGTGCATGCTTATTATAAATACTATAAAAAATGTTGTACCATAATTCTAAGGACTGATTAGGGTCAGTGCACTGATATACATCGTTTAAAGGCGAGTTTAACAGATCTGAAAGAAATTGAGCATCATCAAAGTTAGAAAAATTCCTGTATGTGATAATTTTGTGATTAATTTTCGGAAATTTTAACCCTTTTTTACACCACGTAACACAGATGGGGAAGTGATCACTACAACCAAATATCGGAACATTTATTTCAGTGATGGAATTCTGGTTATTAACATATATATGGTCAATTAGAGTCTTGGAGTTTTCAGTAACACGTGTTGGTGATTCTATTAATTGTTTTAAATTAAAAGGTAAGAGAAGGTAGTGAGTACACCTGCACTAATCACGTGGACACATGCACCCAGAGGGACAAGTAAACAGCAGACACCTGTGTTCTGCTTACATCACCCCACAGCTGATGCACTTTTCTTACACTGCTTTAACAACCATCATTTTATTTTTATTTGTGTGTGCACGCGCGCACTTGACGTGTGTGTGTGTGTGTGTGTGTGTGTGTGTGTGTGTGTGTGTGTGTGTGTGTGTGTGTGTGTGTGGGTGGGTGCGTGCGTGCGTGCGTGCGTGCGTGCGTATGTGTGTGTGAATATTGTGCGTGTGTATGTGTCTGAGTGTGTGTGTATGTATGTGTGTGTGCGCGCGCGCGCGCGCGCGTGTGTGTATATGTGTGTGTGTGTGTGTGTGTGTGTGTGTGTGTGTGTGTGTGTGTGTGTGTGTGTACTGGCTGGCTGGCTGGCTGGCCTGCTTGCATGTTTTTGAAGTTAGCTTCTGCTGTTGTGTATGGCGTGCTTGTTTCCCTACCTGTACACAAGTCTATTGTTGTATCATATAAAGGAAAAACAAAAACTGGCACACACACACACACACACACACACA
>CM060332.1:33573183-33575683 GCA_030674155.1 Stramonita haemastoma
TGTGTGTGTGTGGCAACGCATTACACTAGTTCTATTTCAGCCTTTTATCCCCTATATTTCTGATATTTTTGTGGTGCAAAACCTGAGGCCAGAATGTAATTCTTCAATAAAAAGGCTATTTTTTTAAGGCCAGAGCCATTACATTGGCAGGTTGAGATGTAAGTGTGGGGAGAAGTGGCATGGTGTTTGACACGAGGAGTGTGGGCACTGACAACTTTCAGCTTACAGTGTTTGTTTTTTTGTAAGAGAGTGTGGAATTTTCCCAGTTTACGTATCATGTCTCTATCTCCCGGGTATCTACCTTTTTCCACAGCCTGTATGTCTGACTTCCTGCCTTTCCATCCCTACTCTCTGTCTGTCTGCCTGTCTGTCCGTCTTCGTCTCTCTGCTCTTCTCTGTCTCTTTCTGTCTCTGTTTGTCTGTCTCTCTCTGTCTTTCTGTCTCTGTCTGTCTCTCTCTGTCTTCTCTGTCTCTCTTCTGTCTCTCTGTCTTTCTTCTCTCTCTGTCTCTCTCTGTCTCTCTCTCTCTTGTCTCTCTGTTGTCTCTCTGTCTGTCTCTGTCTCTCTCTGCTCCTGTCTCTCTCTCTGTCTCTGTCTCTCTGTCTCTGTCTCTCTGTCTCTCTCTGTCTCTGTCTTTCTGTCTGTCTCTGTCTCTGTCTCTGTCTCTGTCTCTGTCTGTCTCTGTCTGTCTGTCTGTCTGTCTGTCTGTCTTCTCTCTCTCTCTCTCTCTCTCTCTCTCTCTCTCTCTCTCTCTCTCTCTCTCTCTCTCTCTCTCTCTCTCTCCCTCCCTCTCTCTACCTGCATGCGTTTGCATGCATGTGTGTGTATGCAGGTTGAGGTTGCTTTGTGTGTCTTCACATACAGGTGCTTAAGTGTACAAATGTGACAGTGAAGTGCACTTGTAGTGGAGGGAAGTAGTGGAAAGGAAAGGAAATATGAATATTCTGCTCTGCATTACACTCAGACAGATGAAATACACCGCACCTGTCGTATTACAGATTAATGTTCTTTCTATTTCTGGTTACCATTGCTGCAAAACTTGCGCCTAGATTTGAGCTTTTTTCCCGCTATTTTTCCAGTAATCTTTCTCTACATAAATGAGGCTTTAATTTATGCTTAGTTTGTCTTTATTTCTTGTTGCCATTTTTTTATATACAAAACATGAGACCGATTTAGGCTTACTTTTTCATATGGTATATCAGGAAGCCTTTTTTTCCCTGCTAAACGTTGGGCCTTTATGTAACCTTTTTTGCTTCCTATAATTTCTAATTAGCTATGATGCAAAATATAAGACTTCAATTCAAACTTTTCCCCTATATTTTTGACAATCTTTTTCTGCAAAACATGGGAATTCGATTTAGGCTTTTTTCCCCTATATTTCTGGTAACGCTTGCTGAAAAATATGGAGCCTTTATTGAAATATATTTCTCTATATTTCTCGTGTGCTTTTATTTCGGCAAAACATGGAGCATCGATTTCAAGCTTATTTTGGTCAATATTTCGGGTTATTTTTCCTGCAAGCCATGGGTTCTCAGGTTAAGCTTTTCTGTGATGTATGTTTGGTAATTGTTTGGTGCAGAACAAGAGGCCACAGATGAAGATATTCTAAGCCTATACTCCTATGTTAAATGGTGTGGTATTTTTTCACTGTGTTTACCCTTCAACCTGACAGTGCCATTGCCGCAGGCCAAACACAGGCATCTTCCAGCACAGTCTCAAGAATTTGTGTTGTTTTTGTTTGGTTCCAAGTTTGGAGCTACCGGCTCTGCAGATCCTGATTATTGCTATATCTCTCTGTGTCTTTATTATGCTTTCTTTCTCTCTTACTGGCTTCTGGCTGTTTTTTTTTGTGTGTGTGTGTGTGTGTGTGTGTGTGTGTGTGTGTGTGTGTGTGTGTGTGTGTGTGTGTGTGTGTGTGTGTAAGTGCGCGTGTGCAAGCGAGTGTGTGTGTGTGCGAGCGAGTGTGTGTGTGTGTGTTGTGTGCACACATATGTCTGCATGTGAATGCACAGGTGTGCACTCGTGCGTGTGTGTGTGTGTGGGTGTGTGTCTGTGTGTGTGTGTTTAAGTGCATGCAAGTGTGCTTTTATGTGAGTGAGGACGCATGTGCATGCAAGTGTACAGGTGTGCATTTGTGGTGAGTGCATATGCGGTTGCGCAAGTGCACATGTGTAGTTTAGGTGCTAAATAATCGTGGAAGAAAAACGAATTATATTGACGTGTTCTCCACTTTGGGGCGGTATAGCTAAGTGGCCAGAGCACTCGCTTACCCCAAGCTAAGGTTAAGCAGCATCGAGCTTGGTTACCAGGTGGATGGGTGACGGTTTGCGCACCTTGGTTTCAGTACAGTCCCACTACATCACCCAGCTGTAAATGGGTACCTGCCCTCTTTAGGGTCAGGGAAGGTAAAGTAGCCAGGGAGCGGAGATGGGCGCCGCCCTCAATATGCTGGCCCCTAGAGAAGCTTTGGTCTCCGATGCCTCGCTCCCCTATGACCACAT
>CM060332.1:33583183-33593183 GCA_030674155.1 Stramonita haemastoma
TCCTGTGCGCTAACGACAGAAAAATATATGTTCCGAAACATCCTGTCCTTAAGAGAGAATTCCTTTCATCGTTAAAGCAGCTACAGGTGGCTGACGACTCGTACTAATACAAGTTTTACATAGTTATTCATATATCGATGCCTCAGAGCAAGAACAGTTTAACTGAAAAAAATACCAATTTTCAATTTTTTGATATTTGGTAGAATTTACTGTAAACTTTCAGATGACAGAACGATAAAATAATTTTTTTTAATTAATTTTAAAGATATTTGAAGAAAACCGTTCTTGCACAAAATTACCTGAGTGAATTTCTCATGGTAAAAGGGATGACTGCACGGCACTCCTCTTTTGCTTTAAAGGCTGTAGTGCCAATTAACCTGGTAATTTGTGTAAGGAAGGACTTCCAGCTGTGCAAAACCTTCTTGCATGGGAAGGGATACACTAGGACCACTGGGCAGAGTTTACGCAACACTGGTTGGCCTGGATGCCGTGTGGTTCTTGCATGGGAACACTGGTGGCTGGAGAGTGCTCTTATCTGGGAAAAAGGGTCAAGCTAATTGCCATGCCATGCTTGCATGGGAGGAAGTGTCAGTTCTGCTGTAATTTCTTTGCAGACACGGGTGGTCTGGCTTCACTGCCAGTGTTTTTGCTATCATGGCGTTTCTTCTACATGTATTACAACACAAACATACTATGGTAAAGATAGCATCAATGCCCTTCCTCTCTCCGAAAACCGAACGCTTCCATTCAATCCTCGATTTGTTCTGACCTTTCAAACTTTTCAAGTGAGCATATCTCGAAACTTTCGAAAATGGCAACTCTACCGGTAGACCTTTCTTGCTCTGAGGCATCGATATATATATATATATATATATATATATATATATATATATATATATATATATATATATATGTGTGTGTGTGTGTGGTGTGTGTGTGTGTGTGTGTGTGTGTGTGTGTGTGTGTGTGTGTGTGTGTAGATATATAGATATACAGATAGATAGGTAGGTAGGTAGGTAGGTAGGTAGGTAGGTAGGTAGGTATCCCTTAGTCTGGCGACCGTGGGGGCACCCATGAAGACTTGACAACCAGTTCCCTCCATTCCTCTCTCTGTTCTGCCTTTCGCAGGGTTTTGTCGAGTTCGAAGCCTGTCCATTCGCTGATGTTGTCCTCCCATCTCTTCTTTGGTCTGCTTCTTTCTCTTCCTCCTTGGACAATGCCTTGCGATATTTTTTTTTGCTAGTCCTTTTGAAAACAAGATAGAGGGGAGGAGAGAGAGAGAGAGAGAGAGAGAGAGAGAGAGAGAGAGAGAGAGAGAGAGAGAGAGAGAGAGAGAGAGAGAGAGAGAGAGAGAGAACTTTTTTGTTTTTGTTTCCTCGGCTAGTGCTTTAAGGTTCTTCTCTCGTTCGCGTTTACACCGTCAGATGTGTCTGGGTAAAATAACGACATGTCCTTTCCAGCTCCTCTCCTGGGCCGTACAGCTTGGTCTGTAGGGTTATCTCTCTCTTGTCTGCCGCACAATCTTCCTCAGGTCCGCTGTATTGCGTACACCTCTGAAGGATGTGCTCACCAGTCTGGTCTTCTTTACCACGGGAACACAGGCGAGAAGGGACAAGTTTCAGCTTTGTGAACATATGGTGATTTAGCCTGTTGTGCGCAGTGTGGAGTCTGAGAATTACGACCTGCTCTTCTCTTTTGAGATGGTGGTAGTCGCCTTTGATTCTTTTTTTATGCGTATGATGTTAACGAAAAGAATTATAAGACACTGGCAGGCCTGGGCTTGAAGTTGGCCCTAAAGATAGTTGAAATCCCTACCCTTAATTCATTCACCAGACCCTGTTATCGGGATTCGAACCCACGATGTTATGAAACCACGGGATTGAAATCAGACCGTTTTAACCACTCAGCTGTAGCGCACTTTGAGGACAACTTGGACAAGTTTGTTGTGAGCATCTCATGATATGGAACCATTGTGTTATTATTGCAGTGTATTGAATTGTATTGTATTGTATTTTGTTGTATTGTATCTATTGTATTGAATCCTATTGTATTGTATTGTACTTTCAGCCATTGCAGATTTCCCTACGTGAAATTGGGGATGCTTCCCTTGGGAAGAGCATGCTGCGCTGTCACAATAGCTGCGCCACCCATTTTTTCCCGTATGTGATACTCGTTTCTCTATCAGGGTGGCTTTTTTTTTTTTTTAGCTGCATTGAATGCGTGTTACACACGGGAAACCGGTTTGTTGTCTCACCCGAAAGACTAGCACCCATACCACAACTTAGGTTCTAGTGAACGGAGGATAGGCCCGGGCACAAACGGGGATTGAACCCAACCTTCTGGCTTTCTGGGCGGGTGCGTTACCTCTGGTCCACTGATCCACCTCTGTGGAATAAAAAGGATGATTGTGGTTGTTACGTGAAAAGATCGTACATCTTCCAATGCTTAGCGTTAAATTATTACCTGGTGAAAGAGCTGTTGGAGAGAGAGAGAGAGAGAGAGAGAGAGAGAGAGAGAGAGAGAGAGAGAGAGAGAGAGAGAGAGAGAGACAGACAGACAGACAGACAGACAGACAGACAGACAGACAGACAGACAGACAGACAGACAGACAGACAGACAGATAGACAGAGAGATACAGAGAGAGAGAGAGAGCTCATGATGGTTTACAGTACGCTCGCCTTAGATCGCAAAGCGTGAAAAGGGAGCTCAATAGCATGAATGGTTAAAGAAAAAAAAATCGGATTAACAAATTATTCCCCTTTACAAAATGACTGCTATATTCAGCATTCAAACATTGATACACTTTTATATTCATAATACAAATGAACGGTGAATTAAAAAAAAATCAAATTGGAAGTATGAAAAGAAAGTCCCTTACTCTGTTCTTTCCTTTTCCCTCCCTCCCCTCCCTCTCCCTCCCTCCCCCCCCCCCCTCTCTCTCTCTCTCTCTCTCTCTCTCTCTCTCTCTCTCTCTCTCTCTCTCTCTCTCTCTCTCTCTTCTCCCCTACTCTGAACCCCCCCCCCGTCCCCCCAAGCAGGTATGCAGATGACGTCACTGAAATGAATATGCCGGGAGGGGGTAGGGGGAACATTAACACAAAAACACCAGCAGTTCTGCATGTCATGGCCTGCTTATCTGATTGAAAAACAAACAAGGAAGCAACACACACACACACACACACACACACACACACACACACACACACACACACACACACACACACACACACACACACACACATGAAATAAGGAAGAAATATAGGCTTGCAAACTATTGGGGGGAAAGTGCCAAGCGTACAGTGGAGAGAGAGAGGGGGAGGAGAGACAGACAGACAGACACACAAACACACACACACACACACACACACACACACACACACACACACACACACACACACACACACACACACACACACACACACACACAGGGTTGAGGAGAGGGTATGGAGAGAGAGAGATAGAAGCAGGTTGGAGGAGAGTGTTGACATGACATGTAGAATGAGTCAGTAATAATAATAATAAACATAAGTTCTGTGGCTGTATAAAGAACGATAACTCTTTGCACTGACCTCGCCAGAGTTGAACGCAAGCATCAGTTCTGTCCCCCACTTTCTCTGCCTTCTGACCTTGGTGGTCGGCTGGGCTGTAAACCCAAACAAGAATGAATGAGTGACTCATGTGCCTCCTTATCTCCTGTGATCTGGCAAACCACAAGACAAGGACCGGGTCACTAGAGTCTGATGCTTCTTATACATGCAGCATGTTGTGGTGCATGAATTCATCGCTGTGGCGGTATAGTATTAGGACGGTCGGTTTTTGTTGTTGGGGTTTGTTTGGTTTTTTTTGGTTTGGTTTGGGGTTTTTTGTTGTTGTTGTTGTTGTTTTTTTTTACTCCTTTCCTTGGTTAGAGCTCTGAGGTTTACCAACAGTGAGATTTTTATGTATGCAACAGTTTGCCCACCATTAAGGTAGCCGCATTCCGACTTCGGGGATGTATTATTACCCTGACTATGGTCGAGTAGTTTATGACGATGTTCACAACAAAGTAATGAAAACATTGGTAATGCCAGTCATGATTTGTGATGATGATAATGTTGACGATGATTTGGATAATAGTGTTCAGACAAATTATGGGGATTGTTAGCTTGTAATGATGTTCATATCCACAGTTTGACAGCAATTTGTAATATTAGTCTTGAATCGGGGGGTGCTAGAGGCGGCATATGATGTTGAGCGTTCCCCAGCTTAGCATCCAGGGGTTCAGCCAGAAATGCACTCATTCATTATAATTATCTTAGAATCAGCGTGAGGCCTTCAGAACACAGTAGATGAAAAGTTTGCGTTTTTAAGTACCTCACCATACAGGCAGCCATACTCCGATTTCAGAAGGTTTCTTTTTCTCTCTTTCATTCAATGGAGAATACGGGTTGTTGTGCCAAGAGCTTGTGAGGTATGAAGACGACCTCAACATTATGATTATTTCAAAGTATAATAGCGTTGTATTGTAGATCTTGAATCGTTGCTTACGTCAATAACTGACCAAACATTTGTTGTGGGGTTTTTTTCAATTTAACGTTTGTTCACTCTCAGTGATATTAGACAAAAGAAAACTTAAAGTCTCAGCCAACAGGTCAAATGAAAAATTCTCAGGTGGAAAAAAGACAAAAGAGAGAGGGGGAAATATGGTAGCTATCAGTGAACCTAAACAAAAGTGAAAGAGGTGTACGTACGCAAAAAAATTGATATTCAGCAAACACACAATCAATCGCGATCGTTCTTACACACACTTGCTAACATGCACATTAATTTTATGTATGCATGAGTGGGAAGACGCATAGGCTGTGTGTGTGTGCGTGCGTGCGTGCGTGCGTGCGTGTGTGTGTGTGTGTTTCTGCGTGTCTGTTTCTATGTGTATCTGTCTGTCTTCCTGTGTGTGGAGGGGGGAGGGACTGTTGTGCATGCCTGCGTGCGTGCATGCTTGCACACGAGTATTCATTTGTATGCCTAGGCGTGTGTACGCGCATGCACTAAAAAGCCAAACAAACAAACCAACTGAACAACATCATATCTTGTTGGGCAAGGGAGCGAGCTAGCTACATCAGATAAGGTTTTTAGCCGATCTGGATGTCTGGCATTCAGCTTCACTACCATCTGCATTCCTGCCTGCCTGCCTGCCTGCCTGCCTGCCTCTCTGCCTGCCTCTGACGCAACATAAAGCAGCTGATTCATGCGCGGCTCACGCGCCACATTTCGTCACAGCTCATTATGGCCCCAATCTCTGGTTATGATACAATCACCTCTGGCCTTTCGTTTTTGTTTTTTTTCAAGATTATCTGGCCATACAAGTTGAAAATAAACACGAAATAAAAAGTGAGGAATACCGTGCTAAAAGCAGTTTCTGGATGATGCTTACTTCATAATATGAAATCTGATGAAATTTGTTCGTGTTATGAATCTGATGAAGTTTGTTTGTCTAATACGGTTCCCTGTTCCGTGAATAAACCCAGACATTGTTCGCTGCTTGATTTTTTTTGTGCGTATTCATTTTTTGTCTATCTAAAAACTAGCAGGTTAAGATTAGAGAAATAACATATTTGTCAGCACTTATGTTGGTGTCATTATAAAGATAGGTCAATGTTAAAACTCATTCTTACCTCAGAAAATGCTAAAGCCGCGGGTAAAAATTGTTTGGTTTGGTTTTGGTGTTGTTTTTTATGAAAGCGTGTCTCAAACCATGGTAGTTTTTTTTGTAGATGAGGGAAAAAAGGATAGTATCTATTCGTGACTACCACCATCACAAATGTCACCAATGCAAATGTGTGTGTGTATGTATGATATGTAGTGTGTGTGTGTGTGTGTGTGTGGTGTGTGTGTGTGTGTGTGTGTGTGTGTGTGTGTGTGTTGTTAAATCTGCTGGGAACCACTCCCTCTAGGCACGCAGTTGAGATAAAATAGTAATACAAGCACAATTCAGTCCAGCATGTTTTCAAAAATATCCATTCATATTGAAGATTCAGTCTGAAGAAGCTTCAGGGAAGAAGAGAAAATTTGCTGGAATATTTAAAAAGAAAATTGATGTGAACGCAGTTCTATTTTCATGTATATATTTATAGATGTAGATAGAGACAGACAGACAGACAGAGATGGTTATCTCTCTCACCGGCACACAATGGTCTACTCTTCCGAACGGCAGAACGGTTTTTACCGTGTACGCAAGATATTCTGCGTACATTGGCACACGGGACTTCAGTTTATAGTCTCATCCAAAAGACTTTTAGGGAAGTGGAGCCAGTATCGATGTTAACTTCATGGTAAAAATACCCCTTGAACGGCCGAACCTTGGTTCGATTCTGGGCCGTGAAATCATGAGTACCATACTCTGACCACTGAAAATACCCCCCCCCCCCCCCCCCCCACGATACTTCATTGCCGCCGAACGCTCAGATCGTAACTATTGTAGTCTGTCATCTGAGCAAGAATGCATTGAACGACGGTTAAGCGCCTGACAAGTCATGTCGGGCCCAGCGTATCCGACTTCAGCTTTGGAGAGATTTGTCATCTTTTTGTCTTTCTGGAGAAAGAAAAGGCAGGATAGAAGACAGACAAGAAGGAAAAACAAAGCAGAAACTAAGAGAGTGATGGAAAGAAGAGTCCTCGCACAAAATTTCCAAAAGGTGGGGATGCTGTTTATACTTACAGGTCCCCGGCATCCCCATAGGGAAGACACACAATACAATACAATACAATACAATACAATACAATACAATACAATACAATACAATACAATACTAAGTCGTTTCATAGGCTGTTTGGATGGTCTGGAGACAGATTTATCTGTGTAATGCACCCTCATGCTGTCACACACCAGCCGTGGGTTTCTGTGGCCGATGGGAGTGACAGCATTGAGGGCATATTGTATATACGTCATTCTTTGGGAGGTATTCTGGGGTCTATGTTGGCGCTGATACGTCACGCTGATTGAAGTGACAGCATTGAGGGCATATTGTATATACGTCATTCTTTGGGAGGTATTCTGGGGTCTATGTTGGCGCTGATACGTCACGCTGATTGAAGTGACAGCATTGAGGGCATATTGTATATACGTCATTCTTTGGGAGGTATTCTGGGGTCTATGTTGGCGCTGATACGTCACGCTGATTGAAGTGACAGCATTGAGGGCATATATACGTCACTCTTTGGGAGGTATTCTGGGACCTGTGTTTGGAGAGAGGAGAGAGAGAGAGAGAGAGAGAGAGAGAGAGAGAGAGAGAGAGAGAGAGAGAGAGAGAGAGAGAGAGAGAATGACGCAGTAAATGAGTCAAACATAGGACTGGAGAACATTTTTTTACCTAAAAGCTCTGCAGTCCTACTACAAGCTCATAAAACAAACACCTCCTCTTTACTGTACAGCTCTCGAGGCCCTTTTTCAACATACCTATAACTCATCAGTTATCTACAGAACTTCAACTCCAAGCTTGATAGACTTGCAACTTTTTAGACCTATGATCAGTGGAGCCCACAGCTCTTTAGGTCTACGCTTAGTAGACCTACAACCTTCTGGGTCCACTCTCAATAGATGCACAGCTCTTGAAGCCAGTATCAATAGGTCTACAGAGGACAGGATAGCTCAGTGGTCAGAGCACTATCTTTCCTAAGTTAAGGTTGAGCAGCATTGAGCGTTGATTGGACAGGTGACCGTTTGTGCGCCTTGGGTTCAATACAGTCCCCCAGTTCACCCAGCTGTCAATGGATTCCTGACCTCTTTAGGGACAGGGTAGGTAAAAAGCAGCGAAGGAGGGGAATAGCTGCCGCTATCAAAATGCTGGCCCTTGGAGAAGCTGAGGTCTCTGATGCCTCGCTCCTCTACGACCACATAGGTTATGGGACACCTTTACCTTTTTACCTTAATAGGTCTACAAGTTATTTATGCCAATATCAATAGGTCTACAGACGGAGTACACCTGTTTAGAACAATTTCAATTGACCCACAGCTCTTTAGGCCCGTATACAATATAGACCTACAACTGTATAGGCCCATGTTCGATACTTACAGCTTTCTACGTCTGTTCTTTAATGTACCTGCCGCTCTTTACACATGTGTTCAAAAGACCTGAAGTTGTTTAGATCCATCATTGTTCAACAGAGCAGTACAGTTGTTTGTATATTCAGCTCTTCAGATTCACAGCTCAACAGACTTCCATTTCGTAGGGTGGGGAAGAGCTGCAGATCTGAAGAGTTGCTGAATCATCATCATTATCATCGTCGTCATCGTCATCGACACCATCACAACTATCGTCGTCATCGTCGTCGTCAATATCATCATCACTAATCTTGGAATTTATTTAACATTGTATATCACTTTCCTTTCAGATAAAGGAACAAATGAAAAAAAAAAAGAAATCTGTCTTCAATGTATTTTTTAAAAATTACATTCTATCTGTCCTGGCTCGATTCTTTGTACTGCTTCAAATGAAAGTATGTTAGTTTAAGGCAATGATGAAGAGGGTGTACTGATGCTGCTATGGAACTGCATGCCCTTTGAGACTACTTAACAGGGATAAAATCTAGGGGTTCCGATCGTAGTATCCCGGCATCAGCCGTGCCCAGGAAATACCGACATTTTCAGTGTTGGTCAGGTAATTTAAGCAACAGTCTCAAAATCGCATCTGTAAAGTGGAGGAAGTTTGACTGCATTGACCCAGTCTTCCCAATGAGCCAAAATATAAACTCAGTGTGTGTAAGAGCTGGCCGAAGTCTGAGAAAGCCGAATATGGAAGTGAGAAGAAAAAAGACCTGAAGGAGAGAGGTTTTCCAACTCGTCCCAGACACGGTTCTAAATTGAAAGAAACAGCTTGATGATGTGGCTTATATATATATATATATATATATATATATATATATATATATATAATATATATATATATATATATATATATATATATATATATATATATATATATATCGGCCTATCAAGACCCAGTCTTGGGCTGGAGAGGGTCCATAAAACAACTGTAAATTTCTTCGGTACTGAGAGCCAAACTGAGATCAAGGAAAAGAGGATCCAGGTCTTTTTCTCTGCAGAGCAAGCACAAATTGCCAGAAAAATGCTGGACCCAGCTGGAGCCTCGTTCATTTCTGCATCTGGCCATCATGTGGGTGAGTTATAAAAGGGGAAATGTGGGAGAGGAGAAAGAGAGGGGGAGAGAGAAAACCAGAGAGGGAGTTTTTTCAGTCTACTCGAGACCTGTTTCTTATAGCTATGGAAAAAAAAAAGTTTGAAAATGCGGTTAATATCGCATCAGCCCAGCAGGAAGCACCATGTAGTAGGATAAAGTGACTACAGCAGTGAAATGTCAGCTTTGATGCAAGGCCGTGAAGCCTCGTTGAAATCAAAGAAAGGAGAAGTTGGCGGGTGCAGAGCAGAGTAGGCACAAATTGAGAGTAGTAATGGTCTTAGCTGGAGCTTCATTAGTGTCTGTATCTGGCCACCATGTTGATAGGGTAGGATTTGAGAGCAGGGAATCTCTTTTTTTTTTTTAATCTGGATGTTTTTTTCGAGGATAACGAATAAGCACTCATAGATCATGTACTTTTCTTTATGTCTAGACCCTGTGAGCATGCAGTTTAGTGAAATTTATTATCCGTTCCCATCAGCCCAAACGGCCTACTCTTTCGGAAGACGGAGCAGGTTTTATTTAACGTATGTGCAAGATGTTCTGCGTGCGTTCGCAACCTAACTTTGGTTTATAATTATAGAGTCATCCGAAGAACTTTAGGGAAAGTTGAGTCCGCGCTGATGTTAACTCACGAGGAAAAATCCCCTTGAACGGGCGTTTCGGTAGTGGCTCGAACCCGAGCTCAAACCCAAACCATCAGACCATAAGCACAACGCTCCACCCCTCTCCACCACCACCACCACCACCACCACCAAGGAGAGAGACAGAGACAGAGGTAACTTCTCCATTAAGTCCTTCAGGAGTCGGTGCACTGCACCGTCATT
>CM060332.1:33598183-33613183 GCA_030674155.1 Stramonita haemastoma
CTTGGCTTTAGTACAGTCCTACCAGTTCACCCAGCTGTAAATGGGTGTCTGCCCTCTTTAGGATCAAGGAAGGTAAAGCAGCGAGGGTGAGGAGATGGGCGCCGCCCTCAATATGCTTGCGCCAATAAAAACTGAGGTTTCTGATGCCTTGCTCCCCCTACAACCACATAGGTTATGGGACATCTTTATCTTATACCTTTTACCACTGTTAGTTATAGGCAAGCCAAGGTAAGGTAAAGCAATTTAGTGCAAGGCAAGGCAAATTTTGTATTGAAGGATGATAGGTAAGTATTCATGTGCTTTTTATCTTCCAATATCAACGATGCATAAACCATGAGATTATGACAAAAAGGAAAAAATAAATCTCATGAACAAAACAAACCAAACAAACTTAAATGTCATAGATTTCAAAAACAAAAATAACATTCTGATAACTATGTAATTCAACAGAAAATATTGTATATTATATCACTCACACACACACGCACACACACACAAGCACGCACGCACGCACGCACGCACACACACACACGCACGCACGCACGCACGCACGCACGCACGCACGCACCACACACACACACACACACACACACACACCCAACAACATATGTTCAGTGTATCAGTGTAATAATTCTATTTTGTTCTAACACATACGTAACCAACAGGACCACTCATTTAGCGTTTAGCCTTGAGATTACTTACACTGGACTTCTCTGGTAGCAGTTTTAGTAGATTCACAAGAATATTTTCATACATGCGAGGAAAACAGTTCTTGTGTGCCTACTGAAATTGTGACAGTTTCATCCTAGATACTAGATAAATACTCTCAGATGTATACCTTCCCATTTTAAGCCCTGTTTTCTTTTCATTTTCTTTGTATACCTCTCGGTTTACATGTTATAAAATATTGATACTCTAAACACACCGCATAACATTTATGAGTCATTGTGTATAGTATATGTAATTTTGCATTTTGAATTATGCTATAAACCCATTTTTAAAAATGTGAAAGTTCAACCGCATTTTCTACAAATAAAGATATTTGTTTTGTTTCGGGATTGTGATGTTTTGTCGAGGGTTGTTGTTTTTTTTTAAACAAGAGCACCTGTAATTTGATGTTGGAGGGTGAAGAGAATGAAATTGGGTTTCTGCTGAGGTGTCCCTTTGAGCCCCCCCCCCCCCCCCCCCCCCCCCCATCCCACCCCGCCCAAAGTTAACACATGTGTACTGACTTCACTCTATCTAAAGTTCGGATCAGACTGTGTGAACCGAGGTCCTGTAAGCGAACGTATGCAGAACATCTGGTGCACACCGTTTAAACCCCATCCCCCTTTCGTAACATAGTAATCAAACTATGGTCGGCGGTATGGGTGATATTAGCATACCCAGCATGCACCGTGCTTTCTGGAGCGAGACGGGCTCCGCCAGGTTCAACTTGCCCGTGATACTGCTGCCTGCAAAAATAACTCACAAAAAACAAATCGATACAGTGTCTTAAACACTCCTCCAGAATAGTAAGGGGAAAATCAGGTCAACGTAGATTTACAGGGTTTGTATGTATGGGTGTGTTGGGGAGAGAGGTATTTGTGTTTTTGTGTAACCAGCTAAAGGTGTTTGTCTGCCTTTACTTGCTTTTTGCGACTGTTTCTTCTATCAGTTTGTTTGTGACTGTTTGTCTTGTCCATTTCTTTTGACTGTTAGCGTGTGACTTCGTGTCAATTTGTGACTTGTTCTGTTTTGTTGTTCTGTGACTGTCAGTCTGTTTGTGTCTGCTGTAAGTGTTTATCTTGTCATTCTTCTCTGTCTGTTTGTGACAGCTGTAACTGTATATCTTCTCATTCTATAACTCTCAGTCTGTTTTTTAACTGACGCAAATGTTTGTCTTGTCAGTCTTTGACTCTCAAGCAGCTTGTGACTGCTGTGATGGGTTGTCTTCTCTTGGCAGTCTGTGACTATTACTGACTGTGACACAGACACACAAACAGGTCAACAACAAACAAAACATCGCTTTACCTCCATGCAAACCTATTTGCTCGTATTTGAGCGCGCGCGCGCGCCACACACACACACACACACACACACACACACACATATGCACGCGCACAAAATTTATTAATACTCTCTCTTACACACACACACACACACACACACACACACACACACACACACACACACACACACACACACACACACACAGAGTGTACGCGCGGGCAAATACTTTCCCACGCAAGTGCGCATCTAATGCTGCATGTAAAACATAATAGACCTACATGCACGTGTGCACATACATTTAGATCAAGAGATTTCTGTGCCCGTGCGCGCGCAAGCGTGTGGGCGCAATCTTACACACACACACACACACACACACACACACACACACACACACACACACACACACACACACACACACACACACACACCAATCGCGTTACGTACAAGCACACACGCACGATGTGCATACACACGAACGATAGCGCACACAAGCTCATTGATTCATACATAATGGGTACGTACACCTGTTCATAAACGCTCGTGCACACACACACGCACATACACTCGCGCGCGTGCACAAATAATTATTGCGATACTACAAACAAGACGCGCCAGAGAGAGAGAGAGAGAGAGAGAGAGAGAGAGAGAGAGAGAGAGAGAGAGAGAGAGAGAGAGAGAGAGAGAGACAGAGAGAGAGAGAGACACAGAGAGAGAGAGAGAGAGAGAGAGAGAGAGAGAGAGAGAGAGAGAGAGAGAGAGAGAGAGAGAGAGAGAGAGAGAAATCGATTTAAGTTGAATACATATGGAACGTGGCAGACATGTTTCTGTTTCGATTTTTCCGGAGCTTTTGTTTATTGGTGTGTGTGTGTGTGTGTGTGTGTGTGTGTGTGTGTGTGTGTGTGTGTGTGCGTGTGCGTGCGTGTGCGTGTGTGTTTGAGTGTGTGTGTGTGTGTGTGTGTGTGTGTGTGTGTGTGTGTGTGTATGTGCTTGCGTGTGTGTGTGTGTGTGTTTGCTTGCGTGCGTGTGTCTGTCTGTCTGTCTTTCTGTCTGTTTCTGTGTCTGTCATTCTGTCTGTCCGTCTGTGTGTGTATGTATGTATGTCTGTGTGTATGTATGTATGTATGTATGTATGTATGTATGTATGTATGTATGTATGTATGTGTACGCGTGTTTGTGTGTGTGTGTGTGTGTGTGTGTGTGTGTGTGTGTGTGTGTGTGTGTGTGTGTGTGTATGAGTGTGTTAAATGAGTATGTGATTTAATGGGCGAGTGCGTGTGTGAAAGAGAACGCATACTTTTGTATGGGTGGGTGTAACTGTATTGCACTGGCGCATTCATGCGTTTGTGTGCTCTGTGCGTGTGTGTTGTTGTGTGTGTGTGTGTGTGTGCGTGTGTGTGTGTGTGTGTGTGTGTGTGTGTGTGTGTGTGTGTGTGTGTGTGTGTGTGTGTGTGTGTGTGTGTGTGTGCGTGTGTGTGTGCCTGTGTTTGTGTGCGTTTGTGCATGCGTGTGTTTTCGAGTGCGTGTATGTGTGCAAACGTGCATGTGTAAGTTCAAGCGGAGGGGTGTGTAGAAAACGTAGATTTGTGTACATTGAAGTGTAGTAATATAATGAATTGTATGAAGAAACCATTTGTATTTTCAGTGGGTTCTAAATCGTATCTGAAGATTTCAGCTACACCTTACACTTTACTGACAGCAGTAGTCTATGTATTCGAAAAGTATTGGCGCAATTATAAGTTTCGGTGTGTTTTGCGGGGTAAACTCGTTCTAATCATTACCTCCTGTGAAAAGGATATTGCTGTTTTTATTTTTGATTTGTCTTTGCATGTGTGTCAATTTTTTGTTCAACCTTCTCTCTTTTTTTTTCTTTCTTTTTTTTTTTTTACAATAAGTCATTGCTGTCTCCTATGTGTTTAAATTTTTCCTTTCCATTCTGATGATATCTACTGTTTTAGTTCATAGGGTTTTGTCGTTTATGTATACTATCCATTTTGTCGGGGAATAATTTCCATGAATCGAAACAAAAACAGGTGGACCAGTACATTGACTACTACGATTATTTAGTTTGTTTGCTTGGATGTTTTCTTTACGATTTCAATGATAACTATTTTTCTTCCAAATGCTTTCACGATCATCGAAATTTATGTGCACTATTGATGTAATTTTAATTTGAACATAAACACCTTAGATTAATAGCATTATCTGTGATAAACAGAAATACGAACATAGATCACAGGTTTAAACGGTGAACTAGGCTTAAAAAGTGGGTCTGTACATGTTATATAAAAATATCATATCATTCTCTGTTTGAAGTTTATCTTACCTTGCCTTGCCTTGACTTGACTTGACTGGTCTTTCTTTGTCTTGCCCAAGGAAATGACAACCATATCTAAAGATGATAAGTGATTTTGACATGAATAAATACGCCCTGCTTTTTTGTACAAAATTGTTGCCGTTTCTGTATAGCTGTTGAAGCATATCACACCACCACCACCATAAAATCACTCCTGCTTATCCACACCCCTGCCAAAGCCATGTTAAAATCTGTCCCGCTTTTCGGAAGAGTAGGCCGTTGTGTGCCTGCCGGTGGGAACGGATGACCAAAATTTACAATACTGCATACACACTGGGAAGGGATGTAAAAAAAAACCCACATAACTGCTTATTCCATTATCCTCGAAATAAAAGATTTTTTAAGCCATTTCAGAGACGTGGGGAGGGGGGGAGGGGGGGGGGGGAGACACCACGAACATGATTGCGGAATGTGGCGGACTTGATGCATGAGTGGTCTTGCGGTAGCACACCTGTGTGGAAAGTGAGTGATCGTGGGTTCAATTCTCATCTCAGTCCGAACTAGTTGAGTCAGCATTGAAGTTAACTCCAGGGGAAAAATTCCCTCGAAAAGGTATCTCAGGGGGGTGGCTCGAACCCTGACCGCCAGATCACGAGCGCAACACTGACCACAGGGCAACCCGTCCCCCCCCCCTCCCCTCCACTGTGTAATATTCTAAACCCCATTAGCCTTTCATAGAGGTGTAGGCCAGCTATAGCTAATGGTTTGATCAAATTGAATGACACGAACATACCCAGCATGCACCCTGCCACCATGAGAGGATTGGGCTTCGCCTGGTGTAAAGTACAGAATGAAACTCTTCAGTGTAGCATCCTTCATGACTCCGCATGAAGTAAAAAGAAAAAGACATTATACATAGTGTTGTCATTATTTTTCTTCTGTTTTTTCATATTAACATAAACACAATCACAGCATTTAATCTGTTTTTCCATAATTATCAACACAAATACAAATTAATAAAGCACTGAACAATGCCTTCCTTCGGTTCTTCTTTTTTTCTGACTGCATGTGTATTTTTTTTTTTACACTCGATGATATTCTTTTTAACAATGCTCTTGTAGTAGTAGCAGTAGTAGTAGTACTAGTAATAGAAGTAGTAGTAGTAGTAGTAGTAGTAGTAGTAGTAGTAGTAGTAGTAGTAGTAGTAGTAGGAGGAGGAGGAGGAGGAGCAGCAGCAGCAGCAGCAGCAGCAGCAGCAGCAGTAGTAGTAGTAGTAGCAGCAGCAGCATTTATTATTATTATCATTATTTTTTATCTTCATTATTATCATCATCATTATTATTATTATTATTATTATTATTATTATTATTATTATTATTATTATTATCATCATCATCATCATTATCATGCCATTGCTGTTCTTAGCGTCAGAGGTCTTGATGAGTCAGTGGATGGCAGTCTGCTGTAAAGCTTCCACCCAGAGAAGACCAAGCCACACAGCTGGGTCACTTTGGTGGCGGTTAGTTGTCACTGCTCTGAACCCTCGGACAGTGGACACACTCTGTGGGTTTATCTTTGAAGAGGGGGAGGGGGGCATTCAATGCACACACGCCCGCGCCCGCGCGCGCGCACACACACACACACACACACACACACACACACACACACACACACACACACACACACACACACACACACACACATCACTGCAAAAAAGGTGTGTTGTATGAACAAGCATGCATATATTCCATAAGACATAATTCGGGTCCTTGTAAATTCTTAAGATGGGTATCTAAGCTGAGTGCATGTGTCAGCATAAACTGTTTTTGCTGTATAATACAGGTTTTCCTGATTTTGGACACACGTTTACTTAACATCGACGTTGAAAACGTCACAGCGGTAAAATAAGGTACAGTTGAATGTCATTTATTAACTGACAAGAGAGTGAAAGTTGGTCTTGTATATATTAAGTTATTCCTGTATTCTTCCCGATACAGATTTTCCTGACTTCCATGTCTTGTTGAATATAATACCATGTATCATAGTCGTGATTCTAGGCCACATCTCCTCATAAAACTTTCATAAAATATATATGGAAATTGACGGGTCAATGGTCAATCACAAATCCTTCAGTAATAACTGCAGTCTTTTCATGAGATGAGCCAAAGAGTTCGTTTTCTTTAAAAAAAAGTTTGGTAGGTTGGCTTTTTTTCATCATTTACAATGACGAGCCATGCCATGTGGAATGTTACGTCTGCCAACAGTGGACTGTCCAGCAAAGTACATCAGGTTTTATCTGACGAAAGCTTGCAAATGGCAGAAGACATCCTGTTTGTTTTCCGTTACGTGGCAGTGGCCTTCGCCATTCCTCTGACCCTCTGCAACGTCATCATCTTTCTGCACAAGAACATGCGTAGTGCCACCGCTGTCTACGTCATCGGATTGAGTGTAGGGCAACTTGTTTACGTCATTGGGACCACGCTTCAACATATCTGTATGCTGACATTCCGAGACCCGTTAAACGATAGGGTGTATTGGGCGGTGTCCTTGTATTTCGCTATATACTGTGGGATTGTGTCGAGGAGAGGCGCTTACGTGGTGATGAGTCTGGTGTCGTTGGAGCGACTGTACGCCATTCTTCGTCCTCTTCATATCAAGCGGTTTCTTCTCTCCAGGCGCCCTCTGCTCAGCATGTCTGTGGCCTACATCTTCACCGCCACTCTGCACGTTTACATCCTGGCCAAACGCGAAATCCGCGGTGTGGCAGTTGGGAGCTCAAAGACCGTGGTTTACAGGGTAGTTCCCACCCAGCTGTATCTCCGTCACCGAGCCATTAACGACGCATTCAGCTTGACAGCGAAGATCTTGCTGACGTACTGTGGCTTCCTGACGCAAATCACCTTCAATATTCTGACCATCTTCTTTCTACGGCGTCACAACATGGCCACTCAGAAAATGACGAACCCCGCGAAAGAGGAAGCGGTTCGACAGCGAGAGAGACAGATGACCGTGACTATTCTCGCGGCGACGCTCAGCTATGTCTTGCTGTCCTTACCAGCCTCTTTGCACCATTTCATCTACTCGGCCTACCCCGCCTACGATCCCTTTGTGGGACCGTATAGAAACTTGTACGCTCTGATGCAGGAATCCACGTTCGTTCTCAGCGTGGTGAGCTGCTGTGTAGACTTTGTGTGCTTCATGGCGTTGAGTTCCAACTACAGGGCAACCTTCCTCGCCGTCTTTGCCAGGAAGGTGAGAAGAGCAGGAGATGTCTGACACGTCCACCCAGCTACAGTCAGTTGGGTAAATCTGGTAAAGATACGCTTCTAAAACAAGAACAAGCTTTGCTGTAATTGCTTTAATAAAAACTGTCATATATATATATATATATATATATATATATATATATATATATATATATATATATATATATATATATATATATATATATATAGTGTATGCGGTCACTTTTTGTGTTCTGGTCCTACCAAAGCTCTTTTTAAATATAAAGGTAGGGTAAAGGTGTCCCATGATCTATGTGGTTCTAAGGAGCGAGACATCAGAGACCTCAGCTTCTCTGGGAGACAGTATATTCAGAGCGGCGCCCATCTCTTCCCTCTCGCTGTTTTACCTTCCCTGGCCCTAAAGAGGGCAGGTACTCATTACAGCTGGGTGAACTGGGGGACTGTAATGAAGCCAAGGCGCGCAAACCGTCACCCATCCACTTGGTAATCACGCTCGATGCTGCTTAACCTTAACTTAGGGAAAGCGAGTGCTCTGACCACTGATATATCCCGTCCCACTTTTTAAATGTAGTTGTCACATGTCACAGTTAAGCCCAGTGACTACAAAAAAGTTCCTGCAAAAGAGATGCAAGTAACTTACTTATTGCATAGTTAATGAAATGGCATTGTCCATGTTAAAAAAGAAAGATACCAACCCGACAAAGCTCGTTAGTGTTGATTACTTTGTATCTGATGATTGCATGAAGTAGAAAGGATCTTTACACAGTCATTAGTTGATATAAAAGATGTATTGCATGAAGTAGAAAGGATCTTTACACAGTCATAAGTCGATAAAAATGCATTGCATGAAGTAGAAAGAATATTTATACAGTCTTTAGTCGATATAAATGTATTGCAGGAAGTAGAAAGAATATTTATACAGTCTTTAGTCGATATAAATGTATTGCATGAAGAAGAAAGAATCTGTATACAGTCTTTAGTCGATATAAATGTATTGCATGAAGTAGAAAGAATCTGTATGCAGTCTTTAGTCGATATAAATGTATTGCATGAAGTAGAAAGAATCTTTATACAGTCATAAGTCGATATCAATGTATTGCATGAAGTAGAAAGAATCTGTATACAGTCTTTAGTCGATATAAATGTATTGCATGAAGTAGAAAGAATCTGTATAGTCATTAGTCGATATAAATGATGATACTTAAAGGCCGACACTATAACTTTTAGAGGTGTAAACCTTTAACCGTTTTCTAAGATAAATACATTCCCAGATAACTACTTAAAGTTCATTCTAGGTGATATATCTGCTTTGTACGTGCTATTCTTTCCTTAAATCAATGACATTTACACATGTGTTTCAGAATCACACTGATCTTTTTCTGTCTTCTTTCCTTAGCTAATCCTGCCATATCTAAGATCATAAAGTTAATCCATTGTATACAAGATATAACCCCCCCTCCTATCTAATTCAATCATATTCAAGATCCAAAGGCTAATCCAAGTAAGATCAATGCTTATTCATTACATTAAAGATCAAATGATAGTCCAGCTATATTCATGATCAAATGGTAATCAAAGCATGTTCAGCAACTAATGCTAATCCAATCACACGTAAGGTCAACAGCTAATCCAGCCATACTCAGGGTCAAAAGATAATTGGGGGACAGGATAGCCTGGTGGTTAGAGTGATAAGCATTGCGCTCGTGATCTGCTGACGCGGGTTCGAATCTCGTTCAAGAGAATTGTTCTCTGGAGTTAACATCAGTGCCAACTCCACTCTCCCCAAAAGTCCTTTGGATGAGACTATAAACCGAAGTCCCGTGTGCGAATGCACGCAGAATATCTTGCGTACACATCAAAACCCGTTCCGCTTTGCGGAAGAGAAGGCCAATGTGTGCTTATGGGAACGGATGGCAAAATTTACAAAACTGCATGCACACGGGACTGGATGTAAAAATAAAGCACATGGGTGCTTATTTCATTATCCCCGATATAAAAGAATAAATAAATAAATAAATAAATAAATACTAAGGGTCAAAAGTTAATCGGGTCTGGAACAGATGCTAGGGTGTAATGGCCCGTGGCTTCTGCTCCTTATTGCTGTGTGCACATGTGAAGTGATGGATGTATAAACAACATATAGGCCTTCCCTTTGCACAGAGTGCTTCTGTTTGTTACCCTACATCCGCCCTTTATATCTGTACAAGCTGGCACATAGCATACAAGCTGGCAGGTAGCATACAAGCTGGCAGGTAGCATACAAGCTGGCAGGTAGCATACAAGCTGGCACATAGCATACAAGCTGGCACATAGCATACAAACTGGCAGGTAGCATACAAACTGGCACATAGCATACAGGCTGGCACATAGCATACAAGCTGGCACATAGCATACAAGCTGGCAGGTAGCATACAAGCTGCCCCATAGCATACAAGCTGGCAGGTAGCATACAAGCTGGCACATAGCATACAAGCTTGCAGGTAGCATTATATCAATCACTGAATTTGTATATTTCGTCTGGAAGAATCTTCTCTCTTTTCTGCGTTCCCTTACAGGGTGGGATGTGTAATGCCTGGTCTTCTCCTGTGCTTGTGACTCTGCAGGAGGTCTGCCTGCTGGCCTCAGCCAACACTTTCCGACTTCAGAGCAGCTCATTTTTTGTACAGGATGCATGCTGGGTCTGCTCGTGATTCCGTAACCTACCGAACGCGGGATCTTTCGCGTGCATCTTTGATCTTCGACATGTGTGTAATACACGAAGGGAATTAAGGCACTGGCAGGCCTGCATTTGAAGATGACCCGGGAGGTCCCATTCCACCCCCCTAACCCCCACCACCTTAATTCACCAGACGCCACTAGTGACTACCGAAATCCGAGCCCAAAGTTCATGGACCCACGGGATTACAGTCAAACGTTCTTAACCACACGGATATAGCGTCCATCATTTAGAGAAATGAGTAGCAGCAGCAGCGGTAGCAGCAGCAGCAGCAGCAGTAGTAATAGTAGTAGCAGTAGCAGTAGCAGTAGTAGTAGTAGTAGCAGCAGCAGCAATAGTAGTAGTAATCTCTTGTTAAAAATGGATTTTGCCCGCTTCTAAAGAGGATTAGCTAAGCAAATGATCAACCATTCACTCACCATCCCCTCCCAGTATGCATGTCGTCCACACGGCCACACTCGAACACTGAAGAAACTCTCCAGAGAGTACAGAACGAATTCCCTCTTGTTTCTGACAGATGTACTGTCGTGTGATCAAGTGAAATGTAGATGGGACCTCCTTTTTTATATCTTATCCAAGAGACTGGCTACCTAGACAGCCGTTCTTGGTGACTTGAGTGGTATACACAGCAAGCAAATCCAAGCATAACTCAGTCCCTTCCATTTACCAAGTCCAAGTGCAGTCAGTTTCTGCTATAATTAGCACCAGTTGGGCCAGTGTCCATAGCAACTGAGAGGAGCTGAAAATGGGGGAAACTGACAATTGTGGGTAGGGTAGGGGCTTGCTTTGGAGGGTTGGGCTTTCTAGTCCTTACGTTATTCACAGACCGTCACGTCCTAGCTTTGCCTGATTCATGGCTGCCCGCGACAGTCGACCACTTGATTTGATTCTGTCCTACCTTGATTTGGTTCTATCCTACCTTGATTTGATTCTTTCCTACCTTGATTTGATTCTTTCCTACCTTGATTTGATTCTTTCCTACCTTGATTTGATTCTTTCCTACCTTGATTTGGTTCTTTCCTACCTTGATTTGGTTCTATCCTACCTTGATTTGGTTCTATCCTACCTTGATTTGGTTCTATCCTACCTTGATTTGATTCTATCCTTCCTTGATTTTATCTTATCCTACCTTGATTTGATCCTAATCTACTTTGATTTGATCCTATCCTAATTTGATTTGATCCTAATCCTACCTTGATTTGATCCAAATTTTACCTTGATTTTATCTAAATCCTACCTTTATTTAATCATATCCTATCCTACCTTGATTTGATCCTAATCCTACCTTGATTTGATCCTAATCCTACATTGATTTGATCCTAATCCTACCGTGATTTAATCCTGTCCTATCCTACCTTTATTTGATCCTAATACTACCTTGATTTGATCCTAATCCTACTTTGATTTGATCCTAATCCTACCTTGGTTTGATCCTAATCCTACTTTGATTTGATCCTGACCTACCTTGATTTGATCTTATCCTACCTTGATTTGATCCTAATCCTACCTTGATTTGATCTAAATCCTACCTTGATTTAATCCTGTCCTATCCTACCTTAATTTGATCCCAATCCTACGTTGATCCCATCCTACCTTGATTTGATCCTAACCTACCTTGATTAAAACGTTGATCCCATCCTACCTCGATTTGATCCTGTCCTACCTTAATTTGATCCTATCCTACCTTGATTTGATCCTACTTACTTTTCCATTCGTCAGGAGTGATTGTCCGGGTGCCAGTCTTTAGGATGAGGTGTCCTGTAAAAATGCACCTAAAACATCTTGGCCACACGTTAAAGAGGGAACAGATGACAAAATTGACAAAACCGCATGCACTCAAGGAATGGATGTAAACAAAAAAAGACACCTAACAGCTGATTCCATTATCTTTGAAATGAAAAAATGAAATAACAAATTATTTGATTATTAAAAAGAAACAAACAGAAATCCCACAAGCCATAGCTGGCCTACTTTACAATTAAAAATGAATAGGATTTTTAAGGTGTGCGCAGTATCTTCTGCAAGAACTGGCACTGGGAGCATAAATTCATGTAGTCTCTACTTAACACTCAGAAGTGAAGTTAGCATCGGTGTTAACTCCAGGAGAAAGAAAAAAAATTCCTGTCGCAGGGACATCTCAGCGAAGGTTCAAACTCACGCCTTCAGGTACCCTCAGATCATAAGTGCAAGGCTCTAACCACTGGGCTGTGCCGCCACCCCACCCCTCAGACTGACACACACACACACACACGCACGCGCGCGCGCGCGCGCTCACACACAAACATACAGGCACACACACGCACACACACACGCACGCACGCACTCACACAAAAACACACACACGCACGCGCGCACGCACGCACGCACGCACAAAAACACAACACACATGCGTGCATGCACCCACGCAAGCACGCACGCGCGCGCGCACACACACACACACACACACACACACACACACACACACACACACACACACACACACACACACACACACACACGAGTCTTTCCTTCAACTCCCAGCTGACGATAATTATCTGACGGGTTATCCTCGATACATTGTCACCGTACGGTGTGTATTGTGTCGTCAGTGACAGTGTGTCCAGGGAATATCGCTGGGTCAGATAAACAATAATGATCAGCCAGAAAATGAATGACCACTGCAGCAACCCTCTCTGTAAATAATCACATCTGCGGGTGAAGAAGGTTTTCCCACGCATTGTGGGGAATTGTGGATGCACTCGTTCATTTTGTTTTGTTTTTTTCTCTGTCTGTCTGTCTGTCTGTCTGTCTGTCTCTGTCTGTCTGTCTGTCTCTGTCTGTCTGTCTCTCTCTCTCTCTCTCTCTCTCTCTCTCTCTCTCTCTCTCCTCTCTCTCTCTCTCTCTCTCTCTCTCTCTCTCTCTCTCTCGTCACAAGATATCTACCTGTCTACTCGTCTCCGTAGATCTATCCTCTTTTTGTGTGCACTGAAAAGAAAAATGGAAAGAGAGACAGTAGCCCCCTGTCCAAAGTTAAGCTTATAGCAGGCTCAACCAGACGTTTAAAATCGAACAGTCAAAAATCTCCCCTTCTCTGGGGGCTAGCATATTGAGGGTGGTGCCCATCTCCTCTCCCTCGCTGCTTCACCTTCCCTGACCCTAAAGAGGGAAGGTATCCATTCACAGCTGAATGGACGAGGGTACTGTACTGAAGCGAAAGCGCACAAACGGTCACCCATCCAGTTAGGAAAGCGAGTGCTCTGACCACTGAGCTATCCTGACCACCTCTGCAGTGTAGGAGCAACAATGTTGGAGAGATATAGCAGAGAGAACATCACAGAGTTCCAGTACACACAGTTTCTGAATGCATGTTAAGATTTAATAATCTGTCCCTCGTGTCTTTGCACATAGTTCCTCTGACCATTCCACAGTGCTGGAAGAACGACAATATTCCCCAAAAGTCCAAAAGATGAGACTATAAACCAAGGCCCCTTGTGCGAACGCACCCAGAACATATTGCGCACACGTTAAATCCTGTTCCGTTTTTCGAAAGAGAAGACCATTACGTGCCGGTGGTAACAGGTGACAAGGTTTACAAAACTGCATACACACGGGGACTGGATGTAAAAAGCGATGAGTGCTTATTCCATTATTCTCGATATAAAAGAATAAGACAAGAGAACCTGCAGAAAGAGCATTGATTACAGACATGTTAGATATTACTCTATTGATCACAGACATTTTAGATATTACTCTATTGATCACAGACATTTTAGATATTACTCTATTGATCACAGACATGTTAGATATTACTCTATTGATCACAGACATTTTAGATATTACTCTATTGATCACAGACATTTTAGATATTACTCTATTGATCACAGACATTTTAGATAGTACTCTATTGATCACAGACATTTTAGATATTACTCTATTGATCACAGACATTTTAGATATTACTCTATTGATCACAGACATTTTAGATATTACTCTATTGATCACAGACATGTTAGATATTACTCTATTGATCACAGACATTTTAGATATTACTCTATTGATCACAGACATGTTAGATATTACTCTATTGATCACAGACATTTTAGATATTACTCTATTGATCACAGACATTTTAGATATTACTCTATTGATCACAGACATGTTAGAGATTAAGTGTATCACTATTAACACCTTTCAGTTGGTTGGCGGGACATACGAGCATGCACCATCTCTAAAGTCTGAAGACGGCTGTGTGGCTGCCTTACATAGAGTCTTCCCGACTTCAGAAAAAGTGAACATGAGACACGCAAAAGAAGACGTTGACGACGACGACGACGATGATGATGATGATGATAGTGATGATGATGATGATGATGATGATGATGATGATGATAGTAAAAGCACATCACCGCAGGGCACGATGATGATGATGATGATGATGATGATGATGATGATGATGACGATGATAAGGAGGACGACGACGACAATGATGATGACGAAAGTAAAAATTCACAATCACGTGGCACGATGATGATGATGATGATGATGATGATGATGATGATGATGATGATGATGGTGATGACTATGATGATGACGATGGAGAAGGCGAAAGCACACAACTGCATGGCAGGCACATGTTTACATCATGCCATGTGCCCGGTTTCAAGCTGATTTTTTTTTAGTGTTTATTTTATTTTATTTTATTTTATTTTATACCACTTTATGTCACATCAGATTTCTCTGCGTGAAATTCGGGCTGCTCTCCCTGGGGAGAGCGC
>CM060332.1:33618183-33620683 GCA_030674155.1 Stramonita haemastoma
ATCCCTTAAAAACTCCGGGTCAAAAGTAAGACAAATACTTATCACTGAAATATTACATCTTATACATTTTCTAATCCTAAGAGGCACTGATGTCACCTTTTGCTGGGTACCTTCTCATTGCAACATAGTATTCAATGAAAAGGTTGATAGAGCTGCTAAAAATGCGGTAATGCGTTTTGATTGTGCTGATACTTTGAACATACCAATGTCTGTCGATGAGAATTATACTTTGATCGAACATGCATGCTGGAAACATGTTAGAAAAAAACAAGAAGAGGCTGGATTTTCTCATCATCATGTTTCCTTTTCTGACCTTAATCATATTCTCTGTGTACGTTTTGGACTGGATAAATTGCGTCTTAGATCGGTCATTTGTCTCATAAATAGACTTAAATTAAATGCCTTCCAAACGAAGTATGCTAAAAATGTGCGTTGCATATGTGATGGGACGATTTCAGTCAGTCATATTCTTTTTGACTGTCCCGTTTTAAAACAGTGTCTTCCCATCACACGTGAGAACTCTGTGGACAAAATTTTAAGCAACTGTGTGTTGCTCTGTGAACTTGCCTTATCGCTGAAGAACAGTCCTATTGACAGTTTACTATAGTGCTTATGAATATGTCAGTAGCTTGTTTACGAGACAGAGACATTGATTTCGTGCTCTTTTGTTATTTTTCTAAAAAGTTCTGATTGATTGTTTAGGGTTTAATGTTCACTTTTGATGTTTTTACTTACTTTTTGATTCTACCATTGTTTTTTGTTTTTTGTTTTGTTTTTGTTTTTTGTCTAATATCACTTATGTGAACAGACATTAAACTGAAGAACAACACACACACACACACACACACACACACACACACACACACACACACACACACACACACACACACACACACACACACACACTGTTATTGGCGCAATTAAGCCAGAGTTCACGAGAATGAGATTGTTCACCATCACAGTTATGGAGTAAAACTGAAACCAATGGGTCACGATACAGCACAATAAAACAAAATTAAAATTCATAATAACTCGTAATATGCCCACATGATGAAAACACCTCCATTGACAATCATTGCGACACAGAAGCACTGATGTTGAATAATGACAATAACAATACAGTCACACATTAATTATTACGTCACCCATGAGTAAAAAAACAAACAAACAAACAAACAAACAAATCTAAACTTACAATGTAAGATGAAAAATGTGTTTCTGTTGATTACCAGTGTAATATTAATCATTACTCACCATCCACACACACACACACACACACAACACACACACACACACACACACACACACACACACACACACACACACACACATGTACACTCGTATACACACGCAATAGAGGATCCAGGTACGCGCGTACTCGTACACATGCGAGCATGCACACGCAGGAAATGTGCGTGCGTGTGCGCAAGAGCATATACAGTTCACATACAGGCACACATTCACACACGCACAATTATACATACACACAGAGAGCATGCAGGCGTGCACACACACGCACACAAACATGCACACACACGTACGCACGTACATATACGTGTATACATGCACACAACCATCCTCACACACACACACATAAAAACACAAGCACACACGCAAGCAAGCAAGCAAGCGCACACACACACACACAAACACACACGTACACATAAACACACACACACACACACACACACACACACACACACACACACACACACACACACACACACAGAAGGGGGGGGTTAGAACATCATTAAGGAAAAAAGCACTTTACTAATTAATAAAACTGAACAAACACAAACACTCAATACCAAACGCGCATAAGTAGGCTCGTGTGTGCACACGCACACACACACACACAAACACACACACACACACACACACACACACACACACACACACACACACACACACACACACACACACACACACGAGAGACAGACAGACAGACAGACAGAGAGGCAGGCAGACAGACAGACAGAGAGGGGGGCGTCATTAAATTAAGAGAAAAATGCTTTGAAGTCAATCTTAACATACTAGTGCAGTCTAAGACATACACTTGAGCACCCAGGAACGTGCTAGCGTGCACACACATTTTTAAAACTCTTACACATCCGCAAACACACACACACACACACACACACACACACACACACACACACACACACACACACACACACACACACACAAACGCAGAGAGAGAGAGAGAGAGAGAGAGAGAGAGAGAGAGAGAGAGAGAGAGAGGAGAGAGAGAGAGAGAGAGAAGAGAGAGAGATATCATCAACAGAAAAACCGATTTTGTACAGAACTAATTAGGTGTCTATCAAACAAAGAAAGCATAATAGAGAGTAACAGGGAGGGAGAAAATCAAACAGAGAAAGAGGGAAGAGAAGTGGGGGAGAGGGGGAGGGGGGAGACAATAACATGTATGAATTCCAGAATATGTATCAGGTTTTATATATCATTTGCAGACCAACTCAGTATTTGTAGCTATAAATTTTGA
>CM060332.1:33625683-33638183 GCA_030674155.1 Stramonita haemastoma
TTTGTACCAGGTTTTTCAAGGACAGTATTTATTATCGGCTTATTTATTCGGACTAACTGATCGATTATCAATCTTAGATTGAAGAAGCAATTACAGTATCTCGCAGGAACTACAAGCAATTATTTAAAACAAAAAGAACCGAGGCTACGTGTTTATGTACAAACCAACCCTGTACTTCACCTTCAAGCTTGATTTTGGGGGGTTGAAATGACTAACCAGACAACATGGGGCGTTTCCCCAACAAGCAGCCTCCAACTATCGGACGACACTCAAGTCATGTCGGATGCCCAGCTCCAGTTATCGGACAGCATTCTGCTGGTGTGTCGCTACATCGTCATCATCTCCGCCATCCCCCTCACCCTGTGCAACATCGCCGTTTTCCTCCACAAGAACATGCGCAGCGCCACTACTGTGTACGTGGTGGGGCTAAGCGTGGGGCAACTGGTCAACATGGTGTGCATCACGGTACAACACATCTGTCTGCTGACCATTCCTGATCCCACGAACAACCGGTCCTACTGGCTGGTGTCCTTGTATTTCGGAATCTACTGCGGCATCGTGGCGAGGCGAGGCGCTCACGTGGTGATGAGTCTCGTCTCCTTGGAGCGACTGTACGCCATTCTTCGCCCTCTTCACGTCAAGCAGTTCCTTCTCTCCCGGCGTCCCCTTCCCTGTATGTTACTGGCGTACCTCGTCAGCGCCATCTTGCATGTCTACATCTTGGCGAAAACGGAAATTCGAGAAGTTTCCATCGGTTCCCGCGTCGTCTACAAACCAGTTCCAACTCGGTTGTATCTCACTCACAAAGCCATCAACGACAGTTTCAGCTTAGGAGCCAAGGTTTTGCTCACGTACTGCACTCTTCTGACGCAAATTTTCTTAAACGTGTTGACGATTTATTTTCTTCAACGTCACAACGTCGTGACGAAAAAGATGAAAGGCAAGGTGGAAGAAGAGTCTGAGAGACAGCGGGAAAGACAGATGACGGTGACCATTTTGGGCGCCACGTTCGGTTACGTTCTCCTGTCCTTGCCGTCTGCCTTGCAGCATTTTGTGTACACCGTTTACCCCGAGTTTAACGGGCTGAGGGGACCGTATCGGAATTTGCATAACTTTATCAGTAACTTCACTTTTATCCTGTCTGTTCTGAGCTACTGCGTGGACTTTGTGTGTTTCATGGTGCTGAGTTCTAACTACAGGACGACTTTTCTGACAGTCTTGGGTTTGAGGAGGAAGAGAATAAGCCAAGTGCCTGTATCGGCCAACTCCACTCAGTGATAATGACGACGATTGCGTTTGCTCCACTAAAATGCACTAAATTGCACTGCACTGCACTCCAGAACACTCCACTCCACTCCACTACACTACAAGTTGCATTACCATCTTGGGTTTGAAGAGGAAAGGAATAAGTGAAATGACTCGATTTTTCCCACTGTGTAACGAAGATGATTGCACGACACTACAGTACACTACAGCAGACTACAGTATAGTACACGACACTGCACTTCACTAAACTACATTGCACACCACACCACACCAAACCACACTAAACCACATTACACCATACCACACTACACTACACTACACTGCACTAGCTATACTGCACTACACTATACTACCCTACACTAGACTATACTGCACTATATTATACTACACTACATTAAACACCACACCACACTCCACTACTCTACACTCCACTACGCTGCACTACACTACATTACATTGCACTACACTATACTACTTTGCACTACATCACATTCCACTACATTACATTACATTACCATAAACCACAGTACACTACAATATGCTACTACACTACACACTACACTACATTGCACTACACTACACAACACTATATTTCACTACACTACACTACAATATTTTACTACACTACACCACACAACACTACATTACACTACACTACACCACACCACACCACACCACACCACAAAACACCACACTACATTGCACCACACTACACTACACCACACAAACGCTACATGACACTGCACAATACCCTTCACTGAAAGTGGTGGTGGGAGCACTGCAGTAAGGAAACCACCAGCTCTGTCCATTTATGACTGTCGTGTGTCAATGCCGGGGTCTCAGTAAAGCTTTTTTACATGGTTGTATCTTGGAGAGCTGCAGTTGACTGTATGGAGGGTGTGTGTGTTGATTTTTTACGGGGGATTTGACAGGAACGATCAAAATCAGATCGGCAGATGCCTTGTTGGGGAGGCAAAATCATGCACTATGTTTAGGTTATCTTTGTGTGCGTATGCGCGCGTGTGTGTGTGTGTGTGTGTGCGTGCGTGTCAGTGTGTGCGTGCGTGTATATGTGTTAGTGAGTGTGATAGAGACAGAGAATCAGAATCAGAAAAATATTGCCATTAAGTCAGAACGAGACTTATTTGACACAAAACATAAATGTATTCAACCTTTCCTAAAACCCTAGCTTCCCAGATATATGTCATTTGTCTCTGCTCTCTTCTCTGCAAAAAGAGTCATGATCGGCAAATCAGTGTGTATGTGTGCGTGCGTGCACTCGTGTATACATGTGTGTTTGTGTATTTGTGTGTATGTGTGTGTGTGCGCGCGTGCGCTTCGGCCGTAGCAGATTTCTCTAGGGGAAATTCGGGCTGCTCTCCCTGGAGACAGCGCCTAGCCACAAGAGTAGCGTGAACTGACACCAGGAAAAACCGCCATTTTCGACTGTCAGGAAGTATCCTGACAATACTGCCTGCCCCATTTCCAGTTGATGAATTGAAATGACTCCGTTACCCAGACCTTACACTGCTCACTCCTCCATTCTCTCCTCGGGTTTCTTCTTAATCTCAGGATCAGGCAACATCATTAGCATTCTTCTTCTTCTTCTTCTTCTTCTTCTTCTTCTTCTTCTTCTTCTTCTTCGAACGCTCGGACTATTGTTATCTCTCATATAAGCAAAAATGTATGATACTGCCGAAGGCAATGCTCTGCAGTGAAATCACTTTTTAAGTTAAGGGCAGAATTCACATCATCTGGTTATCTGAAATGATGTAAATGAACTAAAGGAACATTTTTTAGGGTTCAAACTGAGATTTAAATTTCCCGTTGCCATGGTAACGGCCTAAATGGTCGGCCATATTGGATTTTAGTAAGTTTGATATTTTTCAGAATCTAGTTGACTAAACATGCTTAAATCTGCTGTATGTATAGAAAAATAGATGCCCAACATTGTTACAATGGCTTTTTAAGATAACATAAGTAGTTTTTGAGAAAAAATTAAATATCAAATAATTAGATAGAAATCCCGAACAAAGACATGACATAAATTTTTTTATGTCCCATGTAAGCCAGACATCAACAGATATGACAAAACCGTATTGACACAATGTAGATAATACATTACTCTAGCAGCATGCAAAATTTGATTACAATCTGACAACCACATTTTGAAAAATTTGTTACATAAGGTAGAAAAAAGATGAAAAGTACAAAACTGAGAAAACGGGCAAAACGACTTGCGATGACTCTAATCTGACCTCCACTTTTCATAAAGCCACTGCCTACCCCCAAAAAGTCTTAAGAAACACTTTAAAACTATTCTGCTGCATAGAAAGCACCTCCCTTGAGCACTGAGTTCCTCTGGACACTTCTGCCACACCACACTCACAGTATTCTGTCATATATTTTGTCAGTCCTTTTGAGATTTCAGATTGTTCTGGACATGTTTGTTAGGTCTTGAGGCACTATATCTGAATGTGTTTCCACCAGGCTGAAATAAATGTTTTAAAAACTGGAGGGTGTCTCTAGCAGCACAGGATCCACAGTTTGCAGACATGATTCATTCTGTGTCAGCTGACCATGCCCCCCCCCCCCTCCCCAAGTGATCTCCTTCCAGCAGTGTGCAAAGAACTGCCCCAAGACTCTTGCTCATATGCTTGATGCACTCCTCTTTTTCTAAGTCTACATCTGGACCCTGAGCCATGATAAGGCTTCATGTTGTTCAGCTCTGTCAGGGTCTTGCAGTCACCCTCAGACATCACAGTGGTGTAGCAGAGTGTGTGGCTGTTCACAGACTGTCGCGTGAAGACTTGGGCTATTTCCACCTCCATCATACTCCAGGATCCTGTTGACAAGAGAAACTCACTAAGTATTGAAGAAAATAAAAGGAAACAAACCTGAAAGAAAGACATACATGTCCTTTAAATTTCATATACTGTATGTATACATGTGTGTGTATGTATGTGTATGTATATATAAAATATATATATATATATATACACATATATATATAATATGTATGTATGTATAACACACACACACACACACATGTGTATGTATATATATACATGTATATGTATACACACACACACATATATATATATACATGTATATATACATGTATATGTATACACACACACACACACATATATATATATATATATATATATATATATATATATATATATATATATATATATATATATATATATATATATATATATATATATAAATAATGTGTGTGTTAGTGTGTGTATGTACATTTATGTATAGTTGCCATGCAGGCTTTTGTGTAATAAGATATTGTTCATACTCAAAGCTGAAAAGTATGAAAGAAAATCACACACACACACACACACACACACACACACACACACACACACACACACACACACACACACACTCTCTCTCTCTCTCTCTCTCTCTCTCTCTCTCTCTCTCCACACACACACACACACACACAAAACCATACACACACACACAAAACCATGCACACACACACACACACACATGAACACACACACACACACACACACACCACACCACACCACACACACACACACACACACACACACACACACACACACACACACACACACACACACACACACACACAAAGAGCTGAAGGTGCTTACCGTTGAAATTCTTGTCACAGCCTGGAAGATGCTTTGCTATCCAAGTTGCAAATTCCATATTGTCTGTTTCCCCTCAGAGCGTTCTGGAGATTTGCAGTACTGCTACTACTGCCGCTTACGCTAACTTGAGTTTCGATTTCATCTACAGTAGGAATCAACCAAAGTAACTAGAGCAGCCACTTGACTCAGCAAAAACACTCGTTTTGCAGTCTAACTCGCCCAACTTCAATTTTACGCTTCTTGCGTGCTTCAGCAAGTAGTTGTGCACGTTTTCGCTTGGATTATTGCCTACAACTGTGTGAAATAAGCTGCACAGGCCACACTTTGTAATCCTATCCAAAGCTGAGAAAGTGTAACGATGTCAATAGACGCCATTTTGACTTGGTCACGTGACGGCGCCTGACCACTGGGTTAGAGCAAATCTGAGTTCAGAGTTCACACATACCATATATGGAGGACTCGCCCGTCTCGGTATAGAGAAATTCCCGACCTTTACTTAGAACTGTTCAAACTAGGCCAGCTATAAATAGTTGGACAGTGTAAGGGAAGCAACAAGCTCTCTATTGATATACGGCATGCCTAGGGTTCGCGACTGAACGCGATCGTCTTTCGGACTGAAAGTTCCGATTTTTTTTACACAAAAGGGTAAAAATCGAAGACACTAGGTATTTGTTAAGGCTTTTATTGCAAAAAATACATTATTTTAAAGAAAAATAAATTAAGAATCCATAAGCACACATATTTTACTGACAAATTCTGGTAAAATCTCAAAAATGGTAGGATAGTCGATTTTTCACATTTTCACTGCAGAGCATCGCCGTGCCTTATAAGTCACACTTAGCGTATCCGACTTCGGCATGAGAGAGAATTCTTATCTTTTAAGTCTTTTTTTGGGGGGAAAAAAGGCAGCAGACTGGACCAAACAGCCAGAAAATATCTGCATATGTCAATATGTGTGTATGTCTGTGTTTGTGTGTGTGCGTGCGTGTGTGCGCGTGTGTGTTCACAGTTGATGAGTTTTAAGACTACGTAGTTGAGATTGCACTATTTCTTTTTGTTCTGCGGCTAGAGCTACGAGGTCCACCAATGGAAAAATGTTTGCATATGCGACCATTTTCGCTCACCATTAAGGTAGCCGCATTCTGACTTCGGGGATGGTGTGTAGATGCAACGCTAGTAGACATGCGTTTCATCAATTTTTACCGGCAGGAATGGCCTATACTTCCAAAAGGCGGAGCGGGATTTAACATGTGCGCAAGGTGTTTTGCGTGCGTAAGCACACGGGGCCTCGGTTTAAAGTCTCATCTGAAAGGCATTCGGATGAGATCAGTCAGTACTGGTGTTAACTCTGACATTCACACACACACACACACACACACACACACACACACACACACACACACACACACACACACACACACACACATATATATATATATATATATATATATATATATATATATATATATATATATATATATATATATATATATATACACACACACACACACTACCACCACCACTACCACCACCACCAACAACAACAACAGCACACACACACACACACACACACACACACACACACGCACGCGTGCACGCGCGCGAGCGTGCGCGCGTGTGTGTGTCATACCTCTACATACAGATACATAGTTTTCTACAAGAATAGTCTTGTGCATTCTGCTTTAATTAAGGTCGATAGGTTAGAATTGTAGCTTTCAGTAAACAAGTGAGATAATAAAGTTAAGCTTTGAAAGCCTCTAGATGTTGAATATTTCGTAGAGAGGGTGGGGGAGAGAGTTCCAGATGACAAGAACTGGAAAGCAGAAAGACTGGTAACCAAATGATTATAATATTATGTGGGTTTTAGGAGCACGGGGACAGGATAGCTCAGTGGTCAGAGCACTCGCTTTCCCCAAGCTAAGGTTAAGCAACGTCGAGCGTGGTTATCAATTAGATGGGTGACCGTTTGCGTTCTTTGGCTTCAGTGCAGTCCCCAAGTTCACCCAGCTGTAAATGGATACCTTCCCTTTTTAGGGTCAGGGATGGTAAAGCAGCGAAGGAGAGGAGATGGGCGCCGCCATCAACATGCTGGCCCCTGGAGAAGCTGAGGTGTCTGACGCCTGAATCCCCAACGACCACATAGGTTATGGGACACTTTTCTTAGAAACACACACACACACACACACACACACACACAGGGCAGGAGGTTTATCATTCAGCTCCTCCTTCTTTATTGAAAAAGCTGCAAAGCATTGATAGTAAATCGATTAAACTAGCTCTTGGAGTCCCTGTACACACAAATACACTGAATACATACAGAGAAGTCAATTTACTTTCTTTATCAGATCATCGTCATTTAGCTGTAGCTAAGTTTGTTACAAGAAGTCTTTCAGTATCAAATTCATTAAAAACAGAAGTACTCATTGACTCAGTCAAGGATTATCCTAAGAGGGCTCAACATATTTCATCACTTTGCCCAATTCATAATTACATAGACGATTTACTGTCAGAGTGTAATATTGACATTTCATCAATACCCATTGCCCCAATAGTTCCTAAGATACCACAGTGGGAGCATAAAGAGGCTAAATTTGATATTGATTATACCATGCTAAAAAAAGATGACAATATTAATATGTTGACTTCTGATGTAAAACAACATCTTGAAACAAATTATCAAAATCATATAAAAGTGTTTACAGATGGTTCTGTTTATGACTTAAATGCAGGATCAGGTTTTGTTATTCCTGCTCTGAAGATACAAAAATCTTTCTGTTTAGGGAAGGGTTTCTCCATATTCAGCGCCGAACTCTATGCCATACTTATGGCTCTGATTACTATAAATAATAGTAATTTTGCATTTTCTCACTTCGCTTTTTGTGTTGACTCAAAGTCTGTACTGTATAGCTTACAAGATTGGAGCTCAAAAGTAAGGACAGATTTATTATTTGAAATAAAATATTTGATACATTGTATCATGACAAAAGGTATAGGAATAAATTTTTGCTGGATTCCTTCACACTGCGGAATATACTGGAATGAAATAGCAGATAATCTTGCAAAAAAAGGTTCAAAACGAGATTGCCCAGTTCATAACTTAAAAAATGATTGTCGTGAAATTAATTCATTATTGGAAAATCATGTACATAAGTTTAACTTCCATGGGAAATTTGAAATACTAGGCTATCCAAGACATATTTCTAACATCATTTATAAGTTGCGATTAAACTCCTGGAAGACCAAATATTCTCGAAATGTAACTTGCTCCTGTTCTGAACCATTATCTTGTGAACATCTTATTTTTCAATGTTCAGTTCTAAATTCAGTATATAAAGAAAATGGCATTGAAATTGCAAGGGAACCATTGAATGTAGTTTCGCGAAAACCGTTGATTTTTGATGTTGCTAGGATTATTTCCAAGTCTTCTGTAAATATTTTATGGTAGGGTTTTATTTGTTTGTTTATTTGTTTTGTTCTTTGTTTAGTCTAATATCACCAAGTGTGAATAGACTTTAAATTGAACTACAACAACAACAACAACAACACACACACACACACACACACACACACACACACACACACACACACACACACACACACACACACCTTTTTTAGGAACACACAACAGTTTTGGAGACTTGTGCCAATGCCATGTGCCTCTAAGACATGTCTGAACAGTCCGTTGATTCACTAAACAGTAGAAAGATGCCTAAGAAGAAAAATATTGCACCATGAAACAACGAAAATGCACTTTTTCTATCCAGAACAGAGTGGTTAAGACCATTTTCCTTCAATCTCACGGGGTCATGAAGTCGGGGGTTGGAATCTCAGCAGCGGCGCCTGGTGAATTAAAGTTGGAGATTGTTGCGATCTTCCAGGTCACCTTCCAGTGCAGATCTGCAAGTGCCTGAATGTCCTCCGTGTATAAAAACATGCAGAAGACCAAACATGCACTTTAAAGATCGTGTAATCTATGTCATTGTCCGGTGGGGTACAAATTTATTATTTATTATTGTATTTATTTGTTTATATCGAGGATAATGGAATAAGCACTCATGTGCTTTTTCACATCCAGTCCCCGTGTGTATGCAGTTTTGTAAATCCTTTCATCTGTTCCCACCGGCACACAGTGGCCTACTCTTACGAAGAGCGGAACAGGATTTAACGTGTGCAAGATGTTCTGCGTGCGTATGCACACGGGGCCTCGGTTTACAGTCTCATCCAAAGGACTTTAGGGAAGAGTGGAGTCAGCACTGATGTTAACTCCAGGAGCATGAATATACCCGAGCACAGGAGAACTGACACTAAGTATACCATGCAATAAGGGAAGACAGAAAAGAGAGAATAGATATACACAATAGAAACGACAACTAGAAGAACCCGCTGGACACCAGACGGAAGAGAACAATTAAAAGAATACGTTTTCCCTCAAATCTAATCACACGAACTGATGTAAAAAAAATTATCTAAAAATCGTCTGCTCATATTATTTTATGGACAATTATTCTTAGAACAGGATCTAGTTTATACATCTATATGTGCGCGCTTGTGTGTGCGCGCGCGCGCGCGCGCGCGTGTGTGTGTGTGTGTGTGTGTGTGTGTGTGTGTGTGTGTGTGTGTGTGTGTGTGTGTGTGTGTGTGTACGCAGAACGTCCATTGTCTGCTTGTCTGTCCGTCCATTTGTGCATCTTGCTAAAAACGGATTCAATGCTTTCATATTCAATTCATACATAAACAAAAACATTTTCTGGAATCAAAAATTGTTCACTTAAAAAAACAATTAACAGGGACAAAACCAAATTGCTGTGAACTAGTAAAAAGGTAAAGGTGTCCCATAACCTATTTGATCGTAGAGGAGCGAGGCGTCAGAAACCTCAGCTTCTCTAGGGGCCAGCATATTGAGGGCGCCCCCCATCTCTCCCTCGCTGCTTTACCTCGCCTGACTCTAAAGAGGGCAGGTACCCATTTACAGCTGGGTGGATAGGGGGACTGTGCTGAAGCCAAGGCGCGCAAACGGCCACCCATCCAACAGGTAACCACACTCGATGTTGCTTCACCTTGGCTGGGTGAAAAGCGAGTGCACTGACCACTGAGCTATCCCGTCCAGAACTTTTCTTTCCCAAAAACTTCAATAATGACATGTCTCTCTTACTTTGCCGCTTTACTTTCTCTGTCACTTACTAGTGCAAGCCTCCGTGCTCACAGCACATGGCGAAAAGCGTCCTGCCAGAGTGCTGTCAACCATCTATGTCTGATGATTCATTCAGACAGGAGAGGTGACTGCAGCCTCTTCTCCTTCAGAACAATGCTCCTCTTCATTCACAGGCAAATCCAGCGTGACTCAGTTAAGGGGTCAGGGCCCAGTGCTAAATTTAATTCCTTTGTTTTACCATACCCAAGTGTGGTCAGTTTCTGCTATGATTAGCACCAGCTGGGATGGAATGGATAGCAGCTGATGACAGCTGTGGATTACTACAGATACGATTCTGCAGGACTGAATTTTTCCCTTGAATCTTAGAATCCCATCCACCACAAAAATCACTGAACTTATCCAAACCAAACTGGTTTTGTATACAGTCTGTATACAAAGCCCAGAGAATCACCCTTGACAAATCCCGTTGAAAACCGACCTCAAACTTACATCCAAAAAGTCTATTGTTTGTCAAATTGCTGCTGCTTCATCTGGGATGTTCCTGTTCTGCTGTTCCCACTCCGTTCATTTCAGTTTCATTTCTCCATATCCATATTCGTTATGTAACATTCTTAAAATCAGAAGCTCATATGGAGCCCGACAATTTTAGGCTGCCATGTAGCCACCAGGCAAACGAGCCCTGCACTACTGCTAGTTCACTTTGGTGGTCTCAGTGGTGCCTGCTCTAGGCTAATCAATCCCATTTTTTGTTTACAGTTAAAGTTCAAACGTGGAGCCAGACTGAGTGAGACACTCACCCGATGTGGCCACCACCATAATTATCATCCCTCCAACACCCTTCTCCCGTGAACCTCCAACCCCAGGCACAGAAGTGTACGGGAAAACCGAAACTGGGGTCACCATGAGACCAGAGCATCTGGGGCCACCCAATCAGAGACAGTTTTTCTTTTCTTGCATGATGGTAAATGACGATGAGGATGCCGTAATGATGCTGCTATGCAAGTGCATGTGCTTTGAGACTACTTCACTGAGCTATACCCTATGCTCACTACCATAATATATCCCGGCGTCAATCAGGCCCGAGATATACAGGCACCTGCAGTGTTGGTCAGGTAAATTGAGCAACACTCTCAAAATCGCGTCCGTAAAGTGGATGACGCTTGTGATGTCCTGGTCTTCTAATAAGCATATAGCGAAACTTACTCTGGGCCTAAGTCCAAAGAATCCCTACGACTGTTCTGGGATTAGAACCAAGGTAATAACCTCGGTTTCACGTCTAATATCAATGACTGGTACCAGGCTACCATTCAGGGTATAGTGATTTTTTTTTTGGGGGGACGGGGCAAAAGATCGGGTTCAAACGGGTATCAAACCTGCATTTTTTGCATTCTTAGCAGATACGTTGTCAATCCACAGCTGTAGTCATGTGTTAGTATCATGTAACACTTTTTAATGTAATATCAGTTCACATGAACAGTTTGTGTCATAATTACATTTGTGATCGACTCAATTGTCTGTAAAAAAAAAACAACAACTATGTTTGACTTCACGCTGTCGAAAATCATTTGATCTATCATAACCCAATCAATTTCTCACAGAGGCCATATCAGGGCTGTCACCTCGTAAAAGTTTATATCTCAGATTGAAAATGAGCAAATACACACACACAATAAAAGCAAGATTAAAATCATAATTATATACTCACTGTTCATATGGTTAAAATATGGTCGTTCACTTAGTTATCTTGGATGTTCACTACGGGAACATTTACTAGAATGTGTATGTAATTGTAAAAAGATTTTTTTTCAGCTGTGTGTGTGTGTGTTTGTGCGTACGCGCACACACAGACACACACATAGCATGCGAGTGTGCAGCGTGCATGTGTGTATGCGTGCGTGTGTGCGCACACGTGAATAATTTTTTTTTATTTAGTCTTTTATATCGAGAATAATGGAAAATGGGTATATGCGGGTTATTTAACCATTCAATGCATAAATCACTGACAATTTGATTATTGAAAATTAAATTCTCTCTCTCTCTTTCTCTTTCTCTCTCTCTCTCTCTCTCTCTCTCTTCTCTCTCTCTCTCTCTCTCTCTCTCTCTCTCTCTCTCTCTCTCTCTCTCTCTCTCTCTCTCTCTCTCTCTCTCTCTCATACCCATCCACTCACGTACTGTCGTGGTTATATACATACAACTCTCAAAACATTCACAACAATACTATTATGAGCACACAAAGAGATACTGGGAAAAAGTGGTTGCCAAACGCAATCCATAAAACAAACAAACGAACAAACGGGGATAAAATTTGACAGACACTAATAAAACAAAAATTACAGGAATAATGAAATAAATAACAAAAATACCAAAACAACACAAATAGAAACAAAAAGTTAAGAAAAGATATATCAACTGCAATTTAGGTAGTAAAATCGATAAGCTTATTTTGG
>CM060332.1:33640683-33728183 GCA_030674155.1 Stramonita haemastoma
GGATAAATAGATACTAAAATAAAACCAAATAATGAATTCAGTAAGCATCTTTCGATGTTTGTCCCTTAGTTCCTTTTTCTTAAAGTGAAAACTAGATAATATCATATCATTTATTCATATACAGAGAAAAAGCTGAACAGTACTAACTACGGATAATTACAGCAGTTTGTAGTAAATCTACATTTCCGAAGGAAGAAAATCAGATAGGGGGGTGGGAGGCATGCCAGTGGGAAGGCAGGCAGGCAGGCAGACAGACAAGACAGACTGTGTTCAAACGCAGTAAACATATCAACCAAGCTCATTCAAACTCATAGAATCCAGCACGTGTAAGCACTATGGTTGCACTTTTCCAGAGAGGTGTTCTCTTCTTCCCATAACTCCCTGAGGTGTGACTTGTACACTGCACCTGAACTGTTCATGCCATGTATCTTGGGTAACATCGACTGTAGTGAGGTCTGTCCTGCAGGTCACAGATCTGACATCCCGGGTTCTGCCCAAGTTCCAGCCACCACCGAGACACCCGTTTAATGGGATTTTCCCCCTGGAGTTAACATCAGTGCCGAATCCACTCCCCCTAAAAATCCATCGGATGAGACTATAAACCAAGGTCTTGTATCCGAACACATGCAGAACATCTTGTGCACACGGTAAAACTTGTTCCACCCAAAAGAAGAGTGGTCCATTCGTGTTAGTAGGGATAGGTGATAACGTTTACAAAACCACATGCACGCAGGGACTGGATGTTAAAAAAGCATGTGTAGTGTAGTGCAGTGCAGTGCAGTGCAGTGCAGTGTAGTGTAGTGTAGTGTAGTGTAGTGTAGTGTAATACAGTGCAGTGTAGTGTAGTATAGTGTAGTGTAGTGTAGTGTAGAGTATGATTTTGCATATTACTTAAGTCACAGCAGATTTCCCTGAGAGAAATTCGGGCTGCTCTCACAAGGAAGAATGTGTCACTACAAGAGCAGCACCATCCATTACTCCCCACTCCCATCCATCTCCCCCCCCCACCCCCACAAACCCTATTCAGGCTTGTCATGTGGTATTCTCAGGGCCAAAAGTCCATAGAGACCCCATAAGTATCAGGCCATCGCAGGGCCATCAGCCAGTGGGGTCCTAGATCCTGCACCGCTAATGGATAATCGTGGTGGTATTCAGTGGTGCATATTTTGAACTAACATGCGTAAGACACCACGTACTAATCCCTATGGCTCATGCTTTCAATAATAGATTAGCCGCGGAGTCAGACTGAGTGGGACGCCCACCCAGGGTGGTGACCACCACAACTTCCCCTCAACAACCTGTCTAACGTGTACCTCCATCCACAAAGGCTTTGACACTAACTCTCCACCTGCATAGAAGTGCATAGGAAACCAGAAAGGGCTGTCGTCATGAGACCTGAGCAGCCAGACCCTCTATATGACATCATTACTTTAGGACCAATGACGATGATGTAATGATGCTGCTATGGAAGTACAGCTGCTTTGTCTCACTTTTGAAAACTTTGAGTTCACACATCTACAAGTCAGAGATACATCAACATTACTAATCTAATCGTTTATGTTATTCCTAGATACCGAGGATTTTTTCTAGTTAACCAATGGCAAACGACACTATCACAAACGTCTCCTCCTCCCCACTGTCACCTCAAGATGACCAGCTGTTATCTGACGAAGCCTTCAAACTGTCCAGCGACATTCTCTTCGTGTTTCGCTACATCGCCGTAGCCTTGGCTCTCCCCCTCACTTTCTGCAACATCGTCATCTTCCTTCACAAGAACATGCGTAGCGCCACTGCAGTCTACGTCATAGGGTTGAGCATAGGGCAACTTGTCTACGTCATCGGCATCACGGTGCAGCAAGTGTGCCTGCTGACGTTCCGCGACCCCATGAACGACCAGGTGTTCTGGGCGGTGGCCTTGTATTTCAGCATCTACTGCGGCATCGTGGCGAGGAGAGGCGCATACCTGGTGATGAGTCTGGTGTCTTTGGAGCGACTCTACGCCATCGTTCGTCCTCTCCACGTCAAGCGGTTTTTCCTCTCCCGGCGCCCGCTGTTAAGCATGACGTCAGCCTACGTCCTCACTGCTCTCTGGCACGTGTACATCCTGGCCAAAACAGAAATCCGCCAACTGTCGGTGGGGTCTAAAACTGTGTACAAACCAGTCCCCACGCAGCTTTACCTCGACCACAAAGCTATCAACGACGGTTTCAGCTTAGGGGCTAAGATCGTGCTGACGTATTGCGGCCTCGTGACGCAACTCTCTCTCAACGTGCTCACCATCTACTACCTCCGAAGACACAACACCGCCACCCAGCGCATGAAAAGCGTGGCGGAAGAAGAAACGGTGAGGCAGAGAGAGAGACAGCTGACGCTGACGATGCTGGCCACGACACTGAGCTACGTGGTTCTCTCCTTGCCTTCGGCTTTGCACCATCTCGTCTACACCCTCTACCCGGCCTTTAACGGGCTGTCCGGGCCCCTTCGTAATCTGCATGATCTGGTGGGGAACCTCACCTTCATTCTGTCTGTGTGGAGCTGCTGTGTGGACTTTGTGTGTTTTATGGTTTTGAGTTCCAACTACAGAACCACTTTTCTGGCCATGTTGGGCTTAAGGAAGGGGAAAGGACGCGAAAACTGAATCGCTTGATTTATCAGTGAAAGAAGAAATTGTATGTTCGTGAATTGATGACTTGCTTGGGGCAAAAAAGTAGCCATGTTAATGTTTTGAACCGCTTTTTAAGAAACCTTCTTCGCATTTTCTACATAAAAAATCATTTAAATATTTTTTTGTGTGGTTGTTCTGAAGGTCTTGTGGATAGGGGAAAGGCGTGGGTTCAAACATGGACCTTGGATATGGATCTCTGTCTTTGTCTGTCTGTCTGTCTCTGTCTGTCCGTCTGTCTGTCCGTCTGTCTGTCTGTCTGTCTGTCTGTCTGTCTGTCTGTCTCTCTCTCTCTCTCTCTCTCTCTCTCTCTCTCTCTCTCTCTCTCTCTCTCTCTCTCTCTCTCTCTCTTTCTCTCTCTCTCTCTCTCTCTCTCTCTGTCCTCTCTCTCTCTCTCTCTCTCTCTCGTCTCTCTCTGTCTCTCTCTGTCTCTCTCTCTCTCTCTCTCTCTCTCTCTCTCTCTCTCTCTCTCTCTCTCTCTCTCTCTCTCTCTATCTCCGCCCCCTTACGGGATGGGATACATGTTGTATGGTCTTCTCCTGTGCTTGTGATTTTACAGGAAATCTGCCCGCTGGCCTCAGCCGACACGATACGACTTCAGAGCAGCTCATTTCATTGTACAGGTTGCATGTTGAGTTTGTTCGTGTTCCCTTGACCCACCAAACGCTGACATACAGTACTGGATTTTTAATCTGCATATTTGATATTAGGGACGGGATAGCTCAGTGGTCAGAGTACTCGCTTTCCCCAAGCCAATTAATTAAGCAGCATCGAGCATGGTTACCAAGGGTGACCGTTTGTGCGTCTTGGCTTCATTACAGTCCCCTAGTTCACCCAGCTGTAAATGGGTACCTACCCTCTTTAGGGTCAGGGAAGGTAAAGCAGCGAGGGAGAGGAGATGGGCGCCGCCCTCAATAATGCTGGCCCCTAGAGAAGCTGAAGCCTCTAACACCTCGCTCCCCTACGACCACATAGGCTATGGGAACACCTTTACCTTTACCTTTATCTGATCTTCTGGGTGATCGCGAAAATCCCCAATCTTAATTCATCAGACATCGACGCCGAGATTCGAACTCACGACTTGATGGACACACGGGGTTGAAGTCGAAATGTCTTAACCACTCAGCGACGGCGTCCATCGTACCTGAATATGTGTAAAACAATTGCTTTGAAGGGTAAAGTCACTGAAAGCATCTAAAGTGTATCAGATTTACAGCAGAATACTGGTGCACAACAGAGTATAATTTGCACCCATTCAGAATCCAGGAAGCTGGGGGATTCGATCCCCTGGTTGACCCAAGATAACTCACCACCCACCCCCGCCCCCGTCCACTAGACCTTGAGTGCTGGTCTGGTACTAGTCTTTGGATGTGACTATAGAATCGGTGTTTTGTCTGCAACATATATTAAAGATTTTAATGCACATCGAAAACCCACGGCAACAAGAGAGTTGTCCCTTGCAAAACTGTGGGGGGGGGGGGGGGGGGGCAAAAGAGGCACACAGCCTGAAAAACAGTCAGTGCAGTAACCCAGTGACTGCCCAGAGACTTGAGGGAGAAGAGAAGAAGACTGTGCAAGAAGTTCTGGATAGGCTGGGTCTTCTCTTCTGTTCGGTCCTTTACTACTGTGTGGGGTGCGTAGTGACGGTCTTCTCCTGTGCTTGGAACTCAGCTGGAGGTCTGTCTACTAGCCTCAGCCCGATACAGTCTGACTTCAGAGCAGCTCATTTTTTTCAACACAAGATGCATGCTGAGTATGTTTATCTTGCATACTGATCGTCGAGAGTAACTTAACATCGGTATGATTATTCCGATCTATATAATTAAAAAATGCAGAAAAAAATGGCCACGAATGGACTTGTCACTAGAAGTTGAAGGACAGATTGTGGTACATGGTTGGCAAGCGGATTAATCAATCGGTTGACTGACTGACCATCAATGTATTGATTAGCTGATTGATTGATTCACTGGCCGACTGATTTATTTATTCATTATTGATTTTACATAACCCGAACATTTACAAAGACGAAAATCTTTCATATTTCAAATCCTAAGGACCATTAGAAAAGATATACATGGGTGTTTTTTTTTTGTTGATGCATTTGTGAGTTCATTGTTGGGTGGATTGTTTATTGACTGTGGCTGGCTGGGACGGTGGTCGTTGGTTGGCTGCTGGCTGGTCGTGGTTGGTGTGTGGCTGTTGACTGGCTGGTCGGTTGGTTGGGTGTGTGGGTGGTTGCTGGCTGGTGGTTGGCTGGTTGGGTAGGTGGCTGGGTGGCTGGCTGGTGGCTGGCTGGTGGTGGTGGTGTTGTCTTTGCAAACTAACCAGCCAATTTCATGGCCAAGTAAGTGAGTCCGGTTTTTTTTCATTTCACAGCTCCCAGACGCCATGAAGTCATCCTCTGCAACAGACTGGCCGGCAGAAAGGAGAAAAACAGATGGCTGTCAACAGATTTTCCCTGCAGCAGCAAAGAGACACAGGCCGGAGGTGTACACCTTTCAGCTGTCTACTGTGTGTGTGTCAGTGACCCATGGCACTGGTCCAGACTGCAGGCGTTTTGTGTCGTGCCCTTCCAGGTACAAAACAGTTCCATGTGTATTGTGTACAGGTGTATTCTTGTCTGGTGGGGATGTGTGTGTGTGTGTTGTGTGTGTGTGTTGTGTGTGTGTTGTGTGTGTTGTGGTGTGTGTTAGTGTGTTGTGTGTGTAGTGTGTTTGTATGTGTGTGTGTGTGTGGATGTGTGTGTGAGAAGAGAGAGAGACAACACAACAGACCATTAACCGAGCAAACACACAACACCAAGCATCGCAAGCAAAACATGACGACGTACACAAAGACAACACAAGTACACAAACACGAAATGAAAAATGAATTACACACTATAACACTTACACACCCATCAAGCAAATACTCAGTACTTTCAATAACACAAGAAACAACTAGAAACAATAGAATGGATTTTCTATAATTCAAACAAAAAGTTTATGTGCTCCATTCAAACTTGCCATCCATGGCGTGAGTTGGTGGTCTGGGCGTAGTTGGTTGGATTGAGCGAAGAAACAAGAGTCCGTTTTCAATCAATTTTAAAACATGAAACTCTCGGAAAAGAGGGGAATGGGCAAAACGTAATTAAACAAGGAAAAACACATTATGAAATAAAAGAGAATGGGTTAGCGCTGACTGTGGCGAGCACCTCTGATAGATGACAAATTTACTCAGTAAAGTGTACATAATTGAACGAAAATACAAAAAAAAACAAAACACAAAGTTGCATAAATGATAGGATAAATGAGCCAATAACGAATAAGACATTCAACATCATTGGATCGGCAGGCTAGATGAAAAAGCAAAAACAAAGCATTCGAATAGTACAGTAATTCAAGATAAAATTATTACAACACCCATCAACAGTCTACGAAAGATAACTGCTCTGTACTAGAAAATGCAGAGCCATATAGAGTTGTTTCCCTTCTACTTGACAACGAAGTCAGTTCACAGTTTTACAATTTACATTGTTTTATTCCTGTTAACTCTTTCGAGTTATAGAGAAATAAAAAGTAAACATATCAGGGGGGGGGGGGGGGGGAATATGGGTACCAAAAGGAAGAGCAAAACACAAGTACACAAAAGACAATAATAACGAAAATGAATTAGACATGGCTATAAACTGTTAGGGTTGATGCACACTAATGTAGATGGCAAATTACTATAGGCCTACTCTCAGGAGGTATACCGACATCTGAAGTGATAAAGGAGGGAGAACAACAAAAGTTAGGCTACATGTGATAAAAGAAATGGGCCAATAACTTGATGATAATGTCAATATCATGGATCAGGCTATTGGAAAAGAAAAAATGTTCAAGAAAAAGCACAAAAACCCTTTAAGAATATTAATCATTCAAAAACATTTAATGCAAAAGAACAACAGAGGCTATTCTCTCTCTCTCCTCTCTTCTCTCTCTCTCTCTCTCTCTCTCTCTCTCTCTCTCTCTCTCTCTCTCTCTTCTCTCTCTCTCTCTCTCTCTCTCTCTCTCTCTCTCTCTCTCTCTCTCTCTCTCTCTCTCTCTCTCTCTCTCTCTCTAGGGGGACGGATAGCCTAGTGGTCAGAACATTGCGCTGGCAATTTGAAGACCCGGGTTCGAATCTGGTCGAGGAGATTTTTCTCCTGGAGTTAACATCAGTGCTGACTCCACTCTCCCCACAAGTCCTTCGGATGAGACTTTAAACCGAGGCCCCGTGTGCGAACGCACGCAGAACATCTTGAGCACACGTTAAATCCTGTTCCGCTTTTCGTAAGAGTAGGCCATCGTGTGCCGGTGGGAACAGATGACATTTACAAAACTGCATACACACGGGGACTGGATGTAAAACAGCACAAGAGTGCTTATCCCATTATCCTCGATATAAAAGAATAAATCAAATCAATCAAATCTCTCTCCTCTCTCTCCTCTCTCTCTCTCTCTCTTCTCTCTCTCTCTCTCTCTCTCTCTCTCTCTCTCTCTCTCTCTCTCTCTCTCTTCTCTCTCTCATAGGAAGTTTCAGTTTTCTTCAGACTTTTTTTTTTTTTTACTTTCACACTAGAAATCATAGCTTCTCACAGGATTGACTTTCATTCTTACCTTCCAACTACCTTCAGATTTCTCTCTCACCTCCTAAACAACCAATGACAATAAATAATCCTAGCAAATTCGAAAGCACACACGCGCGCGCGCGCGCGCGCACACACACACACAATAAAAACTTCCTTGCAGCGTGTCCTGCTTGAGTTGAACCTGGTGGATTCCATTCCTCTCCAAACTAAAGAATGCATGCCGGGTATGTTCGTGTCAAATATAGCCTACCACCGGCCATAGTTGGCCTAACCTTTTACAAAATGTGGATTGAGGTTTTAAAATATGAGTATGATGTTCTGGGCGCGTTCGTACTTGGAGCCTCAGTTTAAAGTCTCATCAAAATGTGGACTGAGGTTTTAAAATATGAGTATGATGTTCTGGGTGGGTTCGCACTGGGGACCTCAGTTTATAGTCTCCTCAAAAGGACTTTCAGTCGGAGTCGGAACCAGTGATAACTCCAAGAGAAAAAACTCTTTTCAAATGGACTCGTCAATGAAGATTCTAGCCTGAGCTGTCAGACGAACATCAAAAAGAAGGAAGGTGGCAGGACGGTATACAGGTTCACCTGTTCAGCAAGTAGAGACGTGTGAGACTCCGGGTTTGATTCCCAGCCTTGCCCTTTCTTCCCAGTTTGACGGGAAAATCAAACTGAATGTCAAGTCTTTCAGAGGAGACTCTAAACCAGTCAGACCTGTGTATTTACAGACTTGTGCACGTCAAAAGAACCCGGGACAATGGAAAAGAGCAGAGAGGTACCTCCAGACTGTCCTGGCAAAATTGGTAGGTTCAAATCCCAGATTTAACCCCGAAGTCAGAACGCAGCTACCTTATTGGTGGAGGGAGATGGGGGAGGAGCAGTCGCATACGCAAAAATCCTGCCATAGGTGAACCTTGGGATCTTTAGCCGAGGAACAAAAAACAATTTTTTTTAAAAAATGAACCTCAGCTTATGCGTTTGACGCCTTGACCATGGGGCTGTAGTGTGCCCCTAAAGCAAAACCAAGGACACCAGAGCCGAGTGGTTAGGAGCGTTTGGCTTCCACGCCTCTGGTGCATGAAGTCGTGGGTTCGAATCTTGGCAATAGTGTCTGGCGAATTAAGGGCGAGGATTTTTTCACTCTCTCCTTGGTCAGCTTCAATAGCAGACCTCCCAGTGTGTTCATTTGCCTCGTGCATGATACACTCAAGGCAGAAGATTCAACTATGCACGTTAACGATCCCGTAACTCATGTCAGCGTTGGGCACGTTACGGAAGCGCAAACTTGCCCAGCATGCACCTTGTACGTGGAGAGGGATAAGCTCCGCCAGGCTCAACTTTCTCAGAGGACAACAGCCTTTAAAAAAAAAGTTTAGTGCATACAGGGAGTTAAGGGAGAAGAGAAGATAAACTAGATCACACAATGAAGGCGTTTCATTTAGAGCTTCAACATTCACCATTAAGCCTAGATGATGGTGGTGGTTGTGATGATGGTGGTGGTGATTGTGATGGTGGTGGTGGTGGTGGTGGTGGTGGTGATCATGGTGGTGGTGGTGATTATTGTTGTGGTTGTGATGAAGGTGGTGTTGGTTGTGGTGATGATGGCGGTGGTGGTGATGCTGATGATTGTGAGGATTGTGATGATGATGGTACATGGTGGTGGTGGAGATTGTGATGATGATAGTGGTTATGATGTTAGTGATGATGATGAAGAATGTATTCTATGTGTCTGTCTGTCTGTCTGTCTGTGTCTGTCTGGCACGTGTGTGTGTGTGTGTGTGTGTGTGTGTGTGTGTGTGTGTGTGTGTGTGTGTGTGTGTCTGTGTCTGTGTGTGTGTCTGTGTGTGTCTGTGTGTGTCTGTGTGTGTCTGTGTGTGTCTGTGTGTGAGTGTGTATGTGTGTGTGTGTGTGTGTGTCTGTGTCTGTGTGTGAGTGTGTATGTGTGTGTGTGTATGTGTGTGTGTGTGTGTGCATGCGCGCGTACGGGTGCATATACCTGTGTATGCCTTGCATACACACATACTTCAACAAAAATATGCTTGTACGACCATTTTGTGCTTGCATAATTATGCTATACCCTTTTACAGACCCACTTTTTTCCTTCAGGTACTGATGACACATGAGGGCCCTCGGAACTTTCTCTGTTCTCGCCCAGAGACATGGAGCTTCTCTTCTCTCATCTCCTCCTCTTTTCTTCTCTTTTCTTCTCTTCACTTCTCTTCTATTTTCTTCTCTCCTCTTCTCTTCACTTCTCTTCTCTTTTCCTCTATTCTTTTCTCTCCTCTTCTCTTCTCTCCTCTCCTCCTCTTTTCTTCTCTTCTCTTCTCTTCTCTTTTCTTCTCTTCTCTTCTCTTCTCTTCTTTTCTCTTCTCTTTTCTTCTCTTCTCTTCTCTCCTCTTCTCTTCACTTCTCTTCTTTTCTCTTCTCTTTTCTTCTCTTCCCTTCTCTTCTCTTCTCTCCTCTTGTCTTCCCTTCTCTTCTCTTCTTTTCTCGACTCATCTCGTCTACTCTCGTCTCATCTCGCCTCCTCTCGTCACTTCTTTTCTCTTTTCTTCTCTTCTCTTCTCTTCTCTCCTCTCCTCTCCTCTCTTCTCTCCTCTCCTATCCTGTCCTCTCCACTCCTCTCCTCTCCTCTTCTCTTCTCTTCTCTTTTCTTCTCTACTCTAGTCTCCTCTCCTCTCCACTCCTCTCCTCTCCTCTCCTCTTCTCATCTTTTCTCTTCTCTTCTCTATCCGCTCTCTCTCTCGGAGCTTTCCCGAAAAGCCTGGAGACGTCTGCGTGGATCTCACGTCAGCAAAGAAGCCCTCCTGACCCCAAGCCTATACAGTTCGTCTGGTCACTTTCATCAAGCTGATTCGCTGCCTCCACACGGTCAAAACACGGTCAGTAACTCCTTTTTCCCAAAGCTGGAAGAAAATCTCATTTTGCTTGTTGGTCCTGTCATTATGTATAACAAAATGTTTGTCTATAAGTTTAGATAACTTTTGTATTTTTGTCAAACACGTTCTGGGATTGCACAGAATAAATGGATTACTCTCCAAATTTTGGAAAAAGGAGTTACTCTGGTTTACCATGTGGGCTAGTGTTGCTGTTTGGGAACTCGTCTACAGAACACGATCATCACCTTCAGCAAACTGTCATAAAATTATCGAGTTGTAGGTAAGTCTTCCTAATCGTGATTTTATCTATCTATCTATCTATCTATCTATCTATCTATCTATCTATCTATCTATCTATCTATCTATCTATATCTATCTATCTATCTATCTATCTATCTATCTGTCTGTCTGTCTATCTATCTATCTATATATATATCGATCGATCGATCGATCTATCGATCTATCGATCGATCGATCGATCTATCTATCTATCTATCTATCTATCTATCTATCTATCTATCTATCTATCTATCTATCTCTATCTCTCTCTCTCTCTTCTCTCTCTCTCTCTCTCTCTCTCTCTCTCTCTGTATAACTTTTGATAGATGGTGGTGGATTGATGTTTCCAGTTGTTTATTTCATCTTGTTCTCTTGTTTGCTCTTTACCTATTAACACTTTTCTATTCTTCCATAATCAAAATCTTTTTATTGTGACTTCTGATTTTGTCTTCTGATCGAGTGCATTTTTATTACCTTATTATATATAGTGTCCTTGTTCTTGTGTGTTGCTTGGTACTGCGTAAAATTTTATTGTTTAGTATCTTTTCATCTTGATGTATCCCTGAAAAGGGCGGGGACTGGATGTAAAAAAGCACACGAGTGCTTATCTATTATCCTCGAATAAAATACTTTGCCTTGCCTTGCCTTGCCTTGCCTTGCCTCTCTCTCTATCTATCTATCTATCTCTTTCTCTCTCTCTCTATCTATCTCTATATCTATCTATCTATCTATCTATCCACCCCGTAGTCTGGCGACCGTGGGAACATCCCGGAAGACTTGACAACCAGTTCCCTCCATTCCTCTCTCTGTTCTGCCTTTCTCAGGGTTTTGTTGAGTTCTAGGCCTGTCCATTCGCTGATGTTGTCCTCCCACCTCTTCCTTGGTCTGCTTCCTCCTTGGGCAGTACCTTGCAGTATTGTTTTTGCAAGTCCTTTTGATCTTGTGACATGTCCGTACTATTTAAATCAAAGATTTTTTACGATTGGTAGAAGATTTTCGTAAGGCCCAATGGTTTGCTGGATTCTGGTATACACGTCTTCGTTGCTTATGTGGTGTTAGCAATCGTGATTGCTTTCAAAATTTCTATGTCTCTATTTAGCAGTTGTTAGTTGCTTCTTCTTTTAATCAATTATCTGTTAATATGATTACTTTTTTTAATGTAGCAGTTATGAAATCATTATGTGCGTGCACACACGCATGCACGCGCGCGCACACACACACACACACACACACACACACACACACACACACACACACACACACACACACACACACACACACACACACACACACACACACACACAAAACGGTAATTCACGTGCTGATTAAACCGTCCACAAAAGCATTGACCAGATATCACCACAGAGAAACTATCCACAGACAAAAACGCTACACATTCCCTCAAACTCTCTTTTCACAGTTTCATCCGATTTCGCTTCTGCGTTTCTGCCTTAAGCCTTGGATACAAGTTACCTACTTTTTTTTTCTTCACCAAGTTCTAGGGCGTTTATATCTTCAACTAAAAGATACTTTATAAAGTCTGGAGGCCTTCATCTACAGTAGTAATCTTATATAGCATTTTGTAACTGAAATGGCCGATCGGGTTAAGCCCCGTGATGTTTTGCCTCTACATAACGTTACCGATCCCTCAAAACCTGAAACTACCACCGATAATACGTTGAACGTTGTGGCGTAAGTGTACAAGACAGTGTTAGTGGTGTGGTACGTAATGTGACGTGTATTAGTTGTGTGATACGTAATGTGACAAGTATTAGTTGCTTAGTACGTGATGTGACATGTATTAGTCGTGTGGTACGTGATGTGACAAGTATTAGTTGTGTGGTACGTAATGTGACAGTATTAGTTCTTTGGTACGTAATGTGACATCTCCACTGTAATCAAATTTGTGCCCAATTTCCAAAACAGCAGCTGCCTCCTCTGTTGTTTTGGAGGTCATCGTCGCACTCGACGGACAAAACATACAATGTGACAGTATTAGTTGTGTGCTACGTAATGTGACAGTATTAGTTGCGTGATACGCAATGTGACAGTGTTAGTTGTGCGACATGTAATGTGGCAGTAGGAGTGTGGTAAGTACATGATAGTATTAGTTGTGTGCTACGTAATGTGACAGTATTAAATGTGTGATACGCATTGTGACAGTATTAGTTGTGTGCTACGTATTGTGACAATATTAGTTGTGTGGTACGTAATGTGACATGTATTAGTTGTGTGGTACGTAATGTGACATGTATTAGTTGTGTGGTACGTAATGTGACATGTATTAGTTGTGTGGTACGTAATGTGACATGTATTAGTTGTGTGGTACGTAATGTGACAAGTATTAGTTGTGTGGTACGTAATGTGACATGTATTAGTTGTGTGGTACGTAATGTGACAAGTATTAGTTGTGTGGTACGTAATGTGACAAGTATTAGTTGTGTGGTGCGTAATGTGACAGTATCAGTTGTTTGGTACGTGATGTGACAGTATTAGCTGTGTGATACGTCATGTGACAGTAAGAGTGTGGTAAGTACGTGACAGTGTTAGTTATGTGATGCGTAATGTGACAGTAAGAGCGTGGTAAGTACGTGACAGTATTAGTTGTGTTGTCAGTACAATGCATGTGTAGTTGACTGGCTATTACATTTGTTGTACCTGTATTCTCTTAGCATTATTCTTTTGTTTGGTTTTGTTTTGGTGCCCCATCTTCTTTGACCACCCTGTACTGCTGTTCCTACACCACTCATTTCGATCTCTCCGTCCCAGCCACATCCAAATTCGTTCTGTCGCGTCCTACGGGTCATATGCAATGTCAGACCACCGTGGAGCCACCAGCTAGAGGGGCCCTGCCATGCTGCTGGGTCACTGTGGTGGTAATGTTGGTGTTTGGTGGTGCCTGTTCTGAGCAAACATCCAGGACACAAAACTGCTTCGCCTCGTACTGACAACAATGGCTAAGTCACATGAGCTTTACATTAACGAGGAGATCATATCAATCCCCATCCTTTTAACTTACTAGACTCAGCTGCTGTCGAGATTTGAACCCAAGACTTTAGGGATCCAAGAAATGGAAGCCGGGCGCTGTACCTCTTTTAGTGTGTTTTTCTTTAATTTAGTGTGCTTTCCCTTAATTTAGTGGGTGTTTTTCTTTGATTTAGAGTGTGTTTCTTTAATGTAGTGTGTGGAAGCGCGCGCACTTCCAACCTCACAGAGATTCCATTCATTTATTTATTTATTTATATCGAGGATAATGGAATAAGCACTCAGGTGCTTTTTACATCCAGTCCCCGTGTGTATGCAGTTTTGTAAATTTTGCCATCTGTTCCCACCGGCACACAGTGGCCTACTCTAACAAAAAGCGGAACAGAATCAAACGTGTGCACAAAATGTTTTGCGTGCGTTCGCACACGGAGCCTCGGTTAAAGTGGGGTGAATGAGTCTTGAGTGAGTCTAGTATTTTATTTATTTTATTCTTTTATATCGAGGATAATGGGATAAGCACTCTTGTGCTTTTTTTTTATTTTTTACATCCAGTCCCCATGTGCATGCAGTTCTGTAAATGTCATCTGTTCCACAGGCACACGATGGCCTGCTCTTACGAAAAGCGGAACAGGATTTAACGTGTTCGCAAGATGTTCTGAGAATGATTCTGGGTGACCCCCCTAAGGATGTTAAACTGGTGAACGCGCATTAACAACAACAGTAACGACAACAATAACCACAATAATAACAACAGCCACTAACAACAACGAACAACAACAACAACAACGAAAAAAAACAAAAAAAACAAATCATAACAACGAAAAAACAACAAACGACAAATCATAACAACGAAAAAAACAACAAACAGCAAATCATAACAAACAACCAACCAAACCAAACCAAACAAAACAAAAACCTCATATCTACCACGGTTTGGGTTTGTGTTTTCCCCTACAAGGGGAGTGTTAGGAACAGCGACGGTGCTGATGGCGGTAGCGGCGGGCTTCCTGATTGGCTACGCGCGGCTGCAGCAACGGGGGCACGGGGCGCGAGTGACGCCCCCCGCAGTCGCAGTGGCAGTCGCCTGCTGCAGAGCGCGTGCTGCGCCCTCTGCTGCTTCTGCTGCGATGGCTGTGCACCAGAAAATGGTGCTGCATGGGGCCGGCCGTCTCGACCTCGCCCGGACAGGCAGGTTGGTAGGTTTGTGAGTTTATGGGTTGAGGAGGGGGGAGAGGGGGTGGGGTGGGGGCATGGGGCGGGGAGGGGAGGGGGGAGGGGGTGGGGTTAAAGGGTTGAGAGGGTGGAGGGGTATAGTGTGGGGGAGGGGTAGGTTAAGGGGTAGTGTTAGGGGGGGAGGGGAGCAAGGGGAGGGGGATGTGTGGTGTGGGTTGTGTGTGGTGTGTGTGTGTTGGTGGGGGGGGGGTGGTGTTTGTGTGTTTTTGTTGTTGTGTGTTGTTACGTATTAATGTTATCGATCATTATTTCATCATTACTCGTTATTACTACTATTAATGTTATCATCATTGTTATCATCATTATCGTTATTACTATTATTATCATCATCATCATCATCATCATCATCATCATCATCATCATCATCATCATCATCATTACCAGTAGAACGGATTGATTGACGGTGTGTGACTGTGGGCTGGGTGAGCCAGAGGAGGGAGGGTGTGTGTGTGTGTTTGACAAAGAAAACGTGTGTGTGGGGGGGGGGGGGGGGGGGGGCGTGCGTGTGTGTTTTTGTTTGTTTGTGTGTGTGTGTGTGTGTACGTGTGTGTTGTGCTGTGTTGTGTCGCGGTGCGTTGTGTCGCGGGCGCGGTGTAGTGTGTGTGTGTGTGTGTGTGTGTGTGTGTGTGTGTGTGTGTGTGTGTGTGTGTGTGTGTGTGTGTGTGTTCAAACTATTTGTGATCGGTTGCATGTGTAAGAAAGAATAGGTTGAATACAAGCGCTTTGATTTGTTTAAATGACAAAATTTAGCGCTATATTAATTTCCATGTTGTATTATTATCATCATTATCGTTATTACTACTATTGTTGTTGTTATCATCATCATTATCGTTACTACTATTGTTGTTGTTATCATCATCATTATCGTTATTACTACTATTGTCATTATCATCATTATTATCATCATTAGCGTATTACTACTATTAATGTTATCATCGTTATTATCATCATTATCGTTATTACTACTATTAATGTTATCATCATTATTATCATCATTATCGTTATTATCATCATCATCATCATCATCATCATCATCATCATCATCATCATCACTATCAGTAGAACGGATTGATTGACGGTGTGTGACTGTGGGCTGGGTGAGCCAGAGGAGGGAGGGCGGAGGAGGGGCGCGGTGACGGTGGGCAGCCGAGCGCAACGGCAGCTGACAGACTTCGAGATGACGCCCATCCAAGGGCACTCCGCCAGAGGCAGCTCCCTAGCCCGGGATGGGAGCCACAGCAACATGGTGATAGAGGACGAAGACGTGGCCATAGAGACTGTCCCCGTGCCCCAACAGAGCTGGCCGAGGTCTGTATCGGGGCAGGCGGCAGCCGCATACCGCCGCGCCGCCAGCTCGCCCCCTAAGACCCAAGCCGTCATTCACTCTCCTCCTCCCAGCAACGAGCCTCTCAGCCTTCTCACCTCGCCCCGCGGCTCTGAACCGGCAAACCTCAGCATCCCACGGACTAGCCCGCAACAGAGTCCTGGGTCCCCGAACCCCGGAGGGTATTTACAAGTCCCCGGCTCTCAGGAGGGAGGCAGTGGCCACAACGTTGCAAAGATGTCCAGCTCTTTGTCCAGCGCAGCCAGCCCTCAGGGGGACACGACTCCTGCCAAGTCGTCCAGTCAGGAGGAGAGCACCAGCCTCCTGGACAAACCCAGCCCTGAACATCCACACAGCCTCCTGAAGCTCCCGGTTCCCCAGGAGGAAAAGCAGCATCAGCAGCCGCCACACGTCCCGGGAGTCTCAGATGCTGGTCCCCATCCTCCACACCCTCAGCCAGGGCAGAAAAATTTTCCACCCATTCCAGAAATTCCGCGCTCCAGATATCAGAATGCTCCACCTGGTTCAGAGACTACCAGAGGCAAACACAGTATTCCAGCTTCGACAACCATGGCTAGGGGGGTAAACGTGTCCATGAGAGTTACACCCTCCCCTTCATACCTGGCAGACCCGCACAGCGCCAGTCTTTCTTCACACCCCGACCCTGGCTCCGGCCAGCAGAGGCCCCTGACCTCGGCACCTGTCTTCACTGGATCGCCTGCTGCCAGACCACGCCACCAGGAGAGGGTTGCAGGAACCCCTACCAACCCTGAGGACGAGTCTCTCCACCAGCTGGTGACTTCAGTGTCTGAAATCATGCAGAAAATCTCCCAGCATCCTGATTTCCACGCTGGCTTAAAGAGTGAGCGTTTTTATAATGAGTTCAATTACTGGAAAGTTTTACAAGTGCGAACTTCAAGACAGAGTATTGACTTTTCGCAAGGTGACGGACACGAGGCTGAAGCCAGGCATCCTGAAATGTGTCCTGAGCCCCTCCACAGCTCACAGCCTGCCTCAGAGGAAAGAAGCGGCGGCATGGAGGCCAGCACCTCTCCGCCCTTTCCCACACTGATGCCCTTCAGACCATCCTCGACAGCTCTTCCGACAGATTCCAGCCATTCTTCACTGGAGAGCCCTCAAAGCCCCAGACTGTCCCAGTCGTCAGTGGCGGGCCTTCCCCACCGCACCTTGTCGCACATGTCCCCAAGTTCGCAAAAGTCTCTTTCCCCGCAGCAGACCCCTCGCCGTGCTTCTGCATCAGAACCGTTTTCGCCAAGGAAAAGAACAGGTTTTCTAAGACGCGGGAGCAAAGAGTCTGTGGGGAGTTCTTCTGGTACTGTCAAAACACGTCGAGATGACGAGGAGGAAGAGGATCCAATGGTCATGTGGGATCCTTCACATCCAATGTCCGCCCCTGCTGGAGCGAAATACAGGTCTGACCACATGGATTACCAGGAATACTACGATGAACAGGCCAGATGGCTTCGGAGACCACGAGCGCAATCGGCGGGCGACCAGAGCAGCTCTAGTTCACTGCCTTTCATGGAGTCCCGGGAAAGATTAAGGACTCCTGCCAACGTTTTGTACCCCATAGAAAAAGCCACACACCCAGATGATCTCTTCAAATCAGACTCCGAAAGTGACGAGAGAAAATCAGGTAGATCAGGCTCACCTTCTAGAGCAGGGCAGGTGAGACACCGCTCATATTCTGCCGGACACCGCGGCAGAAGGTATGAAACTTCGGCTGTTTCTGGCGGAGCGAGTGGGGCAACTGCTTCTGGTCACCACGGGTCTGCACACCAACGTAGCGCTGCACCAGCTCACAGACGGCAGCATCGAGAGGGAGGTGAACAGCCCAAAGATTCACATGATCCTTTGTCGTTGAGGCCATACTTGCCAAGAAACTGATGGCAGAGAAGACTAAGGTTTTTGAGGTGAACAGCCCAAAGACCCATATGACCATTTGTCATTGAATCCTTACTTGCCTAGAAACTAATGACAGAGAAGACTAAGGTTTATGAGGTGAACAGCCCAAAGTTGCCTAAGATGGTATAATCTGCGAGACATGACACACAAGAAACACTTACCAATAGATATCAGCAACCAGAATTCTGAGGAGCAGGGTCTAATATTCCACCAAAGATCGGATCTTTAGGACCGTACGGACAAGAAGACAGTCAGGACGAGAGGCCAAAGCGGACGTTTGTCAGATTTAGTTTGTAAAGTGAGGAGAAGAGGAACTATGTACAATGTATGATTTATTTCTTCAAATACACAGAAAAAGGTAAACAGCATAGTATACTATATATTTACAATTTTTGACCCGCAAGCGTAAAGGGTGTCATTGTATTTGGTATAAGATGAACAACGCAAATGTATCTGACTGGTGCTATTCCCCAGAAAATGACAGTCATAGTGGTTACATTTCTTATGATACTTAGCTACAAGATAAACAATAGAGAATACATTTTCACGCTCTTGCAGTTTGAAGTGAATACATCCACCCATCCACCCCCCTCATTAAAGCTATGAGATTTCCCTTCGGCCCAGCTTCCCCAGATGAGCAATCAAAGTTTACACTGGAAGCAAACTTGTGCGGTATGTGTGGACGAATAACACTGAGGGTTGCTCTGCAACAGAGAACGTGGTAATTCTGTGTAAGAACAGAGAAAGTAGCTATCAAGGAAAGTTCCAGCTTCATTTTTTGAAGAGTTTTGGCCTGAAAAAGAAAGCTACTGAAAACTGTGTACATCCAAAGTCGGCTATGCTCTCTGGATGTTGATGGGCATTTACAATGCTCCCTGGTTCGTTCAGTAACATTTTAGGATAACTTAGAACAATTGTTTTACCTACTGGCATTTTACGGATGAGTAAGACAAATTTTTAAAAATTTGTTCACTGGCAAATTTGCTTGCATTAAAAATAACTTATCTTACGCGTAATCTAGAGCGGCTTGAAATAACTTTTTGAAATCTTTACCGGCACTTTTGTGCAGGTCAAAATATTTTTTTTAATCTTATTCACTGGCAGCAAAGATAAAAGCAGTTACGCTTGAAGTCACTTTCCCTGGTATTTTATGAGTAATTTAGAAACTTACTGGCATTTTACGTACAGTGTAAATGATGGAAAATTTCACTACTTGACGCTTTTATGAATTATCAGAAATAACTCAAATTTTCACTAACTGGAGTTAAATAACTTGAAACTACTCTTATCGGCATGTACAGACAACGAAACATTTATATCAAAACAAAAGAAAGGGTGTCATTGATTAATATTTTTCCCGAGACCAGAGTGAATTGCCTTTTTCCAACTGATGCTTAAACTGTATCAGGAGAGAGAGAGAGAGAGAGAGAGAGAGAGAGAGAGAGAGAGAGAGAGAGAGAGAGAGAGAGAGAGAGAGAGAGAGAGAGAGAGAGAGAGTTAAATCGCAGAGTGAGCCAAAGATGAGAAACGACTAGAGGTAAGAGAAAAGCCAGTATATACTAGAACACACATGAAAATGTTATGGGTTTTTTTTTAAAGGTCTATGATGCAGAAGATAGTACTGTTGAATATGTATTTCAAAAGCTAGAGTCCGTCATGTTTGGATGAATAAGGCCAATAAAGCGTTAACAGCGTAGGCAGTAGTGACAAACATCAGACTATAACAAACTTCGCCAAAGACTAATACGCACACGATGAGAGCATATACATCAAACAGATAACAAACTTCACCAAAGTCTAATACGCACACGATAACAACAACCACCTAGTGGTTATTGTGCAACATTAAGAAATTAATAAAACTAATATTGAAATGAGGAGGGAGGAACTGACATCACACACACACACACACACACACACACACACACACACACACACACACACACACACACACACACACACACACACACACACACGCACGTACACACACACACACACACGCACGCACGCACGCACGCACGCACGTACACACACACACACACACACACACACACACACACACACACACACACACACACACACGCACACAAGAAACATCTGATGGACAAATTATAAGCCCACCCTTATGCTTGACACATTTGGCTGCTTTGTTGTTATTCATACCCATGTTATTTTTGTATTTCTATTATTTTGTATGCATGACTTGAGTATGTTACTGTTTTGAGTTGTTGTGAGATTCTGTTTGGATGAAAATCCTCATTTTATTTTAGTTTTCAACCAAGGTTGATATTTGTATTTGATTGTTTTAGAAGTCAATTTTCTTGATTTTTTTTGTGAGGGCAGGATGAAAAAAAGTTGTGTAAACTTAATCTTTTACCCTCAATAAAGATCTTTTTTTTTTACTTGACACACGCACGCACGCACGCACGTACACACACACACACACGCACGCACGCACGCACGCACGCACGCACGCACGCACACACACACACACACACACACACTGACTCTGAATCATATTTCCTGCCTTTTTGCTGTCTCTGTGAGAAATGTAGGATATCACATTTTTACATCAAAATTTAACAATATCTGACAACACATTATTCATTTTTTTATGATTTGAAAGTTGTGCATGAAAAAAAAATTGATGACATTAAAAGATGCCAACAATATACGATTTTGTATTAATAATCGGGGAGAGAAAACTAATCCAACTTGCAATTTTCTTTTTTTTTGGGGGGCGGGGGGGGGGGGAGATGGGGGGAGTGGAGAGTATTTGAAAGCAACGATCACCAAAATACAGACGGAAAGAAAGAAAGCAAATGTATTAAAAATAAAGATTGATTTTTTAAAGGGCGCCTAGAGCACTGCGGGATAAGGAGGGGGGGGGGGGGGAGTCACTATCAAAAGTACTATTCAAAGCGTCAGTAGTTCAGCCAATGATGAAAAAGTCTTGACAATTGTATATGATGGAGGGGGGGGGGGGGGGGGGGGGGTTACTGACTTATGTTTCCTCAACTGCATTTGACAGAAGAACACAGATGTCAAGACATTGCTCACTGACGAATTGTGGATTTCTTGTACTAAAACTGCACGTGGGGGAAGACGGGCAACAGAAACCAGGTTGTGGTTTAGGCGTCCACTTTACCACCGAAGTTTTCTTTCCCCCCCGTGATACTTCACTCTTGATGAATCTGCCGTGTCTGTCTTGTTTAAATAATACGAAACTATGTTCTCCAGGACAGCTACTGAAGTTATCATTTCAGAATGACACTGAACATTATGACGAAAGCATTAGAATTCTACTGGGTGTTTGGTGACCAATTGTATGATATGTGTTATTAGCACATTTTTCGCATTTCAAATTGTGTCAGTTATACATCTTTGAAAAGTGTCGAAGGACGGGCAATCAGATTTTGTGTCACTGTCTTACATCGCTTGGGCTTGTCTGGAGATGATACTCTTCTCTGCCAATTGTACAAATCTGGCTGTTGGGGTTTTCGCCCAAGGTTTCTTTGAAAACAAACGTATTTTGAGCACATACACAAAAGGTGTTTTTGAAATCAAATGTCTGTTAACATTTTTTTTTAATGATGACTTTCTCCTGAATTTAAACAAACAAGTCTTAAGCTCAATGTTTAAAGATTAACAATGTTGTTTTGGTTTTTGTTTTTTTAGTTTGTTTGTTTGGGTTTGTTTTTGTTTTTGTTTTTTTTTTGCTTATGAATTTGTCAGTTGACAATACTTAAAACAGTGACAAGACTTTAAAAAAAAAAAATTGTAGTTGAGATTTATCCCGAATTTTTCACACTGAAAGTACGCTGATTTTTTAAGCCTCGATTAGTAAGTCGCTGATTTTTATGTTGTACATACGTTTTAAAATTTAAAAAATAACTCTTTTTCTGCAATAGTGCTGCTCAAGGAAACAAAATGCAAGTTAAGACTCAACGCATTTTGCAGTCAATACTCAAAGTAGACAAATATATTATAAGTGGCATTCTCTAATTGCTTGTTCCGATGTTTACTACCGGACGTTTGCTTCATAAAACTCGACAGACTACCAAACAAACCTCTGCATTTATAATTATAATTATGATAATAATAGAACAAAATGCCTGTGATTTGGCCTGACGAATGTTACCGCGTTGTTTTCCCCATCGGTAAAGACTATGGGTTGAGACATGGCATAATGCCTGACGATTTGCAAAAATGACGTCAACATAAAAACTTGATGACATCAAAGACAGTAAAATGCAAGTAAGTGACTCTCAAAGTTCGAATATTGACGTCTTACATTTTTAACCAACCGCGTAAGTTTTCTAAATCGCTTGGTTCTACCCAGATTGTACAGAGTGATACTTACGTGTGACTAGTGCGGCTTTCTTGCTTATAATGACATCAAGAGCCTTTTTTAAAGATCTTTGACAATCATTCAGAAGCATGTTTTAAAGATCTTTGACAATCATCCAGAGGCAATTTTTAAAGATCTTTAACAATCATTCAAAGGCAATTTTGAAAGATCTTTGACAATCATACAGAGGTGTGATTTAAAGATCTTTGACAATCATTCAGAGGTTGTTGTTTGTTTGTTTTTTTAAAGATCTTTGACAATCATTCAGAGGTGTGTTTTAAAGATCTTTGACAATCATTTATTTTGCTCTGACTGCATTCCGTGTTCTGACTGATTTTCAGAATAAACTTCTGAATAAAAATGGTTATCCAAGTTCTTATGTTGAATTCTTAGCGGTGTTGAATTGTTACTTGTCTGTCTGTCTGTCTCTGTCTCTGTCTGTCTGTCTGTCTGTCTGTCTGTCTGTCTGTCTGTCTCTCTTCTCTCTCTCTCTCTCTCTCTCTCTCTCTCTCTCTCTCTCTCTCTCTCTCTCTCTCTCTCTCACACACACACACACACACACACACACACACACACACACACTTACACACACACATACACACAAACACGCGCGCGTACTCAGTTATACAAATGCACCCACATTCACACACGCGCACACAGCACACACACACACACACACACACACACACACACACACACACACACACACACACACACACACAGATTCAGATACAGACCATTGCCCCTCACCCCGAAAAAAAGAAAAGACACACTTAACATCAATAATAATACTTAATGTTTACGAAAGAAAAACCCTTGGGCATATCAGGACATGAGAACTGATCGCCATTTCCATACTTCGTGAATACAGAAAAACAGACAGATTTCTAACGATTTATTTCTGTCCATATTTTATCAATAGATCTGATCTAAACTGGTTTGGAGATTGGCAAAATTTGCAAAAAGGGGATGGGATAGCTCAGTGGTCAGATCACTCTCTGTCTCCCACCCAATGTTAAGCAGCATCGAACGTGATTACTAATTGGATTGGTGACCGTTTGCACGTCTTGGCTTCAGTACAGTTCCCCAGTTTCACCCAGCTGTCAATGGGTACCTGCCCTCCTTTGGTTCAGGGAAAGTAAAGCAGCGAGTGAGAAGAGGAGATGGGCGCCGCCCTCAATATACTAGCCCTGAGAGAAGCTGAGGTCTCTAATGCCTCGCTCTCCTATGACCATATAGGTTATTCGACACCTTTTTATATATATTATATATATATATATATATATATATATATATATATATATATATATATATATATATATATATTATATATATATATATGGGATGGAGGTAACATCAGTGCAGACTCTACTCCCCCCAGAAGTCCTTTACGATGAGACTATAAATCGAGGCCCGTGTGAGAACATACGCAGAACATCTTGGCACACGTTAATTCCTGTTTCGCTTTTCAAAAGAGTAGGCCAGTGTGTGCCGGTGGGAACAGGTGACAAAATTTACAAAACTTTATACACACAGGGACTGGATTATATATATATATATATATATATATATATATATATATATATATATATATATATATATATATATATATATATATATAAAGCCACACGAGTGCTTATTCCATTATCCTTGATCATCATGGCTTGGCTTCGCGAACGAAGATTAAGGGCACTGTCCACGTCTGGTGCAGGCTCGCTGGTGGCTGTTCAGTCCAATGCGTGACAAACAAACCCGGCCGCAGCGGCTGCAGGGGAAAGTCGATTCTGGGGTTGATGTAGGGGGGACGCGGTTTTTCCTCCTCATTCGCCTCTCCTCAAGGGCCGCTCTGCGATTGTCCTCAAAGGAGGAGACCGATTGATGCACAGTGTGTCGCCAGGCCTGCCGGTCAGCAGCAAGGACTGACCACTGGTTATGGTCTATGAGGCAGGCTGACAGAGATTTCTTCAGAGAGTCTTTAAATCTCTTCTTTGGTGCGCCTCTGTAGCGGTGTCCGGTGGAAAGTTCACCGTAGAGAACCATCTTCGGTAGGCGATGGTCCTCCATTCTAGAGACATGCCCTGCCCAGCGTAGCTGCGTTTTCAGCAACATGGCCTCAATGCTGGTGATCCCTGCTTGCTCCAGCACCTCAGCATTCGTGAAGTCGCTCCAGTGGATGTCGAGGATGAAGCGGAGACAGCGTTGGTGGAAGCGTTCCAGAATTCGCAGGTGGTGTCTGTATGTGACCCATGACTCAGAGCCGTACAGGAGGGTGGTCAGTACCACGGCTCTGTAGACACTGATCCTGGTGTCTTTCTTCAGGTGTTTGTTTTTCCAGACACGGTGGTAGAGTCTGCCGAAACCACTGTTTGCCTTTGCCAGTCTGTTGTCTACATCTTTATCAATCTTTGCGTCAGAGGAGATTGTGCATCCCAGGTAGGTAAACTGCTGGACTGTCTTCAGTTCTGTCTCACCAATTGTAATGTGAGGTGGGTGGTACGCTACCTGAGGTGCAGGCTGGTAGAGAACCTCTGTCTTCTTCAGGCTGACTTCGAGTCCGAAGAGCTGGGCTGCCTCTGCAAAACAGGATGTTACATGCTGCAGGGCGGTTTCTGTGTGGGCTACAAGGACAGCATCATCAGCAAAAAGTAGCTCTCGAATTTGTTGATCCAGGGTTTTGGTGTGGGCCTGAAGATGCCGCAGGTTGAATAGGCTGCCATCTGTGCGGCAGCGTATGAAAACTCCGTCTTCGTCATCAAGATCTTCTGTGGCCCGCTGAAGCATCATGCTGAAGAAGATAGTGATGAGGGTTGGTGCAAGGACGCAGCCCTGCTTCACCCCGTTTGTGATTGGGAAAGGCTCTGAGAGGTCGTTGCTGTTTCTGACCTGGCCACACTGGTCTTCATGTAGCTGGATCACCATGTTGAGAAACTTTGGGGGACAGCCAAGACGCTCCATGATCTGCCACAGGCCCTTCCTGCTCACAGTGTCAAATGCCTTGGTTAAATCAACGAAGGTGATGTACAGTCCCTTGTTCTGTTCGCGGCACTTTTCTTGAAGTTGTCTGAGCAGAAGACCATGTCAGTGGTACCCCTGTTAGCTCTGAAGCCGCACTGGCTCTCAGGGAGGTGGTGTTCTGCAACAGCAGGTACTAGTCTGTTGAGGAGAACTCTTGCAAGGATTTTGCCAGCGATGGAGAGAAGAGTTATCCCCCTGTAGTTGGAGCAATCTGATTTTTCCCCTTTGTTTTTGTAAAGGGTGATTATGATTGCATCACGAAGGTTTTGTGGTAGCTTTCCCTGCTCCCAGCAGCAAATAAAAAATTCATGGAGCTTGCAGTGCAGTGTTTGCCCCCCGTTTTTCCATAATTCTGGTGGAATACCGTCGACGCCTGCAGCCTTCCCACTCTTCAGTTGTTCTATGGCTTTAGTTACCTCTTCCAGGGTTGGGGCTTCGTCCAGTTCTTCTTTCACTGGTTGCTGTGGGATCTGTTGGATCACTGCGTCATCAACAGTGCGATCAGCGCTGAAGAGGGTTTGAAAGTGTTCAGCCCAGCGGTTCAATATGGACATCTAGTCTGTGAGGAGTGCCTGGCCGTCAGTGCTGCGCAAAGGACTCAACACTTGGTGAGAGGGTCCATAGACTGCCTTCAAAGCTTCGTAGAAGCCTCTGTAGTCACCTGTGTCAGCGCAGAGCTGAGTTTTCTGGGCGAGGTTAGTCCACCACTCGTTTTGGATAACTCTAAGCTGGCGCTGGAGGTTGCTGCATGTAAGACGAAAGGCAGCTTTCTTTGCTGGACAAGATGTTTGTGCAAGGTGAGCCTGGTGGGCACTTCTCTTCTTCGCCAGCAGATCTTGTATTTCTTGGTCATTTTCGTCGAACCAGTCCTTGTTCTTCTTAGTGGAAAAGCCCAAGACCTCTGCAGAGGTCTGCAGGATGGCAGTTTTTAGGCGGGTCCAGAGCGTTTCTGGACAGGGGTCAGAGGGGCAGTCCTCGACTTCCAGCTTTGACTGGAGGTTGGACTGTAGGTCAGCTTTCACTTCAGCGGACTTGAGGCTGCCAACCCGGAGTTTCTTTCTGGGGGGACCTCCTCGTTTTGGCTTGGGCCTGATGTGAAGTCTGAGGTTGCATCGCTCGAGGCGGTGGTCTGTGTGGCATTCTGCACTGGGCATCACTCTGGTGTGCAAGACATCACTTTGGTCTTTCTGGCGCACTAAGACGTAGTCTATGAGGTGCCAATGTTTGGACCGAGGATGCATCCAGGTTGTTTTTAGACTGTCCTTCTGCTGGAAGATTGTGTTAGTGATGATTAACTGCAGTTCAGTGCAGAACTCTAGCAGGAGACGCCTGCATTCTTTTATCCTCGATATAAAAGAATAAATACATGATAAATAAATAGGCCCAATGCTGGATCCGCAACTAAAAAAAAGATAATTAAAACATTTTATTCACTTTCTTTCTGTGTCTTTTTTTCTTTTTTTTTTATACAAAGGAGACATAGTAAATCAGATTTACTGTGTATTCTGAAATGATAATAATGCACTGCTATATCAAACATCCTTTTTTCCTTTCATTTTGTCGACATAGTCTAGTTTAAACGTTTCACTTCAAAGCAGTAGATACATTTTTACATCAGAAGCCGTATAAAAAATTTGATAGACACTAAATTCCATCTTTCTCCATCATTTCCATAGGAATTCCAATCTTGCCCTCTGCATAGAATTGACCTTTGTTTGAGAAGGGAGATAACTTTACCCACCCCATCTACTCCTTGATTCAACTAGCTGTTCATACCCAAATCAAAACAACGCAGGTATTATAGATCTACAAAGAATACGTGAGAGCATCCATATCCATTGCCTTTTTTGTGTGCTTTATTTATTATTTGTTGTTGGTTTTTTTTTTTTTAATTCTTTTATAGCGAGGATAAGGGAATAAGCATTCATGTGGGTTTTTTTTTTACATGCAGTCCCCGTGTGTATGTGGTTTTGTAAATTTTGTCATCTGTTCCCACCGATAGACTACACAGTGACCTACTCTTTCGAAAAGCGGAACGGGATTTAATATGTGCGCAAGATGTTCTGCATGCGTTCACACACGGCTCTCATCCGAAGGACTTTTGGGAAGAGTGGAGTGTGCACTGACGTTAACTCCAGGAGAAAAAAAATCCCCCTGGACGGAGGGACGGGATAGCCTAGTGGTCAGAACATCGCGCTCGCAATCTGACGACCCGGGCTCGATTCCCGTTCGAGGGGATTTTTACCCCGGAGTTGACATCAGTGCCGACTCCACTCTCCCCAAAAGTCTTTCGGATGAGACAGTAAACCGAGGTCCCGTGTGCGAACGCACGCAGAACATCTGGCGCACACGTTAAATCCTGTTCCGCTTTTCGTAAGAGTAGGCCATCGTGTGCCGTGGGGACAGATATTTACAAAACTGCATACACACGGGAACAGGATGTAAAAAAGCACAATAGTGCTTATCCCATTATCCTCGATATAAAAGAATAAAATTTAAAACACACACACACACACACACACACACACACACACACACACACACACACACACACACACGCACACACATTCAAGCCTCTTCAAGCCTTGGGTATCAACAGCACGTGCTGCACGGATTTGCACACGTTGGCGGGAACACTGAGTACGAGTTTGTCACGTGAACAGCTCACTGTCACCACCAGCAAACCAGGGGATGTGCCCACACACATACACGGACACAGAGAGAGACAGGCAGGAGACTCGAAGGGCAAGACCAAGACAGGTAGGTAGGTATATGTTTGTCCCCGGTTTATGTTTTTTGTTGTTGTTGGGTTTGTTTGGTTTTTAAGTGTTAGGAAATTAGACCAATGTCCATCCTCCTCCTACTATTTTTGAACGTGTCGTTTTGGCAGAAATGGTCAGTTTTGAAAATCATTTCGAAGTTATGTTGAAAGTGAAACACAGTGATGAATTTGTATGGAAAAATATGATTGTTAACTGAACTGTTAAAGGTAGACAGTTGGAAATATTGCCTTTCCCCAACAAGGAGCGGGTTTGGAATATTTCACACTGACTACTGCCCCACATCCTCTGTGTGTCAAGAACTTACTTCTTTGGTGGGGAAAATTTTTTTTAAATGTTACGACTTAAAAGAAAAGTTTTTACTTATGGGTAGAATTTTATTGGAAAAAAAACCCCAGTCGGTAGTTCTGTGTGAGACAAATGAACACCGTTCATGAACACCTGAAACACCATGTAAAGTAACTGTGCAGTCACACGAACTGATTGATTAGAAATTCTGAGAAACTACGCAATGTTCAAGGAAGCTTCCCGTAGTTTTGATTATCAAGTTTTCTTTAAATTGGTAGCGAAAAAGTCGAGCTTTTGTTTTTCTTTAGCATGCGTGCTTTGAATTTATTTTAATACCACAAAAGGTTGAGAGTTGGCGATGTTTCCAGGGGGTGAGGGGGGGGGGGGGGGGGGTTTGTAGCTGCTCGCTTCAATAGGCTTTTTCCAAGGGGGGGGGGGGGAGGGATAGGATCAGTTTTAATATATATTATATTATATTATATTATATTATATTATATTATATTATATTATATATTGCTGTTTACGCAAAATACAAAACTAACGTAAAAAGTTTTTAAAACATTGCGTGATAGATTTAAAATATCCACAAGATTTCCACCTGCACCCTCATCCAAAGTGGGTCAGATTTACTTCGGCATAAACGATGTTAACAAGGATTCCTTTTCTAGGTAACTCGGTGGTATAAGGGCAAGTTGTCTTTAGGCAGATGCGAGAGTTGAAAGTCTTGCCAGGGTTAGACCCTTTCCCCTGTGGGGATTGTCAACTTGAGGAGAGATGATCATCCTGTCCTCTTCCCAGACGAAAATAACCCTCAAAATGTGTGACCGTCAGTTTTCTAGCGAAAATATATAATATAGCCGTTTCTTCATGTTACTTAAGCCTTGTCAACCATGGATGTCTTGAGGATTGTCAACTCGAATGTTTTTCAATGAGACAGTGCTGATCGTGAAAGCGTAAGTTACTGAGGTCGAATGCCACCAGAACTGGGGTCAGTTTTGCAACCTTAGCTGTGAGTTCAAGTGAAGTCTTACATGTCTGCATGCAAGGGCAGTTCGTAAGGTTTGTCATTCTCAATTGCTTTTCGTACCTCGGCTAAAGCTAAAGTGTGAACACACGCAGAACGTCTTGCGCACACGTTAAATCCTGATCCGCTTTTTGTAAGAGTAGGCCATCGTGTCGGTGGGAAGATATTTACAAAACTGCATACACACGGGAACTGGATGTAAAAAAGCACAAGTGCTTATCCCATTATCCTCGATATAAGAATTTTTTTAAAGCTCCAGGTTCACCAGTGGTGAGATTTTGCGTATGCGACTAATTTTACCCATCATTAATGCAGCCGAATTCCGATTGTGGGGACAATGTGCATTTTGTTTTCAACTTAATTGTTTTTGTATTTGAAATCTGCCTGATTTGTCATGAACGAATAGTACTGACAGCTTTGAGAGGGGAGGAAATCTTTCTTTGGGTTGTATTCGAAGCCATGGCTTCGGCTGCGTTCAGAATCGTTTTGGTCAGTCGTGCATATTTGCATGCACATTATACTTGCACGCGCGGTCTCTGCACGCCTCCCCCCCCCCTCCCCTGCCCTCCAGCTCCTCCCTCGATTTCTCTCTTGAACGCTTTTGATCTGTGCCTGTACAATGTCTAGATAGCACTCGCTTCTTTAGCCAAGGTCTGTCTCCCCTATGTAGTTAATTTATTTATTTTCATTTGTTTTATTTGTTCTTTTATATCGAGGATAATGGAATAAGCTCTCATGTGCTTTTTTTTTTGCTTTTTTTTACATCTCATCCCCGTGTGTATGCGGTTTTGTAAATGTTGTCATCTGTTCCCACCGGTACGCAGTGGCCTACTCTTACGAAAAGCGGAACGGGATTTAACGTGAGCGCAAGATGTTCTGCGTGCGTTTGCACATGGGGCCTCGGTTTAGTCTCATCCGGAGGACTTTTGGGGGAGAGTGGAGTCGGCACTGATGTAAAAAAAAAAAAAAAAAAGCCGCTTCAGCCCGGATCTGTCTCCCCTATGTAGTTAATTTATTTATTTTCATTTATTTATTTGTTTTATTTCTTTCTTTTGTATCGAGGATAATGGGATAAACTCTCATGTGCTTTTTTTGTTTTTTTAGTCCTAGTCCCCGTGTGTATGCGATTTTTTAAATTTTGCCATCTGTTCCCACTGGCACACAATGGCCAACTCTTTCGAAAAGCGGAACAGGATTCAACATGTGCGCAATATGTTCCATAAACTGAGAGAACCCCAAAAAATCTTGAACCTTTTGCTGTAGTCTGTTTTGCAACACTCTGCATATGCTATAATTCCTGAATCTTTTGCTCTTGTCTTTTGTTTTGCAACACTCTGCATAATTATGCTATACTGTTGGAATACAGTTAAGTTAGCACATAGTTCAGTCAGCCTTTGCTGTTTTACTACATTCAAAATGTTTCGCGGTGAAGCACTTGTCTGGAATGACTGTGGGCTCGGTTCGGTCTCGGACCAAACTCCCCCCCCCCCCCCCCCCCTCCAAATCTGAATGATGTAGAGAGAAGAGAAATGGGTGCCTCTGCTCTTTGGCTGTAATTATGGCCTCTTAGTGCTGAGCAGACGGGAAATTCCCAGCAAAGAATTCTGCCAGGACTGCATGGAGAATACAATAACGAATACAGTATTTGTAGGCAGTCAGATGGTACACATACGTACATATATACATACGTACATGCATACATACATGCATACATACGTACATGCATACGTACATGCATACGTACATGCATACGTACATGCATACGTACATGCATACGTACATACATACATACATAAATACATACATACATACATACATACATACATACATGTATGCATACATACATGTATACATACATACATTCATACAAACATGTATCCATATACACACATACATATGCATTCACTGTGTGTGTATTAAATTTTGTGTTCGCGCACGCACGTTTGCTTACTTTCATGAGTGTGTAATGTGCATTTTTTTTGCAGACCTATATATATATATATATATATATATATACGTTGAAACGTGAGAGACTGGTCACCTACACACGGCTAGCAATGAGCGTACAACTTACACAATTTGTGATGGCATGTTGTGGAGGGTAAGTGCAGTATTGTTTTTCAATCGATCAATCAATCAATCAATTTTTTATTTCCAGATGGTACATTTTTTCTTTCTGTATGCGTTCCCTCACCGGGTGGGAAGCACAATACACGTTTTCATGCGCTTGTCACTTTGCAGGAGGTCTGCCTGCTGGCCTCAGCCGACATATTTCAACATCAGAGTAGCTCAGTTATTTGTGCAGGATGAATGCTGGGTCTGTTCATTTTTTCTGTAACCTCAATCAAAGGCTGACATGGATTTACAGGATATTCAACATGCGTACTTGATTTAATAGCGTGTGTCGTGCGTGTGTGATGTCGTCTACTTTCCGTAGCAGATTGTTCCACTGTAGACCAGTCCACTCTCAGAATTCTCCAACAGACACCAAATGGGTTAACCATATGGGCTCTTGTCCACATGCCGTTTTCTGTCCATCTACCTTCTCCGCTTGACTCTTTCTCCCAACTGTTCTGCCCAAACCGCTAAGCTTTTTTTTTTTGGTTTGTTTTATTTATTTCGAGGATATTGGAATAAGCATTCGTGTTTTTTTTACATCCAGTCCTCGTGTTTTCAGTTTTGTCAATTTTGTCATCCTTTCCCACCGGCACACAATGGCTTACTCTCCCGAAAAGCGGAACGGGTTTTAACGTGCCGTGTGTGTGCGTGCGCGCGCACGCATACGCGCGTGTATGCTAAAAGTGTAACTGTTCAATTCATCTTTTTTAATCAATCAATTCATCGATCCTTCCATCTCTTCATTCATAAAAGCCTACTTACTACAAGTTAAAGTCTGTCCCGAGCTTAAGGCTCATCAGGCCGGTGCTTATCCCGGTTTCTGTGGCGTTAAGCGACTGAGAGTCATAGACTCCCCCCTGGATAGGACGCCAGTCTATCGCAGGGTCAACCCCCAACACAAGGTTGGTACCCCTTTTACACCTGGGTGGGGTGAGACTTACAAGGTTGTATGTGATGTGGGTGGTGTGGTGTGGTGGCAGGAGCATAGTGGGGTTGATCCTGATACTGTTGCTCATCAACGCCTGCTGTGCCGCAATGGAGGACAACAACTACAGCTGCTGGACGTGCTGTCTGTTCCGCCGGTTGCGGAGATACTGCTGTTGTCGGCAATCGTCTGCCTCCGAAGAAGAGGGGGAGGAGGCTGGTGAGTTGTCCTTGAGCTTTTGTGGGTGGGGGGGTGTGGGGTTGTGTTGGTGTGTGTGTGTGTGTGTGTGTGTGTGTGTTTTGTTGGCTTTCATTCATAGATGTCTTTGTCTCTGTTTTCTTGCTTGTTTCTCGGCTGAAGGTGAGGCTGGTGAGTGTCCTTGTGGAGCTTTCTGTTTTTCTTTGACTTGAACAAATTTGGTTGGCTTTCAATTTTAGATTTCTTTTTGTCTTTTCCCTGATTTTGTTTCTCCGCTTTTGTGTCTCATTCTTTCTTTTCCACTTTTACTTGGCTGTCGTTGCCTTTACTTTAAAGTTCTACCCTTTTTTTATCTTTGGCACAACTTGGCGTTTTTTTCCCCTGGTTTTTACGTGCGTGCGTGTGTGTGTGTGTGTGTGTGTGTGTGTGTGTGTGTGTGTGCCTCTGTGTGTGAGCCTCTGTGTGTGTGTGCCTCTGTGTGTGTGCCTCTGTGTGTGTGTGCCCGTGTGTGTGTGTGTATGTGTGTGTTGTGTGTGTGTGTGTGTGCCTGTGTATATCTTTTCCTTCAACTTGCTTCCTTACTGATCCATTTGTTCATTCATTCATTTGTAAATAACTTTTTTCCTGGTCTATTAATCACTCTTCATAGGACGTGTCCCTAAGCTCCCTGTCTTGTGGATGACACTGGCAGTGCTCATTCTCTATGACAACGTGTCCCTAAGCTCCCTGTCTTGTGGCTGACACTGGCAGTGCTCATTCTCTATGACAACGTGTCCCTAACCTCCCTGTCTTGTGGATGACACTGGCAGTGCTCATTCTCTATGACAACGTGTCCCTAAGCTCCATGTCTTGTGGCTGACACTGGCAGTGCTCATTCTCTATGACAACGTGTCCCTAACCTCCCTGTCTTGTGGATGACACTGGCAGTGCTCATTCTCTATGACAACGTGTCCCTAACCTGTCATGTCTTGTGGCTGACACTGGCAGTGCTCATTCTCTATGACAACGTGTCCCTAACCTGTCATGTCTTGTGGCTGACATACACTGGCAGTGCTCATTCTGGACCACGGCAACGACGATGAGGAGGACAATGGCGGCGGAGGGACACAGTATGGAAGTGACGGCACCACAGTCAACAACGGCTCCAATCCTGCTGATGCTGATGATGTTGAAGCTGGTGGTGGTGGTGGTAGTGGCCCCTCCTCCTCCTCCTCCAAGCTCCCTGCAGCGTCTGTGGCCTTTGATGACCCCCCTCCAGCTTTTTATTCCAGTGGTGAGTGGCAGTGTGGTATGGTGTGGTGTGGGGTGTTGTTGTGTTTGTGACGTTTTGGTGTTTGGTTTGGTGTGGTGTGGTTTTAGTTTAGTTTTGGGTTGATTTGTGGAGTGTGTGTGTGTGTGTGTGTGTGTGTCTGTGTGTGTGTGTGTGTCTGTGTGTGTGTGTGTGTGGTTGGTTGGTTGGTTGGTTCGTTCGTTCCCGAGGTTCACCAATCGTAAGATTTTTGTGTGTGCGTCCGTGTTTTCTTCCCAGGCGCGCGCGCGCATGACCACACACACAATTAGATAGATCCATACGGTCTTTTTTTTTTCCTTTTTCCTTTTTTTTTTTGCTTGTCTATCACTTGCGAAGAGGTGTAAAATTGACCACAATCTCACCCCCCACCCCACACCACTCACCCTCACTCAACCTCTTTCACCTGGCAGGCAGACGCCCTGTACCCACCTCATTCGAACCAGTATTGGCAGTTGTGGCGGACCCCGCTACTGACGCGGCGCCAGCTCCAGCTGGTGGACCCTCCACAACCTCCACAACCGGCCCCGCCACCAAGACGGACGAAGTGGACGGCGGAGTCAGGGTGTGCGCCCAGTGCGCCCAGCGTGTCCATTACGCCCAGTACGCCCAGCAGCGCGCCCAGCCAGCCTACAGCGGCCTCCACCTCTACGACAGTGCCTTACCCCGGAAAGTGGTTGTGGCCAACACCTCTACCCCCACAGCTTTCGTTGACCCCACGCAAGCGTCGCCTCGGCCCCGGGGCGCCCTGGGGCAGACAACGCCGCTTTGTCAAAGGCAGCAGTACGGACAAGGGCAGCAGTTCGGGCAGCTGAGTCGGGGGCCTGCGGTGGCGAGTCTCTCCAGAAACGCGACGAACCCGCCAGGGTATGGAGTGGGCATCGCTAGGCAGCAAGGGGCGGGGGTGGCGAGCTCTCGCGGCGGTCAGGCAGTTGGTGTGGTGGGGGGTGGTGGTGGGGGTGGTAGCAGCACGCCAGGGTCTCGCGCTGTGTCTAGGGATGCTGATGGTAATGTGGTGATTACCTTCCGGGATGACGCCGGTTCTCGTGGTGGTGGCAGTAGTTCTGCTCAGGGATCTGGTGTGAGTGGTGGATCCAGGCCAGGATCTGGTGGTAGCAGTTCTGCTCAGGGATCCGGTGTGGGGAGTGTCTTTGGTGAAGGATCTGGTGGCAGTAGCTCTACCCAGGGATCCAGTGTAGGGAGTGTCTTTGATGGTGGATCCAAGCAAGGATCCAGTTTGGGCAGCTCTGCTCAGGGATCGAGTGTGGCGAGTGTCTCCTGTGGTGAAGGGTCTGGAGGTAGCAGTCCTGCTCACGGGTCGGGTGTGGCGGGTAAAGGTGACGTCTCACAAGGGTCTGACGGAAGCTGGGCACTACTGAACAGTGATGAGATTGTCGTCCTCACCTTGGAGGACGGCAGTGACCAGAGCTTCACGGCTTCGGCTTCTGACAACAGTTGTGTGTCGGGTGACAGCACTGTGCAGGGGTCGGGGGACAGCGCGGGGCATGCTCCTGACGCTGCTCAGGCCTCTGGTGATGACGCCTCGCTGACACCCGATGATGGCACCGCCCAAGTAGCTGATGGTGACACTTCACAAACATCTGGTGGTAACGTCTCGCAAAAATCCGGTGGTAACACCTCGCAAACATCCGGTGATAACATCTCGCAAAAATCCGGTGATAACTCCTCACTAACATGCGATGATGGCACCGCTCAAGTAGTTGGTGATAACACCTCACTAATATCCGATGATAAAACCTCACTAACATCCGGGGATATCTCCTCACAAGCATCCGGGGATAGCTCCTCACTAAATCCCGGTGATATCTCCTCGCTAACATCCAGCGATAACTCCCCACAAAAATCCGGAGGTAACTCCCCACAAAAATCCGGAGGTAACACCTCACAAAAACCTGACGATAACATCTCGCAATCATCGGGTGGTGGTAACTCCCCACAGCAGTCTGCACAGACGTCTGGTGCTAACGATCCGCAGACAATTGGTGACAGCAGTGCTCAGGGGCCTGTGAGTGCCAGCAACACATCGTCTGCCGAGGGCGAACACACACAGCCCCAAGCCCAGGCTTCCAGCGAGGCCAGCCCACAGCCCCCTGCCGGCGACACGTCTAAGCAGACCTCCCCTGCGCTGGACTCTTCTCAGTCCAGCTCCACCAGTAGCTACAAGACCGCCACCCAGGATGCCTCTCCCGATGCCACCCTTGTGGATCCCGACAGCGATTAGTTGGGTCTGGTAAGGTCTGGTCTGCACCAGCATCGCTGTGCTGTGTGTGAGTGAGATCCTGACATTGTTTTTTTTTTCAATTTTCTGTGTTTACAGTGTATCTAGCAGGTGATTGTATGTGTTTGGCAGGGGGGGGGGGGGGGGTTAGAACAATTTTAACATGATGGCTCTGGTGTGAAAATAGCATTAACAGGTGAATGTTTCATGAGTGTGTGAAAGTCTAGGATTTTCGTGGGTGAAATGATCTTTTTAAGAATATTTTTAACAAGACGGCTCTGATGTGAAAATGAGCATTAATGCATGTAAAATGTAAAGGGAAAAGTTAGATTGTAGTTCAGAGGAGGGTAGAGGCATGGACTTTGTATCGGTGTGTCAGAAGTGTCTGCTTTGCATTCAGTCCTCTGATACCAAACTGCGATACATAAAGGTTTTGACCAATTGAACAGATGTACGACCCCAATGATGAAAACAAGACTTAAGAATTTTTAACAATTTCTTTTAAAGATCTGATCCATTTGCACAATTGTCATGAAATAGATCTCCACATATATGTACTATATGTACTCTAAAACCAAGAACTGCAATCTGCATTGAACCTGATGCAAATTCTAAGCTTTTCTGCATAAACCTAATTAATAATCACTTGTTCAACAGAGCAGCATCCATCTAAATCAAGCTGCAGGTTCACTTTTTACAAAGCTGCTAGGCCTGTCACTTTTACGAACCTTCAGGTTTAGATATATAAAAATGTTACACCAAGAATGAAGTTTGTCATTATTTTGAGGACATAATGTGTGTAAAGTAATGTAAGATCAACTAAAATAGAGCTCGCCTCAAAAAATCGGTTTTCGACACATAAATTCAATAACTTGAGCAAACGGCTGCACTTAAAAACCTTTGCAAATTTGATAAATCTCTAGATTGAGGGAAACTTGGTAACCTTCCAAATTGTTTAGAATCCTCTGAGTCCCTCCCCTCCCAGCTTAAATGCACCTAACATTCGGTGAAAAGTTTAAGTGCACAAAAGGGTACCACATACATTGATATGTTTATTATGACCAAAACAACAAAAGTCATAATACTGGTAAGCAGATCGTAACTGTTCACTTTAACAGCAAACGACTAGAGGGAGAAGGTTATCGCCACACAAATCAGTGTTATAGTTTTTTTTCTTCTGTACAGTTAACTGAGAAATTCTACTACTAGACAACTTGGCAATTTGATTTTTGTGATGGGATCATTTCCCCTTTGCTTTTCAAAAAGACTGAAATATCAAATTGTAAATATTGTGGAGAAAGTAGGGTACAGATGGCAGGATCTGTTTTAACCTGTAAACACTTGTAAAGCAAATTGTTTAAAAAAAAAATTCTTTTGAAACCACACATCCAAGACTGTAGACTTTTTGCCTGATAAAAACACTAGCAAAATCACATGCAGTGTAAAATGAAAATGTTTATAGGGCAGGCAGTAAGCCTTCACAAGGACAGAACGCAATATGTACTATGTAGTGCAGGTTTACAAGTTCATCCCACAAGACGATTCCAATTTTATCCTCAAACAGAAACGGTTTGAAAAAGTGCACAGAAGTAATACCACGGTCAAGGAGACTTCCATTTTATCAGAAACTTTTGTCAAATTGTTTGCCATATAACAAAGCCGACATGATTTTATTGAAAGCTTAGCGGTTTTCAATAAAGTGAACAGTAGAAAATAGATTTTTTTAAATGCTCCCCAGAAGTGATGTGGCCATTTTCACCTACCATCAGTTTCCACCATGGAGTATATTAACTCCAAATATTAGTTTGGGGTTTTTTGGCCTTATATTTGGTGCATTAAATGCTGCAATATCATTTTGCATGTAATGCAGCAATATCAAAACGATTTAATATCAAGTATACTGTAATAGACCATGGCACATGCATAAAATATCAATGTGCTCGGCCCCCTTCCCAAATTTTCAAAAATACTTTGTGGATAGTTGTGGAAATATTTCTGAAAACTATCCATTGATCAACACCTGAAATTCAAGAAGTGGAATTTTAAGCCAGTTAGAAAAATAAACCTGGGAAACTGATGGCCAGTGAGAGCAACTGCAAGTCTCTGCTGGAAAGCATTTTTGCTGTGATGTATGAATTAAACTGTAAAGTTGTGCATCATTACATGACTCACTGTGATAAGTTTCAATGTGCATCTCATTATGCTGGTGTTTACTGATGATGTATGAACATGCTGATTGCATTCTACTGCTGATTATTGCTTGTGATCACCTTTTAAAATCCATCATTGTGCTGCTAGTTAATATTTGAGTTTACACTGAAATTTACAATGCATTGAGGTCTGGAAATCAGATCATGCATGCTCAACTTTTGATTTTTTTTATTTTCGACTCTCGGGTGCATGTGCATATTTGCAAACTGATTTATCACACATGCATCTGTAGTTTATATGAATTTTAGTGAAATACTTGAATGTGCTTTGAGACACCTAATTGTGCTTTTTGACGTGTTGTGTGCAATAAAGGAGTATCCATGTGTTTGAGGTGTCCCCAGTTTTTTCTTCTGGATTTATTTTAGATTTTGTCTAATCTGCTGCAGAATTGTTTTATTTTTAGGTTCTTTAATTAACCCTCCTAGCCCCGATCCAGGGATTTGCCGAGATTGAATAATTACCCCCTAAGACATGAACCAGGATTTACATCACGCTGTGACCATCACTAATTGCTAACATGTCAAAGCTCTATCAGGCTAGAAGAGAAACCCTGTTGAGTGTCTGGAAGTAATTATAGCTGCTGGTATGTACTTAGGAAGAAAAGGCCAGCGAGCAAGTGTGCCTGACCAGTTTTGTGATGGAATGTGAAATCTAGGGGCAGTTTGTGTTCAGAGAATGCAAGTCACGTCTTTCTACTGTTAGCAAATTTCAAGCTAGATTGAAAAACTGAACGCCACACATGCATACATGTGAAAACTAGGTCTGAAATAAAATACATGGATCCCAATTTAGTTTAGGAAAAGAGCAGGAAACGGTTTTGACAATTAAAATCCTAGTGTACTGCCGACTTAAAACGGCTCATAAAAGTACTCGATCACCAATTTTAAATTACAGAGTACTTTTATGAGCCGTTTTAAGTGGGCAGTAGACTAGCATTTTAATTTGCATGTAAACACGTTAAACTATTTGCAATATTCTTCACTGGTACATGTGTGGCAACTATCTCCACTTTTTCACTCTGAACTGTTTTTGGGTGGATTTTTGTCTTAGTACCGGAAGGACACTCTGAATCGTAAGTTTCGACTTAGTGCATTTTACACACATTCAATCCTGTTCCGCTTTTCAGAAGAGTAGGCCATCATGTGCCGATAGGAACAGATGACATTTACAAAACTGCATACACACAGGGACTGGATGTATAAAAAGCACAAGTACATTTTTATTCTTTTATATTAGATAATGGAATAAATCACTCTTGTGCTTCTTTACATCCAGTCCCTGTGTGTATGCAGTTTTGTAAATGTCATCTGTTCCGAAAAGCGGAACAGGATTGAATGTGTGTAAAATGCACTAAGTCGAAACTTGCGATTCAGAGTGTCCTTCCGGTACTAAGGCAAAAAATACACACACACACACAAAACCACACTGGTATGAAAATATTTTATTGCTTCTTTCAAGAATGACACATTACTTTTCCACAAACTATTGAAGAAATAGCCAGGATAATACAGATCCCCCCCTCCCATTTTGGTGTCCAAATGAATACACTTGCTGGTTTGGGTTGATGTGGGCCAGGTTGGTTTTATAATATAGGAGGGTTGGAGCTGCCTGGCAAAAAAAATACTATAGAGAAGTCTTGAAAGGGGGGAGGGAATGAGTACTATAGTATAGTACATATCCCCCCCCCCACTTCAAGATCTCTATAGTATAGTACTCATTGCCTCCCCACCTTCAGTCTTGAAAGGGGGGGGGGGGGGGAGGGGATGAGTACTATACTATAGAGAAGGGGAGGAGTACTATAAAATACTACAGAGAAGTCTTGAATGGGGGGGGGGGGGGGGGGGGATGAGTACTATACTATGGAGAGGTCTTGAAGGGGGGGGGGGGGTTGAGTACTATACTATGGAGAGGTCTTGAAGGAGGGGGGGGATGAGTACTATACTATGGAGAGGTCTTGAGGGGAGAGGGAATGAGTACTATACTATGTCTTGAAGGGAGAGGGGATGAGTACTATACTGAGTCTTGAAGGGGGGGGGGGGGGGGATGAGTGCTGTACTATGGAGAAGGGGGGGGGGGGGGGATGAGTGCTGTACTATGGAGAAGGGGGGGGGATGAGTGCTATACTATGGAGAAGGGGGGATGAGTACTATACTATAGAGAAGGGGAGGGAGGCTGAGTACTATACTATAGAAAGTCTTGAAAGGAGGGGGGGGGGGGGGGGGGGGGGACGAGTACTATACTACAGAGATGCTCCAAGTCAATAATATCATCTGTACATTTTGTTACCAACACTTCAAATGTGATGAATACTATTTACCAAATCCAACACTTCTCAAAATAATGTACATCCAAAACATCCAATGACTATCAGTATGAAAATGCTTCAGGTTAAAACGAAATGCCACAGTAGTAATAAAACATCAGAATAACATACTACACACGAGACACACTGTATTGCGTTGTATCACAGGAAACATTATTATTCTGTTAGATTATTAAGGATCCTGGGGACAGATGCAAAAAATATATAAAATTCTAAGGGGGTGAGAGATCCGGGAACATGCTCCCAAGACAATTTTTAACTTGGGAGTTGAAATGGTCAAGTGTGACACCCATTTCTGATGTACCCTAACTATTTCACTTCATGCTGTTTTATACCCCTACCAACCATGAAACCCGTGTCAGGGCTGAGGTATTAATTCCTAGAGAGGATCTCCCTTGCCTCTCCTCCTCGGGGAGACAAATCCTACCTGTGGGGGCTGACATATCACCCATTCAGGTCCATCTTGGCCCGTTCTTCAGCTCCTGTGCAAGATGAGGTACCCGTGTTCGCACACAAGGCCTCAGTTCCTACACTCATCTGAATGGCTCAGGGGAATGGAGTAGGTACCAATGTTACCTCCAGGGGCATGTCCCCTCAAATGGAGTAGGTACCAATGCTACCTTCAGGGGCATGTCCCCTCAAATGGAGTAGGTACCAATGCTACCTTCAGGGGCATGTCCCCTCAAATGGAGTAGGTACCAATGCTACCTCCAGGGGCATGTCCCTCAAATGGAGCAGGTACCAATGCTACTTCAGGGGCATGTCCCTCAAATGGAGCAGGTACCAATGCTACCTCCAGGGGCAACTCCTCAAAGAGTCACCGCAGTTAACTCAAACTTGCATCTGCAGTTACCGTGAGGTCATAAGGAAACATTTTATTTCCATGTTGTTTGCCATGAAGGCCGTAAGTGCAATATTGTAATCGCTTGGCTATCCTATCGCTGAACATATCTAAGCAGGTTTTCAGAGCCAGTGAATTCTCTGAATCTTAAATCAAAACCTAATTCGTTACTCAAATTTCTGCAAGTATCTATGTATAGTTGTTCTATCCATGCCATAAAGCTAGACAGCCTTAGTCATTGTAAGTTTATGGAGATTTTCACTTTTAAAATTTTGGGAAAAAGAGGGCAAATGCATACTGCAGGCCAAAATAATCAAAAGAAAAGCACAGCAACAAACTCGACAGGTCTTGTGGTTTCACAGACAAGGTTTACAGGTCGTTTTCTTGGGGGGGGGATCGGATATATGGAGTTGGTAGACAGAAACAAGAAAAAAAGCTTCAGAGCCAAAGTGACAATAGCACAAATGTTAAAGTGTAATGATATACCGGCCAGCTTCCGTGCTTCTACTGATACGTTTTGATCCATACTGGCAATATTTTAATGCACCTACAATTAATGATCACTATTCCAAATTACCTGTAATTAACTGGCTATTATGCAATTTTGTAATATAAACTGCACTGTCAACTTCTCAATTAAAAAAAATTGAAAAAAGTAATACATAAACTGTTGGTCACCACTCACTGCTGGCTTTTCTTCAGTGTTCCTATCTTCACTTCTCCCCCTTTTCCCTGAATAGATGGACGCTTCTAAAGTGCTTTCTGATGTAAAATTGTTGCCCAAATCTCGGTGAACCAGCACACTGATGGAAAATCACCTAAACCATGTTGAAAACACAGCAAGGCCCTGAAAATCTATCAGCTTTTCTCCTTTTTTCTCTCTTTTTTTTGTTCAATTTGTGGGCTATAGCTCAACCTTATAATCTGTTCAGTAAACAAGGTGCCAGTTGTGCAATGAACCCCAAATAAGTTTATAAAAACAATGCGAGTATTTCTCATGGGTTATGATCAAGATTTGATATGTTGATTTCACTTTGATAAACACATAAGCTGCAATGCGATCAGTTCTAATAATTTTTTTTAAAAACCTGCAGCATATAGACTATGAATTATACAAAAATTGCGCAAGCCCCAACATTAGGAAACCACCTATAAGAAGAATGAATGTTAGATGATGCATTAGGTTACAAAAAAAAAAAGAAAAAACAGAGAAAAAACTCTGCCCCCCCTCCCCACCCCCCCCAAAAAAAAGAACGACTAGAAAATTGCCATACCAGTACAGCCTGGGCAGTTTTTGCCATGCTGAATGAGAATAAAGTAACATCAACCTAAAAACATACAGAGATTTAAAACAAACAAAAAAAAAAAGGATGACTAGACAGTGGCTATATGTGCACAGTTTGGACAGAATTGGCATTGCTGAATCTGGAAAAAGGGATCTTCTTAGATCTTCTTAGCTACTTGGGGCAGCTGTGATCTGATCAGGTACAAGTCAGATATGGTAAATATGGTATGGATAAACTTACAATACACACTTGTCAAAAAAAAAAAAAGCAAAAAACAAAAAGATAGTATTGCAAATTTTACACAATTTGGACAGATTTTGCTGCGACAAACAAACAACAGGTGGAATGCAAAAAATAAAGGAGACTTTTTGCCTCAAATTGGGCATGAAAAAAACAACAAAAACTGTGACACCCCGTGAGCTCAGCCATGAGGAAAATGTCAAAAGCCGAATAAAGCTGATATGCCCTGAACAAATTATATTAAAAGAAAGAAATAACAACCCACAGAATTGCCACTTGTGCATGGCATGGACAGAATCTGGATCTATTACTATTAGTGGTACACTCAGATGTCACATTGTTGATCAAAAAGCACAAAACAAGTCATCTTTTCACTCAGCAAGTCATCAAAAATAGCACACATTTTCATAGCTTCAATAAAACACACCCTGAATTTCATCATTCAAATCATAGGAGGAAGAAAAAAAACTGTCATGCATATAAACACCAGTGGAAAAAAATCTATTATGAATATCTATCAGGGAGAAAAAAAAACCTATCATGCATATAACACCAGTGAAAAAAAAACTATTATGAATATCAGGAAGAAAAAAAAACACCTCTATCATGCATTTACCACCAGAGAAAAAAAAATTCTATGATAAATATCATTCCAGGAGAACAAATATTCTATCATGCATATCATACCAGGGGGATCAAAAATTCCATCATACCAGGGGGATCAAAAATTCCATCATGCATATAATACCCAGGAAAACCAAAGTTCCATCATGCATATCTTGCCTGGGAGAAAAAATTATGTCCTTTCCTGTAAGACATTGGCTCTCACTGTTTTTGGATTGTCAACAACACACAATGTATATTCCATAAGTAAGCCAACAAAAGTAAGCAAATAAACATCACAATAACTAGCACGCTTGCTACTAGCATTGAGAAAAAAAAAAGGACAATGAATAAACAAAAACCAGCCAATCAACCAGACTCAAAAAACCTTGTGCTACCCAGTTTCCCGAAAGTAATTTTTTTTCAAATGTATGTATTTGTAAATGGGATACTGAGTCAGTGAAAGCTATCAAAACCAAATAAACCTGGAGTTGTGGAAATGGGTACATCCATGAATAATTATGCTGGATTAAAAAAAAAATTTACAAAAGAAAAAAAAAAGCAAAAAGAAACCACCTAAACAAACAAAAACCCAAAGTAAAAACCTGCAGCTGTAGTTCAACTAAAATTATGTTGATTATTTGTGTGTGGCTAAAAAATCATTGAAAATAAATATAATACCAAACAACGTAAACCAGGTATTTTACACACAAAAATCATGATAAACAATAACTCATTAATAAATCATAAATAACCTGAAGAAACAGTGTAAGTACATCGACAACAACAAAAGTCATATTCAACAATCAAAAACCCATCCACAAACAAATGATACCAAATATTAAACACATACTTTCACAAACAACCACAACATCATGAAAGAACGTGATAATATAAAAATTGCAGAACCGTGTGCGACAATCAAAATTCATCACATTCATCCAGTCAGGGAATAAATATATCTGATTCCTAAAACCATCGTCTCAGCAGTATAAACACAGGTCAACAGGTTATTTACAATCATGTATAAATTTATCATATTCAGCTGCTTTTTTTTTCTTTTATGAAATAAGAACATTTTCTGTGAAACTTCTCATGCTTCCATATGCATCAACACCTAGGACAGCAAATATATTCATTATCATTGACATAGGATCAGCTCTTAACATCAATCAAATGAATCCTGAAATTTTAGCAAAATTCTTTCCTTGGGCAACTTTTCAATCCAAGCAGAAACATTATCAATTCAAGAAAATGATCATACGCAGACCTTATGAAAAACACTTTCTTACTGTGTTGTCTAATGGCACTTTTGATAATGGAAAAAAAACCAAAACATTTTTGATGCAGCACACGAAAAAATATTTACACAAAAACAATAGAACTATCAAAATGCCCAGAATCCACTTCTTCAAAAATTGTATGACAGCAACAATAGTAAGAAATACCCCCATGAATTCAGCTATCAGCGAGAGGGTAACTTTCAGTGGGAGACCCGTCATTTATGCTGCAATAGAGCAAAAATCATTGACAGTCCTTTGAAATAGACGTCATCTCACAAATAATTGTTGATACTTAACGTTCAGAAGACCAGAGGAAAACGAAAACATTTAAAAAAAAAATATTTTAGACTGTTTATTCATACCTTTGAAATTCATTTTTCTTTCTGTTTTTTTTTTTTTCTAAAAGACTCCACTTCTTCCTGTAATCCAAAGCCATAGGGGCACTGCACTCGCACACAGTTTTTCAGGCAGTGAGTCACAGGCAAGTTCAACCTGAAAGAGCCCATCCCTCTCCAGCTATCAGAAAGCTTGCTGTATATACTGTGTCATCCAACCCACCAGCCATAACAGATGTACTCTTCTACACAAAAAGGATGCAGTTTTAGCATAAATACAAAACGATCTGTATGTGTTTGCTCACAGTTACCTTGGTTTATAGCCTCATCTGGAGGACTTTCAGGAGAGTGGAGTCAGTGCCCACATTAGCTCCAGGAGAAAAATCCTCAACACCACTTTGTGGAGACTCAAAAGTCGAACCCGAGCCTTCGCTATCATCAGATCACAAGTCTGATATTCTAATCTGTTGCCTGTTATGACGTCTCACCTGTTGACTTGGCATGCCCTTATCAAACTGTTTGGTTTGGGGTTTTTTTACCATGAATCTGAGGAGAAGCAGGTATTTTAAGCCTCCAGAGCAGAAGCGGGACATTTTGAAATATCTTAAGACAAAGCACAGAATCTTTATATTTACTGAGAAGAAGTGTTATTTTTTTAAGAACAAGCAAAGGTTTCTTTAGTTTTAATCTGCTGTGAAGAAGAAGAATTTAAAAAAAAATTATGCTCGAAACATAAAGCTTATATAGAAGAAAAATCAAATCCATAACAGATCAAAATTAATTTTGTTTTGTGAAAAGGGGGGGGGGGGGGGGAGCTATTCCCTGATTCAATCAGGTTGAAAAAGAAACTCCAGGTGAAAGTAAATGGATCTAAGAGAGATTAAAATGGATTTTTTTTTTGGGGGGGAGGGGAGGGAGGGGGATTAGATATTGCACTTTAAGAAGGTTTTGCTAAAAGTAGTAATATCTGTGGTTTTTTTAAAACATGTCATGTCATTCTCTTTACCTCCTATAAAAACTATATTAGATAACAATAGTAGTGATAATGATATGCCGTTAACTTTCCACAGTCCATGGAAAGCAATTTAAAACAAACAAAAAATCCCTAAACCCAACACGACAAACCTTTTTGACTGATGACTACCAACACAACTCCCTCAAAGTAGCTACCAGTGAGTCAGATAAATCCAGGGCTTACAAAAATCCATTTCATTTAAAAAAAACCTTGCACAAAACAAAACTGAAAATTAGATAAATACAAATCAATTATCTCAAGTTAAAATAAAAGCCCATATCAAAATTAAAATCCCATGGTTTATTAAAAACTGTCTCTTTCATGTAAAATGGATCATCTTTCATGTTTCTTATACATAATAAACATTTACAACAATCAGTCCTGTCATAACTGAGGTCAGAAGCAGAATTTACAAAAACAACAAAACTATCATATGCTCACAAAAACAAACAATATCATCATCAATCATCCCAAGACCATCAACTACATAATCAGATAATAAATAATATTCAGAAAGACTTTTTTTCCCCATTCATGTCTTAAAATTTTACAGCAGTTGAGCTTTCAACAATCATATAACTGTTCTTTCTCCTCAAAATGCCCTGCACAGCATAGAAGTTGATAAACATTTGCAGCCAGACGATAATGAACATATGCAGCACAAAATGAAATCTGAAGCACAGGAAATGATGGAACATCTGCCGCACAGGAAATGATGAACATTTGCAGCACAGAAGATGGACGTCTGCAGCACAGAAGATGAAGAATATCTGCACACAGAAGTTGATGAATATCTGCAGCACAGGGGATGAACATCTGCAGCACAGAATATGATGAACGTCTGCAGTGTAGACAAACATCTGCGTCAAGGTGACGAAGATCTGCAGCACAGAAGATGGTGAACGTCTGCAGCACAGATGATGATGAACGTCTGCAGCACAGATGATGAAACGTCTGCAGCACAGAGGATGATGAACATCTGCAGCACAGAAGACGAATGTCTGCAGCACAGAAGATGAACATTTGCAGCACAGAAGATGAACATCTGCAGCACAGATGATGATGAACATCTGCAGCACAGAAGACGAACGTCTGCAGCACAGAAGATGAACGTCCACAGCACAGAGGATGGTGAACATCTGCAGCACAGAAGATGAATGTCTGCAGCACATAAGATGGTGAACATATGCAGCACATGATGACACCTCTGCAGTACAGAAGATGAACATCTGCAGCACATAAGAGATGAACATCTGCAGCACAGATGATAACGAACATCTGCAGCACAGAGATGAACATCTGCAGCACAGAGGAAGACGAACCTCTGCAGCACTGAAGATGAACATTTGCAGCACAGAAGACGATGAACATATGCAGCACAGAATATGGAGATGAACATCTACAACACAGAAGATGATGAACCTCTACAGCACAGACAATGATGAACCTCTACAGCACAGATGATGAAGAAATCTGCAGCCCAGAAGAAGATGAAAGAAGAACAACACACACAGCACACACACACTTTTCCTGGCAGCACCACTCTCATTCCCCGACCCAGAAAGTTTCCTTCCCCCTCCGCTGCATCGCAGTTCACTCCCCTAGATCTGAATCCCCGTCTCCTAGGAGGTAGAGGAAGTGGAAAGCCAGGGCCAGGAAGGAGGTGCCCAGGAGATCCCCGATGGCGAGTGAGGTAGGTATGGCCACGTTGTCGGGGTCCTGCCCTCGCCGCCATATAAAGGTCACCAGCCACTGGGCAATGTACAGCAGCAGTGTCACCTGGCAGTATCAGAAAAATATTGTCAGTTAGGGCTCAAAGGGAACTTCAGGTAAAAAAAAAAAAAAGGATTTATTTTTGAAACATTATTTTCTTAACAAGCTTCTTGCAACAGAGAACTATTGCATATAGAGACATTTAGGGGTTGTTGCTTTTTTTTATTAGTTTTTAGTGAAACACTTGCAGTATGATAATCAAAGACACCTGAAATTTTTTTCTGCTTTTTTATATTTGTATTCAATCTTAAATAGTGCAAATAGCACGAGCAAATAGTGCGATATTCAGTGTCACTGATAACATAAATAAATTACAAAAAAGCTCAAAGGGACTGCTAATACATCAGTCTAAAGCGATGAAAAACAGTATCTTGTGGGCTTTCTGTTTTAAAGTGACAAAAGAAACAGTCCCGGCACTTGATAATGAATGCTGTTGTTGCAATTTTATCTATGTCTCTGTGGAGATTTTTGATTTATGGACTGGGATAAAGGATGCACAAACTCAGACTGTATCCTCTTTTTAAAACATTTTCCAAAACCAGAAAATGTGTTTAGATTTTATGATGATAGCACACACACACACACACACACACACCACACACACACACACACACACACACACACACAACACCACACACACACACACACAACTGCACACACAACACACACACACACAACTCACACACAACACACACACACAACACACACACACACACACACACACACACACACACACAACACACACACACACCACACACACACACACACACAATCACACCCACAACACAACACAATCACACACACACACAAGACACCCCCCCCCCCCCCCCCCACCCACACATTCCCCCCCCCCCCACACACACACAGAGACACACCTGCAGCAGGGCGGCGGTGAGGTAGACAAGGTTGAAGAGGAGGGTGATGGAGGTGTGGCCCGCCTGCAGGTAGTAGATGGCGTAGATGAACATCAGGTGGCCGGGGACCACCAGCACCAGTAACACCCGCGCTGCCTTCGACGTCATTGCTGCCATCAACACCACCACCACCACCACAGGTTATGTCATGGCAGTGTTGTGTGCCATCTTTTACGTATTGCTATAATAGAATCATCCTTTATTCCCCTCTAAAGATTTATTGTCAAATTCTTGTTTTAAAAAATGCCTTTCAAAGAGGCTTCAAGCTAAATTCTTTGACATTCCTTTTTTCAAAGGTTTGTAGCAATACTGTACATTGCAAAATTCTTGAAATTGCCTTCCTTCTCACAGGCTGGATGTTAAATTCTTAAAGGTATGAAGCAAAAATGCATCTGTTCACTGTGTGCACATCTGCTCACAGTACTTAAAAACTTTCAAGGCTTGCTATCAGTGTGTGTGTGTGTGTGTGTGTGTGTGTGTGTTGTGTTTTGTGTGTGTGTGTGTGTGTGTGTGACAATTCTATCAAACAGAGAAGAATAAAGAGACACACTGCTGGCATGGAACAGAGGAACCAGTGACAACAATAAACTCTACCTATCAACAACAGAAAAAGGCAACAAGCCATGAAGAGACTCACTGCTGGCACAGAGGAACCACTGACAACAATAAACTCTACCAATCAACAACAACAGAAAAAGACAACAAGCAATGAAGAGACTCACTGCTGGCACGACAGAGGAACCAGTGACAACAATAAACTCTACCCAATCACAACAACAACAAACAGATACAACAGGAAGAATGGCGGAGCACTCACTGCTGCTGCACAGAGGAAGGTGAAGGGTTGGCACAGGCCCCTGTTGCTCCCTGCACCTTGTCCCCAGGCTTGCCACATCTGTGCAGTGATGTGGAGATGCGGCTGGCCTGCACGGCCGCCAGGTTACCCCCTGCCCCTGCACATGACATCTGTCCACTGCAGTGTTAATACACACAATATGTACGTACGTACATAGTATACGTACATACATCACGACACACAACACGACATACATACGATACATACATACACGTACCACACACACACAACACACACACACACACACACACACACACACACACACACACACACACACACACACACACACACACACACTAAAACACAAAATAATACTGTAGCTAGATATTATAGACAAAGATATTTCTTTTCCTAAATAGACGGCTTGATAAAGAAAAACTAAATGCCTCGCTCGCTCATTCAAAATACCATCTAGAAACAAAAACCTATCTTTGAACTTTAAGACACACCAACCCATACACACATCCACCACCCCAAACAATCTTATCCACACACTGTAAATTTCTGGTCTAAAAAAACGTAGTACAAAACCCTAAAACAAGACGAGGCAAGCACAGTGCACAAATCCAACATCACTCAGTAGTAGGGCCTAGTCAAGAGTGCTAAATTTAGCGCGCTCCTTCCTTTTACGCTAGTCCATGTGTGGTCAGCTCCTGCTATAAATAGCACCAGCTGGCTACTGCTGAGCTGGGATGGGATGGGATAATTAGCTGCTGAGAGGAGCTGAAAGTGGGGGGGGGGGAAATTGACAGCTGTGCAAGGGAAGACCAAACAAACCAACACCCACACACACACCCTCCTCTCACCATTCATGACGGGCTGGAAGACGGCCAGGCCGTGGTACCTGCTGACGGCCAAGTCGAGGATGACCCCGCCCAGAGAGCTGATCACCATGGCGCTCAGCACCGGCGTCCAGCCGTTGTAGACGACGTCCACGGTGTACTTGTTGCGCACCGCCACATCACCCACAGCGGCAGCAGCAGGAAGAACAGCGCCATCAGCGAGGGGGCCAGCCACGCCTTCTCACCTGCAAGAGAGTTGTGTGTCTATCTATCTATCTATCTATCTATCTCTATCTCTCTCTCTCTCTCCATCCATTAGTCTGGCAACCGTGGGGGCACCCCTGAAGACTTGACAACCAGTTCCCTCCATTCCTCTCTCTGTTCTGCCTTTCTCAAAGTTTTGTTGGTTCTAGGCCTGTCCATTCGCTGATGTTGTCCTCCCATCTCTTCCTTGGTCTGCCTCTTTTTCTTTTGTGTTTACACAGAAGTTATTCCAGAAAAGGGGACACGATAGCTCAGTGGTCAGAGTGCTCGCTTTCCCCAAGTCAAGTTAAGCAGTGTTGAGCATTATTACCAGTTGGATGGGTGACCGTTTGCGTACCTTGGCTTCAATACAGCCTCCCAGTTCACCCAGCTGTAAATGGGTACCTGTCCTCTTTAGGGTCAGGGAAGGTAAAGCAGTGAGGGAGAGGAGATGGGTGCCGCCCTCAATATGCTGGCCCCTAGAGAAGCCGAGGTCTCTAACACCTCGCTCCCCTACGACCACACAGGTTATGGGACACCTGTAATTTTACCATTTGAGAAAAGTGTCACAAAAATACGGACATAGCTTGGCAGGACAACAAGTAAACTTATGATAGTCCTGTCATATTCACATACATATACAATGTGACAGATGACTTCACAGATGAGCTAGTGTGTTTTTGCAACAAAGCAGTTAGTGTCTACTCTGATGGACAATATAGCGCAGTGGTTGAGAGTAAGACTCTTAAGACTCTTTGATTAAAATCCTGTGGGCCCATGAGTTCATGGGTTCAAATCTCAGCAGTCTGGTGAATTATGGGAGGAAAATTTTTAAGATTTCCGGGGAGAACTTGAAAGTGCAGACCTGCAGTGAGTGCTATGATTCCTTTCATGTTTATGCACATGCAGAAGATCAAATATGGCACATCAAAGATCACCTCATTCATGTGAGCATTTCGTGGGTCACAGAAACGCAAGCATAGCCAGCACGCATCCTGTTTTTGTTTTGTTTTTAAACCAAAACCAAAATAAAAACCCCTGAGGTGCTCTTAAGTCAGAATGTGTTGGCTGAGGCCAGCAGGCAGACCTCCTGCATAGTCACAAGCACAGGAGAAGAGCAGGCACTACACAAGTCCACTCATTCAGAAAACATGGCGAAGAGAAGGACAAGAGTAATGTAATATAATGCAATACAATATAATGTGATGATATATATTGCAACACATTGCAATGTGATGCAGTGCAACACAATGCAAAGTATTGTAATGTAATGCAATATATTGTTATGTAATGTGATGTGATTTAATTAATTCAAAGCATGTACAGCACTTTACCTTGGAGTCACCCAAAGTGCTAAGTACTATATATCAAATTATGAAAATAAGCCAAATAAACATGAACAACCATACTACAAAAGCATAAATAACACCATTAATGACACATACACACACATGCACGCTCGCACGCACCCACATGCACACACACACACACACAACACACACACACAATCACACACACACACACACACACACACACACTACACACAACACTAACACTAACACTACACACACACACACACACACACACACACACACAACAAACAGACAACAAAACCTGCACACATGCACAGGAACAAACTAATATCTGATGTGTGACTACCTAAGTAATTAAGTGCATCATCATTAACTCTTCTACTTTATGGACAGTTAACGTCAACACACTGACAAGCCCCCTGCTTTAGTGCTGGAGCCCAATTTACAGGTAGCCCCCCCCCCCCCCTCCTCCCTTACCCCCTCCTCCCCCCTAAAAAAAATTATGTATAGCCTCTTGCACAAGCTGTCATGACTCGGACACTTCTGAGTTTTTTGTTGTCAGTATTATTATATTATAGTCTGTTGAAACAAATATATCTCCTGTCACCTGAAATTATTTCTCATACTTCCCGCTTGATTGAAATTTGAGAAAAAATTTGGCAATGGTTGCTCATATGTTCATTATTTGTTTATTACATTTTGTGTATTGCCCAAGTTAATTGTTTTTTTGTCCATAATTGTGACAAAACCTTTTTTTAAAAAAAATAAAGACAATTTTTTATGACAGTGTTTTGCTGTATTTTGTATCAAAAACACAGAAACACTAGACCGTACTGCATTACTATGCTCTATGAGTACCACACCCTGTGCTTTAAGCATTAAAATTTAAAATAATATATATCATCCAAAAATAAAATAGCAATTAAAGCCGTAGTATCACCGAATAAGCAAAAGTCTTACAACCACAAAAATAAAAAATCGTTTCACACCTAAATCAGTTTGCCATGGGGGGGGGGGGGGGGGGGGGGGCAAAGGAAAAAAGACAGCCTATTGGTGACCCTTGAACTTTGTTTTTAGCAATAACTGAGGTGCATATTCCGAGTCTTTCAATGAGGTGCCCATTAAAGGGGTTTTTTCCCCAGAGTTCACTCCACTCCCTCCCCCAAAAGTCCATCCATGAGACTAAAAACCCAAGGCTCATGTGTGATGTACATGCACACGATCTACTCAGTGAAAAATACCCCATCCACCTATTACTGAAAATAAATTTTGAGGGGTCGGGGGTTTTTTAGAGATAATGCACCTGCCTAAAAAGCAAAAATTTTGGGTTAAAAGTGTGGTGGTTTGTTTCCCATTTGTTCCAAAAATTTTTCCCCCCCCATCCACTGGCAATGAGTGGTGGGTCTGGGTGCTTTTTTTGGATGAAAAACGAAAAAACGAGGCCCCATGTGCAAATGATTTCGAAAATTAAAAGAACCCACAGCAACAAGAGATTTGGGGCCCCTTGGCAATATTCTGTAGAAAAAAGCAATCTGATAGGAAACTAACATGCAGACAGAAAAAAAAAAAATGGGTGGTTTGCTCGGGGAACACCCCCCCCCAGGAAAAAACAGCCCAAAATTCATGCAGGTTTTCGCCAGACTCAAAGTGGTATACAATAAATAACCCATCTATGGCCTTGGGGATGGATTTCATAAACACCCGGAGGAATGGGTTCCACATTCAATTGCCCCCTCTTTTTCCCCTTTTCCCCCTTTTAAAAAAAACTTTTCTTTTCCCCTTTTCCCCCCTCCCAATTTTAAAATTTCTTTAACCCCCCCTTTTCCCCTTTTTTCTTTAAAAAACTTCTTAAACCCTTTCCTTTCAAAAAAAAAAAACTCAATGTGAGAGAAACGAGTCCCGCATGAGCATTTTTAATTAAGACCCATTCCTTTGGTTTTCAGGCCCCTTCCCCTCACCACACCCCCAAACCCCCCCCACAACCAAAGCAAGAAACAAAATTTAGAAAACATCCCATTTTCCCCTTTTTTTTCCCTTTTCCCAAAAAACCCTACAAAACCCCCCCCCCCAAAAACAAAAAACCAGCACACAACAAAAAACCAAACAACACAAAACAAAACCACAAAAAAACCAACAAAAAAAACCCCCCCAACACAAAAAACCCCACCCAAAACCCCAACCAAAATGAAACCCCCCAAAAAAAAACTTAAATAAAAACCCCCCCCCCCCACCCCCAAAACCCAAAAAAAAAAAAAAACAAACCCCACAAAACACCCCCAAACAAATAAAAAAACCCCTACAAACAAACCCAAAAAAAAAAAAACTCAATAAATCCCCCCAAAACCCACACGTTTTAAAAACCCAAATATTTAAAAAAAATTTTTCAAAATCTTGGCCCTTAGGGAATAAACCAAACACCCTCCCCCCCCAAAACACCACGCGCCCGGGCCAACCCCCCCCCCCCCAACCAAAAACACCCACAACCCCCACCCCCCCCCCAAAACCCCCCCCCCCCCCCAAAAAAAAAAAAAAAAACCCCCCCCCCAAAACCCACCCCCCACAAAAAAACAAACACACAAAACCCACACCACAAAACACAACAACAACAAACACCCACCACAAACACAACACAACCACAACCAAAAAAAAACACAAAAAAACCCCAAAAAAACAACCCCAAAAATTTTCCTTCCCTTTGGGTCCCCCCCCCCCCCCCCCCCCCCCCCCCCCCCCCCCCCACCCCTCCCCCACCCCAAGAAATAGGACAAAAACAGGGCAAACACCCCCCCAAAACCCCAACCACCCACAGGCCCCCCCCCAATAAAAACCCCAAACCATTTTTGGCTTTTTTTCCCTTCTCCTTCGTTTTTTTTTTTTTTTTTTTTTTTTTTTATTTGGGGGTTTTGGGTTTTGGTGGTTTGTTTTTTTTTGTGGGTGGGGGGGTTTGGGGGGTTGGGGGGGGATTGGTATTTTTTATTGGGGGGGGAATTGGGGTTGGGGTGGGTGTGTGTGGTTGTGGGGTGGTGTGTGATGTTGAAAAAAAAAAAAAAAAAAGGGGGGGGGGGAAGGAGGGGGGGGTGTGGGGGGGTGTGTTGTGTGTTGTGTGTGTGTGTTGTGTGTGTGTGGTGTGGTGTGTGTGGGGGTTTGTGTGGTGTGGAGAGGTTGTGGAGAGGTGGGGGGTGGGTGTGGGGTGTGGTGTGGTGGTGATGCATTGAGCAAGCAAAAAAAAAAGAGGGGGGGGAGAGAGAGAGGGGAGGGGGGGGGGGGTGTGTGTTGGTGTGTGGTGGGGTTTTGGGGGTTGTGTGTGTGTGTGTGTGTGTGTGGGTGTAGGGTTTGGGGGGGGTTGTGTGGGTGGGGTTTTTGGTGGGGGTTTGGGAAGGGTGTGTGGGGGTGGGGTGGGGTGTTGTGTGGGGGGGCAGGAGAAGAAGAAGAGGAGGGTGGGGGAGGGGGAAAAGGAGGGTTTTTTTTGGGTGGGGTGTATGTTTGTGTTGTTTTGGGGTTGTAGTGTGTGTGTTGTGTGGGGGTTTATTTGGGGGGTGTGTGGGGTGTGTGTTGTTGAGGGTTTGTGGGGGTTGGTGGTGTGGGGTTTGGGTGGGTGGTGGGGGTGTGCACCCCGGGGGGGTCGGAGCGGGGGGCGGCGAGTTTTATGAGATGATGTATATTTGTTTTGATTTTAAAGGGTTATATGTGACAGAGGTGATTTTTTTTGGGTTTATTTGTAGGGGGGATGAGTTTGAGGAGAAATAAAAAAACATTTTTAAATAGTGTTTTTATTAAAAAATTATTCTCCCCTGACTGGGTGCCCCGAAAAAAAAAAACCTTTTTTTTAAAAAAAAAAAAATTTAAAAAACTCCCCCCCAAACACACCCAAAAAAACCCCCCAAAAAAAACCCCCCAAAAACCCAAACCCCCCAATCCTAAAAACAAAAAAATTACCCCTTCATAGCGTAAAAAATTTACAAATTTTTACTTTTATGTTTCTGAACACACTTAAAAATTTTTTTTAAATTTTTTTTTTTTATAAATTCAAAAACACAGAAAAACAAAAAAAAAAACACAACAACAAATAAATTAAATGGGGTTTAAAAAAGATGCAAAATTTAAAAATTAAAATACTTTTGATTCCAACACCCCCCCCAAAAAAAAACCCCCCCCCCAAAAACCCAACAAAACCCAAACAAAAATTGGGGGATTTTTATTGGGGTAAAAACCCAATTTTAAAGCGGGTTTGATTTCCTTCGGGGGGTTTTTTTTCCCTGGGAAAAAAGTTTGAATCCCCCCAAAATTTTTTTGGGATAACAAAAACCCCCCAAACCACAAACACGCCACACTTAAACCTTTTCCCCAAAAACCTTTGGTTTGGTAGCGATAAAATTTTAAAAAACTGCTTAAAGGAAAACTGGTGTGAAGGGGTTTTCCCATTACCTCGTTTAACTTTTTAAAAAACTTTTTTTTAAAAACAAAAACACCCCCCCAGGGAACCACCCCCCGATTTTGGGCGACGGGTAAATTCGCTACAAAAAGGCGGGTCCGGGGGAACGTCCGGGCCCCCAAATCACCAGAAACTGGAGAAAAACCCCCAAAGTGGGCCACCCAACTCAAAACAATAAAAATAATTTTATTTTAAAAAAAAAAACCCAATGAAGAAAAGTCACTTTAAATTAAAAAGGGGACCATTTTGGTAGGGAGGAAGGATTTTTGTTTTTTTTCTTTTTTCCTAGCAAGCCCCACCAGGGTGGGATTTTGCAAAAATAAAAGTTTTAAATAATTAAAGCACAAGAATATTTTGGTCCCCCTAAAACCAAACCAGAAACACAAACAAACAAGGAAGAAAAAAAAAAAACCCTGGGCCCCCCCCCCAAACCAAAAACCAAAAACCCAAACCCCCAAACCAAAAAAAACCAATTTTTTAATCACAGTTTTTAAAAAGACTTTAAAACAAAAGACGCACAAAAACGAATAAAGACAAACCCAAAAGGCAGGCCCCACACAAACCCCCCAACAACACACACACCACCACACACACACCACACCCCCCACCACACAAACAACACACAAAACAAAACATTTAAAAGGGGGGGTTTAAAAAAAACCCCTTTTTAACAAAAATTCAACAAAGCAAATTAATGAACAACGGAATAAAAAAAAATTTTCCCCTAACACCCCCTAAATTTTAAAAAACCCCCTAAAAAAAACCCACCCCCTTTCGCTTCCCCCCGTTTTAAAGGTGGTTTTAAAAACCCCTTTTCCGGGGGGCCCCCCTTTTTCCGGTCCCCCTTTTTTTCCGACGGGGGGAAAATTTTTTTTTCAATCATTCCCAAAAGTTTAACAGCAAAAACCTCCCCAACAAGCCTAAACCCTGTCCTTTCCCCCCCAATCCCCACCACAGCCCCTTCCATTTCACCATTTCCCCCCTCTTTTTTCCCCTGGCGGGTGCCTTCCCCGGGTTGGGGTTTGGCAGGCGGGACCAGGTTCCCGGGGCCCCAAAAGCCCAGCACCGGCAAAAATGAACATCCCCCATTTTAAACACCCCCCCTGCGCACCAAAAAACCCAAAAAAAAACCCCCCCCCCAACCCCCCCCCCCAAAACCCAAAAACCCCGGGGGCGGGGGGCCCCCGTCATTTTTTGGGGTTCAAACCAAACCCCAAGGGATAAAAAAAGAAACTTGAAAAAAACATTTTTTACCAACACACCAAAAATAAAAAGAAAAAAAAAAACCCGGGGCGGGGAACATGCAGAGTGTTTTAAACCAACCAACACAAAAAACAACCAAAAACAAACCCAACACACACAAAAAAAAAAAAGGGGGAAGGATGGTTTTCTTGAAAATGATGTGCTTTAACACACAAAAAAAAGAAAACCAAAAAAGCAACCAAAAAACAAAAAAAAAAAAGGGGTCAAAAAAAATTTAATCATTTTTTTTTACCCCATAATTCTTTCAGGGGGGAAAAACCCTTAAATAATTTGATTCATCCCCCAAAATCTTGTGAAATAAAACAACCCATTTAAACTTTAGAATTCCCCCCCTTTTTAAACTTTTTTTTTAAGAAATCCTTTGGAGTAAACAGATGACAAATTTTCAAAGTTCATCATGGGAAACTATTTAAAAAAGCCAGGGGCCCTGTATTTCCACACCTTAAAAAAACCCTTTTTTTAAAAAAATTTTAAAATAAATAAAAATTTTCCCCTTTGTTTTTTTTTGAAAAATTTTTAAAACATTTTCTGAATACCCCTTCATTTAAAAAAAAAAATTTTTTAAAAAAAATTTTTAAAAAACCCCCCAAAAAGGGGAACCCGGGGCCCCCCCCAAAAAACACAAAACCCACACACACAAAAAAAAACACACCCCACAAAAACCCAAAAAAAACCCACAACACCCACCCCCCAAAACACAAACAAAAACAAAAAAACCCACAAAAAACTAAAAAACAACAAGAAAAAAAAAAAAAGGGGGGGAACTAGGGGGGAGGGAAAGAGTGGGGAGGGGGGGGGGGAAAGTTTAAAACGCCGGGAGGGGAGGAGGGGACATTTGCTTTTTAAAGGTTTTTGGGAAAGGAAAATTGGAAAAAAAAAACCCAAAAAAAACAAAACGTTAAATTTTGGGGAAGCAAAAAAACGGACAAACCATAAACAACGGAAAAAAGAAAAAAGATAAGGCAGAATTTTTGGGAAAAAGGGTTTTTTTTTTTTTTTTTGTTTGTTTTGGTTTTTTTTTGTTTTTGGGGGAAAATTTTTTTTTTAAGGGTTTTAAAGGGCAAAAAACAAAAACATGGGGAGGGGGAAGGGGGGGAGGAGGGAGGGAAGAAGGGAGGGGAGGGAGGGGGGAGGGAGGAGGAGAGGAAGAGGGGGGGGGAGGAGGAGGAGAGAGAGAGGAGGAGAGGGGTAGGAGGGAGGGGGGGGGAAAAGGAGGGGGGGAGGAGGGGGGGGAAAAAGGGGGGGGGGAGGGAGGGGGGGGGGAGGGAGGGAGGGGGGAGGGAGGCCGACGCGCGACAGACGACGCGAGCAGAACGGGAAGGGGGGGGAAAAAAGGGGGAAAGGGGGGGGGGGGAGGGGGGGGGGGGGGGGGGGGGGGGGGGGAGGGGGGAGGGGGGGGAGGGGGGGGGGGGGGGGGGGGGAGGGGGGGGAAAGGGGGGGGGGGGGGGCGCCCCCGGACAAAACCCCGCGGGGGCCCGGAGGGCCCCCCCGGGCTCTCAGGGGCCGGGGAAAAGGAGCAGGGAGCCCCTACCCCCCCACCCCAAACAACCACCCCCCTCCCCCCCCTCCGCCAAAACCCAACCCAGCCCACCTTTCCCCGTGAACCAAAAAACACCGAAACAGGAGGGGAAACCCCCCCTCCCCTCCCCCCCCCTCCCCCCTTTCCCCCCAACCACCCCGCCGCCCCCACCCCAAAACCCCATTCTCTCCCCTTCCCCAAAAATCGTTTTCCACAAGGATGTTTCCACATTTCGCATGACGAACTGACGTTTTGAGTTTGTGTTTGTCGCGAGCCTTCGTTTTGGGAAAGTCGACCTGGTTTCTTGGGTTCGGTCGTGTTCGATTGACCCTCGGACCCGTAAAGGTCACGACTTTGCGCCTGTTTTTGTGGCGAGGTGGGTTTTTTTTGGGCCCCCAACCGGCACCATTCGGGTTTTTTTCGACGCGAATTTGGGGGGGAGAGGAACGGTCTTACTCATCTTTGGCGGGAAACCTTTCCCCATCCCCACCAAACCCCACCCCCCTCGATTTTCCCCTTAAAATTTGGCAGAAATTATATATAAGTTTTTCATCAGATTATGGGGTGGTTTTTAAAGAGAGCAGACAGACAGACAGGGAAACAGAGGGGGGAGAGGAGAGAGAGGAGAGAGAGAGAGAGAGAGAGGAGAGAGAGAAGAGAGAAGAAGATGTGTATTGTGTGTGGAACAAATTTTTTCAATCAATCAAATTTTTTAATTTTAATCAAACAAATTTTTATTTCCGTGGAACATTGAATAAGTGTGTGTGGGTGTGTGGTGTGTGGTGTGTGTGTTGTGTGTGTGGTGTGGTGTGTTGGTGGGGTTCTGTCTGTCTTTTCGTCTGTCTGTCCGCCGGCCTCCGCCGTCCGCCATCGTCCCGTCTGTCCACGCATAGTGTTATCAAAACCCTCATTTTAAAAATGCACCCCCATCTACTGTTTATTCATTATTTCCCTTTTCCAAAATTTACTCACATTCCTACCCCGGAGTTAAACAGGCTGACTCTACTGCTCCCCTTTCCCCCAAAAACACAACATTCCATGCTCCGTCACAACAAAATACTTCCTTCCAAATTCATTTTGCGCAAAACTCCACACACAAAAATTCTACAGTAAGAACAATTCTTAGCCAACCAAGTTACTTTTAAATCCTACATTATTTTAAAATCATCTAAAAATTTTTTTACCCCCTCTTTTACCCCATGAAATTGGATGGTTTCATGGCCCTTTAAACCCCTTTTTTTAAGATCCCCCACGCAAGCACTAACTACAAGTACACAATTACAGATTTTCACCAGCATTATCATCAAGTCTGCCCTTCTCTCTCAACCCATTTGACCCAGGCATTAAAAAGGATCATTAATGACAGCCTGTAAGCAAAATGCCAAAGCTTCCTTAAAAGGTGTTATGCGTGAAATTTGTTGAAGATTTCTTCCTAAAAAAAAAAAAACCTTATTGCGGTAACAGCCGCACCAAGACTTAATTTAAACAGAAAAAAAATTTTTTTTTTTTTTAAACCTCTAAGCCCACAAAACGGGGGTGTGTGTGTGTGTGGTGTGTGGGTGTGTTGTGGTTGTGGTGGTGGTGTTGTTTTGTGTGGGGGATCTTTGGGGACACTGGGGACACATAAAAACGTGATTTTCTGTGTTTTTTTAAAACGGCTAGGATGGATTTGGGGATCTCTTTATATTTGATGGGTGTTTCGATGTTCGAACCTGTTTGTGGATATCTTGAAATTTTTAAAATTTTTTCTTTTTTAGTAGGGGTTGAAACCCCCCCAAATTTCTTTTTCTTTTAAATACTTTTGAATTTTGAATTTGAATTTTAAAAAACTGAAAAGTCCTACACCCCAAACCATCCAATTAAACTTCAATCTCACAGTTTTTTCCAGGAGGGGGAATGCTAGAAAAGCATATTTTGAGGACCCCCCCCCCCCCCCCCCCCCCCCCCCCCCCCCCCAAAAAGTTAAAAAAGAGAAAAACGAATAACTGACAGACACATAAATGCTTCCCCCGCCTTGACCAAAACGGGGGTAAGCAGCCCCTGGGGAATGCAACAACAACGACTATTAAAATTACAATAATAATACAATGCAAACGAAAACAGTTCCTTTTCCTTGTCCTCTCTTTTAATCAAGAAGTAATCATTGTAATGTGATGGAAGTGAAGAATCTAGCAAATTTTAAATTTTAATTTTTCACAGACCAATTATAATCAATAAACTTTTTAATTAAACCAACCCTTGCACTGTCCCCTGTAATTCACTGGGGTTATTTTTCACTTATAATCAAAACCCCCCTTTTTCCGTACATAGATGGTTAACCCCCTTTTAAACCCAAACAAATAGACGCATAAATATATTTTTTTGAGGTGGTTCAACCCCCGGAAAACGGCGGCCCATGCAGTTATCTACAACATCACGGTTGTGGGCCCTCTATATTCTTTCCCCCCCGACGGGGCAAACCCCCTCCTTTTTAGATCACCCTCGTGAATCCCATTTTGGGGGGATACGTTGGTGTGTGTGTGGGTTTGTGGGGTTGTTGTGTTTTGGTGGTGGTGGTGTGTGTGTGGGGGTGTGTTGGTCTGGTTGTTGTCTTTTGGGCTTGTGTGTCTGTGTTGTATTTCCTGTGTGTGTGTGTGTGTGTGTGGTGTTTGTGTTGTGTTTGTGTGTGTGTGGGGGTGGTGTTTGTTTGCGTGTCTGTGTCTGTGTGTGTGTCGTGCGTGTGGTCTGGTCTGGTCGTGTCTGTGGTGACTGGGCGTATGTGCCTTGTGTGCCCTTATGCATGATGGGGTTGTGTGTGTGTTTGTTTGTGTGTGTTTTTTGTTTTGGGGTGGTGTTTTTGTGTGTGTGGTTGTTTGGGGGAAAGATGCGGTGAGTGTGTGTGGGATTTAACAAGTGTATTTTGGTGCCATATGATTTATTTTCAGTATGGTTACAATTGAAGCAATGAATTTGCACAGGTTATGTGTACGAGCATTCATGCTTGTTTTGTATTATATAGCTTAAATTTCGAATTTCCCCAAACTTTTCATTTTTCCCCATTATTTCCCCCTTTTTTAAATCCACAAGATAAACATTTGGGGAGATATAATAAGCCAAAATAGTTTTAAATTTTTTTAAAATTTTTTATTTTGGGTTTTTCCCCCCAAACAACCACGCACCACAACAAAGTGCTCGACAACTGTGGGGAAACATGCCCCCTACAACCCAAGCTTTTTAAAATTTAAAAACAAACCTTCATGGGAAAAAAAAAAAAAAGCACTTAACAAAAAAACCCTTTCTTTAAACTTTTTTTTTCATTCCCAACCAACTCCCGGGTTTACTAATGGTGAGATTTTTTCTGTGCCCTTTTTTTCCCCCAAAAAACCTTTAGGTATCCCCACCCAATCCAAAATTCAGGGTTTTAAAGCCGTTTTCAGGGCAACAGCATTGGAGATCATTTCAAAGAAATCTATTTTTGTGGTGTTCTGGGTTTCTATCTTAAAGTCTCTTTAGATTAAAAAATTACTTTCCTCTTCCTTTTTTACTATTCAGTTCCCTAGTAGTACTAGTTTATCCAACAACAACAACAACAAAAAACAACAACTAATCAGACCCCGCTTTCCTCATAGCCACTTAACACAGCTTAGCTAATTAAAAGCAGCAAGATATGTGTGGACATGATTGTATGCCACATAGCAGTTCATGCGAAAATGCAATCCGATTCCCTTATCTGATCATGCTTTCATTAATCACATCATGTATGGATCTGTTCCCAGTTAATTAACCTGACTGTTCAACAATATACAGTGACATCAATGCTGTGTCTGTGTTGAGGATGGGGGAAGGGTGTCAACTTGCGCACGTGTGTGCGTGTGCATGTGTGTGTGTGTGTGCGTGAGAGTGTGTGTGCGTGCGTGCATAAGTAGTACACTGAATAAGCAGCGCAATTGCTTTTTTTTTTTTCATCAAGCCATACATCTGAAAAAATGATTCTATTTCACTCAGGTCTACTGGTTGACAGCAAGTAAATAGCACTACTAGTTGATTAAAATGATGTTTACTTTCTAAAAACTTTGAAGTCAGATTTTGGTTCTTAAAAACTACATAAGTCAGTTACTAGATTTTTATCTTACAAATGTAATTTCTAAGTCAGAGTTCAGATACCTTAGGACTAGACACACTCAAAATTGGACTAGGAAGACATGAAAAAATGGGGAAACAAAACAACAAAAAGTTGCAAAATGCAAGATATAAATGAGACAGGCAACAAACTTTATCTGTTTCAAATCCTACATGTACAAAATAAATTTTTAAATGGAGGCCAAAATATATTCAACAAAAACACCACCCTGCCAAGCTAATATTTTCTTTATGCAATCTGTTTCAAAGTTTTTAAAAAAATCCCTCACAATAAAACTTGCTAATTTCATCAACTTTTTAAAAGACTGTTTAACTAAGTGCTTTCAGCTATTAATGTAAAATTTTGTCACCTTGATTTTTTTTTTTTTTTTTTTACAGAACTTTATCCTTTTCTGATGAATTGTCAACACATTATAAATTGTCTTATTACTTTTTTAACATATGATAAATAATATATACAATATTGTTGTTCCTCCATGCCTTAAAAAAAAGTCAGATTAAATTGATTGAACCTTTTTGAATTGGGGAGAGAGAGAGAGAGAATGAGAAAGAGACAGACAGACAGAGACAGAGAAAGAGAGACAGAGAGACAGAGACAGAGAGAGAGAGAGAGAGAGAGAGAGAGAGAGAAGACACACACACACACCCACACACACACACACACAACACACCACACACACACACACACACACAAGAGCAAGCACAGAAAGTGAGTGAGTTTTTTTTGTGTGTGTGTGTGTGTGTGTGTGTTGTGTGTGTGTGGTGTGTGTGTGTGTGTGTGTTGTGTGTGTGTGTGTGTGTGTAGTGCTGCTAGCGTGCGTGCGTGTGTGTGTATGCAGTGTACACACGCACACACAAATACCTGTCTGTACTACAAAAACCAAAGAAGAAAGCACCAAAAACAATTCATTCAGACTACTCACAGGTTTCTTCCAGGACCCATTTTGCTGCAGTACAGTACAGTACAATACACAGGATTTTCCAAAGGGTTCACACAACCAACAAACACGCAGTATCTATCTAAAACTAGATCCTGACATCCGCACTGGGCAATTACCCAACCTGCTATGAAGGCAGGGAGCGTGCAGGCAGCATAAATAAGAAATCAACCCTGCAACATCTGGCCGCACTGGGAGGTCCACACGTTTTCCCTCCTCGGAACTGCCACTAGCCTAGGTCGATAAGTCACTTTCACTGCTCACTTTATAGAATTTTCAAAAAATCAATTTTCAGTGAACCTACAATTTTTCTTCTTCTTTTTTTTGTTGTTTGTTTTATAACTGCCACTTTTGATTTCAGTTATTGTCAAGGGAAATGTTTGATGATGTGTACAAAAGGATTAATGAATAAACTAAAACAGCCGTAATACTAAATGATGGTTAATTACTTGTCCCTCTGTTTTCTAAGGGACTGTAGCCTTACATGAAATCTGTAAATGATGGTTATAAATGGTTAAAGATGAAAACTACCACTAAATTCAGAAGTGTAAGAACTATACTATCAGTGTCACACAAACTTCCCCTGAATTATGACACGTCTGACTTCCTTGAACTCAATGAAATCCTGGTGAAAACTTATTATCAAACCTTAACTTCCTCTCTATTTTTAGACCATATAACTAAAGGTGGATTTAACTTCCTTACTGTGGATCTCAAGTCTTTTTCTTTGTTTTTGGCATTGATTTTTTTTTTTTTTTAGGGGGGAGGGGATAACAGTAAGAGAAAGTGTGTGTGTGTGTGTGTATGTGTGGTGTGTGTGTGTGTGTGTGTGTGTGTGTGTGTGTGGTGTGTGTGTGTGCATGTGTGCGTGTGCATTGTGTGTGTGTGTGTGGTGTGTTTTGTGTGTGTGTGTGTGTGTGCATGCGTGCGTGCGTGCTCGTGCATGTGTCGTGTGCATGTGTGTTGTGTGTGTTGTCGCTCGTGTGTGTGCAGTGCATGTGTGTGTGTGTATGTGCGTGCATGTGAGCAATGCGTGCGTTGCACGAGTGTGTACCTGCATGCGTGTGTGTGCATGTTTGTGTGTGTGTTTTATTTATTTTTATTTGTTTATTCTTTTATATCAAGGATATTGGAATAAGCCCCATTTGCCTTTGAGGAGGATGACACCAGTGTGCTAAACACTGATGCTGGGGCAACAGCAAAGTGAGAGGCTGTATGGTCGTGGCTTTCTCATTCATGGAATTCCACTTTACAGCTTAGTCTTTAGTGATCGACAATGACTCTCTGACTAGGCTTGACTTGCACAGTCTTGTTATGTGCTGCAGCCCAGGGGACTAGTTGGCCATTGGAGAATGTCTCCAACACTGACTGTCCTTATCGCCCTCTTGGCCGAGAGAGTGGGGGGTGTGCTGTGTATGTGAGCAAGGCACCTCCACTATAATCAAATTTCTGCCCAATTTCCAAAACAGCATCTGCCTCCTCTGCTGTTTTGGAAGTCATTGTCGAACACAACGGACAAACAAATGGAATAAGCACTCATGTGCTTTTTTACATCCAGTCCCCGTGTGTAAGCAGTTGTGTAAATCTTGTCATTTGTTCCCACCGGAACGCAATGGCCTACTCTTATGAAAAGCAGAATGTGTGAGTGTGTGTGAGTGTGTGCATGCAGGCACCCAACATGTGTGCATATTATTCATAGCAGCTGGCTTTGCTTGCTTACTAATGATAGCTCATTTCTCCTCTTTGTTTGCTTCAGTTTGGGTGGTCACACCAGTTCATGAATTTTAAAATACACAATTTGTGTGCCTTTGACAATATTCCACTTTCCAAATGCATACAAACTGGTACTGTAACTGTAAGTCTAAATCAAATGATATTAAGTAAACTAATAATGAAAATGATAATTATGATGATGAAAATAATCATTTAATCAATGATAATTGTATCTTGATAATGATGATGACAACAGTTAATTTATTTATTGATTTATTTATTCCTTTATATCGAGGATAATGGAATAAGCACTTATGTGCTTTTTTACATCCAGTCCCTGTGTGTATGCAGTTTTGTCAATTTTGTCATCTGTTCCTACAAACACGCAATGGCCTACTCTTTTGAAAAGCAAAACAGGATTTAACGTGGGCGCAAAATGTAGTACTTAATAATGTAATAATGATAATAATGACAATGATAGTTTAATGGATATATTGATAATAACAACAACACTGTAGTTAACATTTATGATAGTAATACCAATGATGATGGTGATGATGATGGTTTTCTCATTCCTGGGTTTTAGGCCAAGGTTCACCCATTGTGAGACTTCAAGTATAAACTACAATATAACACATGCAACTGTTTGCACACCAATACGCCTTTTTATAGGGTTGCCACACTTGACTTAGGTATATATTTATTATTTAAACATGAAACCAGTGTTATGTGTTTTTACATTTTGTCATCAGCTCCAACAAGACAAAATAGCTTACTCATCCAAAAGGTAGAACAGGCATAAATAAATTATACAAGCGCAAGTACAAACTGTTCTGAATAAATTATAAACTTGTACTTGTAAGTTTGTACTTGTAAGTTTGTAAGTTAGAACTGTGTTGCAAGGGACTTCGGTTTAAGTCAAAAGTACCATCATCAATCTCTCAACTATATAGATCTGGTTATCATTTCTTTTAATGTTTCCTTCAGTTTCAGTCAAGACAGTGAGATCATGAAATATACAAAATATATAATTTTCCCTTTAAACTAATTAAAGTGTACATGATTCCTTGTGCATTTGTTTAACATTAATTCATTTTGTATGATCTAACTTTTATCATTTATCATTTATGGGATAATGTCTTTTAATGAACAAGCATTCAATTGTGAGTGCATTTTTACATCCAGTTCTCATGAATGCAAATGTGCATGCGTATGTGTACACACACACACACACGTGTGTGTGTGTGTGTGTGTGTGTGTGTGTTTGTGTGTGTGTGTGTGTGTGTGTGCACACGCGCGCGTGCGTGGTGTGTGTGTATGTGTGTGTGTGCATGCATACGTGTGTGCATGCGTGTACGTGTGTGTGTGCATGCGTGCGCATGTGTGCAGATTGTACCAGTGTAGAACTACAAGTATGTATGGACATGCTTTTCAACAGTTTTGGGGACTTTTTTTGGTTTCAGAATGATCAATTAATTCATTAACACAGTTATTGAGATGTGATGTGTGCTCAGGCTCGTGCAGCACTCTTGTACTTGCGCGGACCTGGCCCCGTTGCTTTAAAGACATGCTATTTTTAGGGTGGCCCAAGGCGCCAAATTGGGATGACCTACTACCACAGTCCCTAAATCAGAGTACTTCGGCTGGCTATAAAACAATCTTAACAATGACAGTTATCAAGAAATACTGTATAGTGTATAGCAATCCCCAGGGTCTGGTTTTTTAGATACTTTTTATTTTAAAAAGTAATGGCTTCCCTCTTTTCATCTTTATGCCTCAATGAACAATATTACTCTTTTCAATGCTTAACACTTCGAAACATTATGCAGCTCTGCAAGCAGTATAATGCATCAATCATTATCAATCAATATTTTATCATATTCAACATGTACAGAATTATTTTTTAGGTCCAAAATGCATGTTTTTCCCTGCATGTATGTACACGTGACATAAACACAAAAGGCTTCAAATACTACTCTTGGTTCTGGGGTGCCATTTTTATTTGCTCCAAGACTCAACAGGTCTCACATCACTCAGCATCACTTTGGAGACACCTCCTCACCCCTCCCCCCACCCCCCCCCCCCCCACTCATTTTAGTGGTAACATCCCCCCCCCCCCCCCCATTAATTTTTTTTTTACAAAGTTTTACAAAGTAAATACTACCTCTAGTACTAGAACTAGCACGGTTATATAATTCACAAACAGAAATTATGCATTTGTGTTCCCTTAATAACAGTGTAAAGCCAAAGACTGGTATTTCAAGCTTGCAAATCACACTCTGACTAAGAAGATAACTTACAACGAAAGCGAAACTTGACAAAAACTTACTCTTAAGGCTGCCATTTTTATACATGGAGTCAGATGACACCCTCTTAGGCTATACTATTACTGTCACCGGCAAATGGGCAATAAATACAGCAAGCAACTGTCATGCTTATCACGCATTTTGCTTTCGAAAGTCTGTAGAAACAGAAACGCCATTCACTCATTTCTCAAAGAAAGACTACCTACCGCTTCGTCCCAATCCTTGATGGAAGCAAACGAATGCGACGATTTGGCAGTGATTCAGTTGTCAGACCGTGTGAAACGTGCAAGCTGTTCCAAGTCGTGCAAGTACGAAAATAAATATAAACAACAATAGTACCGTTTACCTCAAAATGAAATAAAAAGCACTTAAAACATTCGTAAAACTATTTCGTACAAAAATTTGTTGAAAATGACAAACGATTGCACTCTTTCTTAACACAAATAAGAAGTCGTCAAAAGTTTTTTTGTACAAACCGCTCTGGAACTGAAGAATGTGAGATTATGCAAACAGCGCCTATGCTGTCGCAACAGTCGTGAGTTTAGCGTACACAAAGACACGCTAGTGTGATTACATAAGAGGGGTTACATATATTCCCACCCCCATCTGCACCCCGAATTGACGTTGACTAAATCAAACAAACAAAAGACACAGGGATTACAAAGAGCATAAAGCAAATAGCTGAGTATTGAAATGTTACTGAAGCTCATTCAGTCTGAAAAGTCTTTCGGATGAGACTATAAACCGACGCCCCGTGTACGAAAGCACTCAGAACATCTTGCGTACACGTTAAACCTGTTCCGCTTTTCGTAAGAGAAGGCCATCGTGTGCCGGTGGGAACAGATGACATTTAAAAAAAAAACTGCATACACACGGGGTCTGGATGTAAAAAAAAAAAAAAGCTCATTCCATTATCCTCGGTTTAAAAGAATAAACAAATAAATGAATAGATAGATAGGCCTACATAAATAAATAAATAGATAAAAGGTGTCCTCATTGCCAACAAAGTAACAAAGTCAGCTTCAATTCACTTCGACTTATACAAAGACAATCTGTGATGGGGCAATGAAGACGTGTTTTTGTTGTCACATTGTTTTTCAAAACCTTTCCATTTTTCTTTTTTGCGGATGATTAGAATCGCGCACACCCAATGACGTTTCTTTTCCGACAAACATGTAAAGCACTACCAGGTATAGTCTACTTACACACACACAACACACACACACACACCACACAACACACACACACACACACAAATGATAATAAGCAGACCACTAAACAATAGCTACATTGATTTTCACATCCTCACTTTTCTTGACATCATTGTGATAATTTTATGCTGTTGTTACTTTGCTGGGTTTGTTGTTGTTGTTGTTTGTTTGTGATTTTTTTTTTTTGCACGTCATTCATTGGGGTCTAATTACCACAGTTATACCCAAGCTTGTTCCATTATGCCATCTGAGCTATTAAAAAAAAAAAAAAAAGTAATCGTACATAAATCAAAGGCTGCAGTGCACCTTGTATCCTCCATCAAAGGAGAGAACAAAATCCTCTAAGGCCAGGGTGTGGTTACCTATATTTGTGAAGTATTTGAAAACAGCCAAACACATAAATTATCATTAAGTGTATATTTTCACAGTGATTCCCAGGCGCGATGGGTGAGATAGAGCACTTATTCTGGGTGACCCCTGGTGTGTAAAGCTGGGAAATGCTCAACAAACAGCCCCCCTCCTCACTCTCTCTCTGAAGACAAACAGAAACACACAGACAAAATGTGATGATTATAGTTCTCCAAGGTAAGGTTGAGAGCAGAAGGAAAAGAGGCAGACCACCAACATCCTACATTGCCAACACCACTGAGATCAGTCGTCTTGGAGGGCTACAGGAGATCGACAGAGAACTCGTCAGAGATAGAGAGCGATGCCGAATCCTAGTGGTATTGCGTGGAGCTCCTACGATGGCAAGGGCGAAGGGGACAGTTGAGTTTGAGCCCGAGGCAGACTGAAATGAACAAGACGGCCGGCCACGCCAAGGTGGTGCCTATCACCCCATCTCTCCACTGACAGTGTTATTTTCATAAATATCCAGACTCCAGAGCCTTTACGACGATTTTACTACAAGCACAGAGAGGGGTGAAGCTGCAACTGTGGTCATGTCACTGTAAGACCAAACGCAAACAGGACCAATGAACTAGAGACGGGTTTTTTTGTTCATTGCAAAGTCACCTCTGATGAGAATGATAATGATGTTATGGAAGAGGAGCCCTTGCTATGAGACTGCTTTGCAGAGCTTCTGTCATTTATTAGCATCAACCTGCTCTCTCTCTCTCTCTCTCTCTCTGCACTCACTGATCAGATGGGGTATGTGGTGCATAGTCTTCTTCAGAACTGTGCTTGTCACTTTGCAGGAGGTCTGCCTGCTGGCCTCAGCCAACACATTCCGACTTCAGAGCAGCTTATCTTCTTGTCAGGTTGCATGTTGGGCATGTTCATGTTTGTGTAACCCACCAAATGCTGACGTGCATTATGGGATATTTGATGTGCATATTTGATCTTCTGCATGTGTATGTATACAAAGGGAATTAAGGCACTGGCAGGCGTGTACTTGAAGCTGACCAGGGTGATTCATAAAAATCCCTACCCTTAATCCACCACACCCCTGAGATTTGACCGTATTACTGCATGGACCCACAGGATTGAAGTCGAACAGTCCTAACCATTTGGCTGTAGTGTTTATCAGAACCAGGTCTGAGAGACACAAAGACCTGCAGTGTCTTTCAAGTAAATTGGCAACTCTCTTAGAATGTGTTCAACTGTGTCCTGTCAAGTCTTTCTATCAAGTTCCTTGCAAACTCACCCAAGATAGAAAGAGATATAATTCGCTTGAAGCTCTACTGGCATAGTTTTTGGCCACTGTGACATCTGTTAAAAAGGTAAAAGTAAAGGTGTCCCATAACCTATGTGGTCATAGGGGATCGAGGCATCAGAGACCTCAGCTTCTCTAGGGGCCAGCATATTGAGGGCAGCGCCCATCTCCTCTCCCTCACGGCTTTTCCTTCCCTGACCCTAGAGAGGGCAGGTACCCATTGACAGCTGGGGGAACTCTACTGAAGGCAAGGCGTGCAAAGGGTCACCCATCCAACTGGTGACCACGCTCAATGCTGCTTAACATTGGTTTGGGAGCATAAACAACTATTGCTATACCCCCCAAAAAATTTGAGATAGGTACACACAACCACAAACCAAAAAAAAAACCTTTTAAAGTGTGGGGGTAGGAGGAGGACAAGAAGAGTAGTTTTTTCCATGAAAAAAACCCTCTAATTTGAAAACAGTGAACAACACACACAAATACACACACACACAGACACACACACACCACACCACACACACACACACACCACACACACACACACCACACCACACACACACACACACACACACACACACACACACACACACACACACACACACACACAGAAGATAGAGCAGGAGTGGCCTCTAAGGGGGAAAAAAGAGAGAAACAGAAAAGAAACTCCACACCACACACATGCACACAAAATCCACCCAAGCGCTTTGTGATTCACTCTTTTTATTTTTGCAGCGCGAAAGACCTAGTGCAGCAGCAGATGCTCTAAGTAACTGAATTCACTTACTCAGGCATTGGCATAGTTAATTGTGAAATATTCACAGTAGATGCTAAGGTTAATTGTGAATTAATCACAATAAATGCTAGTGGTAAACATACATTGCATGTATAAAATAGTTTCCTCTTTCTGAAGTGCATGGAATTCTTTAAATCAACAACAATTTAACAACCCCTCCCCCCCCCCAATTTATAAAAATTGACAAAACAAACAAACAGCACAATTTAAAACAGTGATTTTGAACATAAAATTTGGTACTAAAGTTTTAAGAAGTATTTTTTTTCTCAAAAATTAAAATGATAGGTTAACACCATAGATCCGAATCAAATGCAGAACAAAACTCATATAATATTCAATTAACGAAACACAAATTTTCTATTCTGATAATAATAATGATATAGTGTTGCCGCTCTGTGGTAAAACACAGTAACTCCGCGATTCGACATTTGGAGAAAAACTTGTTTCTACTCCCAAAACATACCTTGCAAAATGTATAACTTTATTAAAAAAAACCCCAACAAACCCTTACTTGAATAGGGCTTCATACAAACATTTTGTTGGTTAAAATAAAAGATTTTTGTTGAATTATGGGTTCACACAGTTTTTGTTGTGTGTGTGAAAGTATGGAATAAGGAGTTACTGTGATTTATCATGTGGAGGCAGAGTGCATTTTTTCCCATGAAAATGTTTTCTATTGATAGCATTACCTTTTTGTAATATTGGAGTTCTTTTTCTCATGGAGTCATTTTTTTTAGGGAATGATCTTCAGAGATCACTATATATATATATATATATATATATATATATATATATTATATATATATATATATATATAATTATATTATATATATATATATATATATAAAATCCAAAACAAACTTTAAACAAAAATAAAAGAAAGATACCTCCTTGTATAATAATATATAAAAAAATTATGGAAAAATGACATGTACTTGGAATTTGGAAGTAGAACTTTAATATACCAACACAAACACATAACAGCACACATGAGCAAGCAAACATGCTTGCACTAATGAGAACAAAAAACACTGATTTGTGCATGCACACACACACACACACAACACACACACACACACACACACACACACACACACACACACACACACACACATATCCCCATTGATTGGAGGGGGTTGATGAGATGGAAGATGTAGCAAGATACTAATTCCAAACAATACAAAAAATAAAAGATAAAACAAGGCAAAGAAACACAAAAAGAACAACCCTCAGAACAACAACAATAGCAACAAAACTATGCTAACAGCAGAACCTGAACATTTGGAATCATCAAATCAGTGTTTTTTGTTCTCATTAGTGCAAGCATGTTTGCTTGCTCATGTGTGCTGTTTATGTGTTTGTGTTGGTATATTAAAGTTCTACTTCCAAATTCCAAGTACATGTCATTTTTCCATAATTTTTTTATATATTATTATACAAGGAGGTATCTTTCTTTTATTTTATTGTGTGAGATAGCATTATCCCTGATGCGATCCCCAGTAGCTTCATTTTTGTAAAATTTGACAATGCGTCTGCAACAGATTTGAAATCAGAATGATTCCAAATGTTCAGGTTCTGCTGTTAGCATAGTTTTGTTGCTATTGTTGTTGTTCTGAGGGTTGTTCTTTTTGATCACATTAAGTGAACAGACGTAAAATTGAAGACACACACACACATATCCCCATTTCCCTTCCTGTTGTAGAAACAAAGTTTGAAAGAGTATGGTATTGCCAAAATTTCTTGTGCAAAATTGTAAAACTCTTCACTTTCCCACTTACCAACAGAGAGAGAGAGAGAGAGAGAGAGAGAGAGAGAGAGAGAGAGAGAGAGAGAGAGAGAGAGAGAGAGAGAGAGAGAGAGAGAGAGAGAGAGAGTATTTGATTGATTTGATTTGATTTATTCTTTTATATCGAAGATAATGTAAGCACTCTTGTGCTTTTTTACATCCAGTCCCCGTGTGTATGCAGTTTTGTAAATGTCATCTGTTCCCACCGGCACATGATGGCCTACTCTTACGAAAAACGGAACAGGATTTAACGTGTGTGCAAGATGTTCTGCATGCGTTCGCACATAGGGCGTCGGTTTAAAGTCTCATCTGAAGGACTTTTTGGGGAGAGTGGAGTCAGCACTGATGTTAACTCCAGGGGAAAAATCCTCTCCAATGGGAATCAAACCTGGGTCGTCAAATTGCCAGCGCAAGAGAGAGAGAGAGAGAGAGAGAGAGAGAGAGAGAGTGTGTGTGTGTGTGTGTGTGGGGGGGGGGGTGAGAGAGAGAGAGAGAGAGAGAGAGAGAGAGAGAGAGAGAGAGAGAGAGAGAGAGAGAGAGAGAGAGAGAGAGAGAGAGAGAGAGAGACCGAGAGAGACAGAGACAGACAGACAGACAGACAGACAGACAGACAGACAGACAGACAGACAGAGTCAGACAGACAGGCAGACAGACAGACGGAAAGAGAGATATAACAAGAGAGGGAGACCAGGAGAGACAGTAAGAGGCAGATAGAAAATAGGATTGGAAAGCGAGAAAGGAAGGAAGAGGCAATGATGACGAGAAGGACAAAGAAATACTGTCATCCCTCAAAAATCACCAAGAATAGAAAAAAAGAAAGAAAGAAAGAAAGAAAGAAAGAAAGGTGTGTGTGTGTGTGTGTGTGTGTGTGTGTGTGTGTGTGTGTGTGTGTGTGTGTGTATGTATGTAATGAATGTGTGTGTGTGTGTGTGTGTGTGTGTGTGTGTGTGTGTGTGTGTGTGAAAAGGGGGAGGAGGGGGGGCATGGGATTAAAGAAACAGGGATGGAGAAAGAACTGTTATAGTCATTTTCAGACATAAAAATCTCCCCCTCCCCCCTCCTAATTTTTTGTGCTTCAGTCAGCATGACAACCATTCCAACACCCAAAGCATGAAATACATACATGATGTATACATCTTATATGTTCACTTGTAAAAAAACAGATAAAAAACCATCTTGTAAATCATTCAAAAAGTCCAGCACTGGCATCACAAAACGCCTTTCATAAACCATGCAAAAAAAGCAGAGTTTCCTTTTTTTTTTTTTTTGGTCCCTGACCCCTTCCCTCCCCATTCACACCATCACCACCACCTTTTCTATTTCCTTCTCTCCCTCCCCCCCCCCCCCTCCCTACTGCAGCACTACATCACACCATACGGAAGTGGAGAGTTTTTTATGCACTCAGTAAATCAAACATCTATTCAGATATATGGTCACAACATTCCGCACACTGTTTGAGGAAAATGGTGAATCACACAGTCACAAAGCATTGCACATGTTGATCATGAATGCCACATCTGGAGCCACACTGTACATGTATGAAACTGAAGGGGAAAAAATCTGTCTAGTTGTAAAATCGCAAAAAAAAGCATACTCATCCTGAGACAGTCCTATGAAAAAAAAACTGTAAGCATATAATAACAAAAGTACAGTATCACACATTACTGAAAAAAAAGCGAAAACCACACCCCAGGTTTGAAATTAAAATGCTGATTTGAAGAAAAAAAAGCCAAACAAGCACCTCACTTCGCGTGTAAAGAGAAAACGTTTAGTTTTCAAAAGACAGCATCAGTAACAGCATTTTACAGAACCAATTTCGAATCTATAAGAATCAAAACTGATGCCACTCTGCAGAAGAAGATTGATTGAAAAACAAAGCAATATCTAAAAAGAAAAAGCACAAGAAATTTCTGACTAAAATGCACAAATTGAAAGTTCTGAAGACAGAACAGCATGACAAACCAAAGCACACTTAATTAAAAGTAATAAATGTACATACAGATTCCTAAAAAAATATTTTAAAATCAAAAAAAAAAACCCTCTGCAATGACGAAAACATCAAAAAGTTCCACTCAAATCCTGAACAGTATGACTCTCTTGAAAGACACGATCCCTCTGTACAAATTATTAACAGATCGAAATGCTCGCACAGACCGTTAAACAATGTTTTAAAACTTAAATGGATGAAAACTCAGTAGCACCAGCATCCACGCCAACAAGCACAAAGAAATCTTACTGCATGTTCAAAAATATACATTACAGATAAATCATGTAGATCCAAATTATATAAAAACAACAGTGTATCAAAATTATCAACCTTTCTTTTAAAATGGAATGTAAAATTCAGAGGAAAAATGAAAAAAAAAAAAAAAAGATTATGAATTAGAGATTCAATACTTCTTTTAGGGTGGAATACTATTTCAAAAGGACTCATTTGAAAAAAAAATGGCACAGAGAGAAAACTGTAAAAAAAGAAAAAGACATACGCACTTCTGAAGACTGTTAAATACACCTACCCACATCACCCCATTTTCCCCCCTCTCCAGTGCAACATCTCGAGCCCAGTAACCATTTTCAACTTCATGTCATGAAATCTGTCATGATCTGTTAAAAAACGCTTACATTTTGGTCCCCCACAAAAGCTTTGAAACAGTCAGAGTACCCCTTTTAACAAATAAAAGATCCGAATAGCTCTCTCTCTCTCTCTCTCTCTCTTTTTTTCATACTGTGAAGAAACAGACCTGAAATGAGATTCATGCAACAGGTATTTCTGTACTTCTGCTTTCATTGTATTTTGCTTTGCAATACTCAAGCTAAAGGTTACAGATATGCAGACTTGTTTATTGCTGAACATAGCTAAATGAAAAAGAAAATGAGTTTCTATCAGATGAGTATGCAAAACTTTGCCAAAGATTAAAATAAAATTAAAATAAAAACCCAATTTTTTTTTTTTTTAATATGGCAAACATTTCCAATTTCTGTCATAACAGCATATTTTGTGCTTCCGAAGTCTGAGAAAATATCCCCTTGAGTTAAAAGAATGAATTATAATAGATAATCCAGTATGTAACAGCTATACAAAATACATAATTATAGTATTTCATTTTTCAAGTTATCCATTTCTGTTAAAACACAGTCAATGTGTTTTCATTGCACTTTAAAAAAAAAAAAAAAGCTCTATTTTTTTTTATATCCAAACTTCAATAAAATACAGAGCATTGAATGAATTATGCACTGCATAGTGGTTATATAATACAAAACCCAAGAGATATGAAAGCAATAAAATAGCTAAAACAACAAGAAAATGAAAACAGATGACAACATACAAGATCAACAAAATCAGAATCAACCGACCAAACAAGAACAACAAAAGTAAAGTGAGTTTTTATCAGATCTGAAGGACGCGAGAGAGTATTAAAAAAGAAAAATCAAAGCAACACTTTATTAAGAATGGACACAAAAAATCCTGAAAAACCAACATTTTTATAAAGATAAAACACTGAGACTTTCATACATCAAACACACTTAGACAGTGAGACAACACACACACACACACACACACACACACACACACACACACACACACACACACACACACAACCACTAATTTTATATTTTTGGAAAACAGACATAGTAACAGACTCAAAGACGGAACATCAAGAGCAGGTGGCTGATAGAGATGATGAACATTGATGTCAATTTTGGTCCAGACTGTTTCAAAGTGTGGATAAAAACTGTGAAATAAAACCTCATCAAAAACAAAACGGATTAATTGACAAGCAAATCATTCACAACCTAAATCTCACAAGTTTCAAATAACAGTCATCACAACCAAAACTCCAAACCTGAAAATAAGGCAGTTAAAAAAAAAAAAAAGATATATATTAAAAAAAAGAATGAAACAGTCACATCTTCACTTCACAAGGACATAAACCTGTCTGTATTCAACACATTTTGTGAAAAAAAAAAGCGGAAACATTAGGATCTCTCTCTCTCTCTCTCTCTCTCTCTCTCTCCACACACACACACACACACACAACACACACAACACACACACACACACACAGACACACACACACCACCACACACACACACACACACACACACACACACACACACATACACAAATCCAGAAGAATGTTATTTTGTTTCTTCCTTCTCTTTGTTCTTTTGACAAACACAAAGTCCTTTCCACACCAACCACAGTGATTTGAGTGCAATGTGCATTTTTAGACCTCTTGTGAGTAACATGACTGACTGTGCAAGAATTCTAGAACTACAAAACAAGACAAAGAAAATAGTGATAAAAGGATAGATTTTCAGAAAGCTCTCTCCACACACAAACAAAAAGACTGAACCTTCAGGAGTAAAATTTATATCTAGACTAACCTACTCCACATTCTCTGCCATAGAAATAGATGACTCTTGGTTGGAGTGAATCCCCCCTCCCCACAAGAAAACAACCCCCCTCCGTCCCCCCCAAAAAACCCTTGCTTCCTCCCAACTCCCCCCCCCCCCCCCCCCCCCCACACACACAAATAGCAAGTACGAAAATTTAGGAAGACTAGTATGGAAGTTCTGTGTCAGAGTTTTCTCACCTTTCAAAACAAAAAGTAAAAAATAAGATAAATATAATATACAAACAAATAAAATCAAAACAAAAGTAGAGACTAAAATAGTTGACCATTTTGTTAATGATATCATCATTAATTTCTATACCCTACCTGAACAACAAGGGCCAAATGAAGATTGATGTCACATCTCTAATCCCCCCCCCCCCCCCCCCCCCCCCAAACACATTAATGACAAATCAAAACAGATACAATATAAGATTATCCAACAATGTGAACCCAGATCAATCGCTTACAGCAGAGAAATGTGAAGGGCCATACATTATGACGGGAGGACATCATCAGGGAATAGACAGGCCTAGAACTGAACAAAACCCTGAGAAAGGCAGAACAGAGAGAGGATTGGAGGGAACTGGTTGTCAAGTCTTTAGGGGTACCCCCAATGGTTGCCAGACTAATGGATAGATAGATAGATACTTTATGATAGAATGATGACTGTCATTCATGCCCTCATGGTCACAATTGTTTCATAGTAGACCTACACAGACCATCAGCATATAAGAAGTCTTACCTGGTAAGGAAACAAAAAAAGTGTAGAACAAAAAATACACTCACATGGAATGATTTGCGAGAATATTCAGAATTCATCCCTGGAATGAGCTTAATCACTTTACTTACCACACAGGAGAATTCCCCCTAAAAAGCAACAACAAAAAAAAAAAAAAAGAAAACTCACTGGAGAAGTGAAGAAAAATGGTCACCTCCTCCCCCCCCCCCCCCCCAACACCTGCATAGTATTAGTAAACAAGATTATATGTATAGAACATACAAACCTGTAAACATAATACCTACAAAAAATACCCAGTTTCCAAAACAGTTTTTACAGCAAATAAACACAACTCGTGCACAAGAATTGTAAGAATAAAAGAACACATACATGTATATAATCATCAGATCTGCAAGAAAGACTCCTCAACACATTCAGATCAAAGAAACAATGACATTAAAAATTGACAAAGAAAGACATGGCAAGGAGAAAAAATGACAGCTACAATCAAAGAAGTCAACGTTCCAACTTAGGGCATTCATTTTCCAGGTAAAGTGAAAACTCTTTCTAGGATGAATCAGTACACCACTTGCTCTGTATTCTTCTCTTTGTTTAAAAAATGGAATGTGTGCAGGGGAGAAAGGAGAGGGACAACACCTCAATAAATTCAACAAAAAGCAACAATTTGCTTCTAAAACAATGGCAGAAAACTGTGGAATCTTTTGCAAAAATTTGGCAGAAATGTCCAAAACAACGACAGCACGCCAAAAAATCCAGCCCCCAAAACACCTTGAAGTCAGAAGACAAGCTAGCTACCTTAATAACTACCTTCCATTATCCTGGATATAAAAGAATTAACAAACAAATTTGTGAAAATATGGACTAGCAGTTGCATGGTCACACAAAAATTTCACCATTAAGGAACCTTATGGCTATGGCCATAGTAAACCCAGCCCGTCCCGTTGTTTTGACGGCCGTCTCTTTGACGGGAGAACGGATCCGTCAAAGCGGCCATAGTCAACCCGGCCCGTCTCTTTCTGACAATGTGGTCACCCCGAGACTGCGAGTGACGCAAAAATGAGGCTGCCGCGGTGACGCAAATCGACAAAAAATAGTTCGACATAAAAAGTGTTTTTACGTAAAATCTCCCCCCAAAACTTTTATCAAAACCATTGGAATGTAATCAGGAAGGGTTAATTTATTAGTTTGTGAAGTCAGAATTTTTGAAGCACCATAAATAAGTTTTTCTTGATTATTTTCCTTTCCGTCGACCCGGCAAACGGACGTGTTGCTCGAACGTCAAAACAACGGGTTAAAAAGAACTGGCCGGGCCGGGTATACTATGGCCACGCACAGCCGTTTTCAGTGACGCCACAGAGTAATTCAGCCGGGCAGCATTTTTCACCCGGCCCGTCATTTTGACGCCGTCAAAATGACGGTTCACTATGGCCGCGGCCTAAAGCTTTGGCTGAGGTGAAAAAAAAAGACCCTTTAACAAATACACCATCAAGAAAATTACAAGTTGAAACACATCAAGCTGAAGAGACCGCCAAATGCAAAAGGGCATTTATAGGTGTATGAGTTCAGAATGTATGGATCCAGAAACATGGCAAATTCAACATGTATTTTTGCATTTACTGTGTGTACATGGTAATCCATACATGCATGAAATAGTTGCTGAGGTGTGGGGTGTGTGTTGTGTGTGTGTGTGTGTGTGTGTGTGTTGTGTGTGTGGTGGTGTGTGTGTGTGTTGTGTGTGATGAAGATGAAAGACAGACATTCATGGATTCAAAATGATCCAAACATTTAACAATCAACTTTGCAAAAGTATTCAGAAAAACAATATTTGCCAAAGATGCATTTTTTTCTTCTGTTCCTCAGCTAATGCTCGAGATTCATCACTGGTGAGATTTTGCGTATGCGACTGTCTTGCCTACCATGAAGGTAGCTGCATTTCAACTTCAGGGTTGCCAAAGTTGTATCCAATGGCAATGTGCCTTAGCTCTTTTTTCCATCACTGAAAATCTGACAGATTTCAGTTGGATGAAGAGAAAAAAAAAAAGCGTGAAACCTTAGACTTAACTTCTTTATTGACCTACGCATGAAAGCAACCAGCTACCAATCCGTTACATGACTAACTAACACATGCCTAACTAAAAATTAAAAACCTGTAAGCATCCCACTGTCAGACTCTCAGACAAAAGCCACACATCTCTCCATACAGCACATCTGTACCAAATCAACTAGATTCTTTCAAAAAAAACATAAACATAACACACACCGTTACACGGCAGAACGACTTCAATCTTCAAAGATGCACACCCTCACAACAACACTCAAAACAGGACGCTCACATTCCCCGAAAGGCAAGCAAACAAACCAACCAACCCAACCCTCACCACAACTCTTAATTCTCCATCATCAACTAATCTGGGAATGGACAGGGTACGCCACCCTCATCACCGCCAGTTTCTGGATGAACTGCCCGTAATACTCCAAACACTGAAAAGCGTCCTTCTCGATGTCGTAGCACCCGAGATGACCGTTCCCGAAAACGTAAATCTTACCGTCATGAAGCGCCACGGAGCGCAGGAGGTGGCCGAAGGTGGGCGGGGTGGGGGTGAGGCCGGTCCATTGGTTGGTCTCCATGTCGTAGACCTCGTTCTGCTCGCAGTCCAGGAAGCCCCGCACGGCCTGGTCGGGGTAGCAGGTGTAGCCCCCGATAGCAAACAGGCGGTCGTGGTGGGCGGTGAGGCTGTGGCCCTGACGGGGGTGGAACATGCCCCGCATGGGCTCCCACCCCGTCCCCGACCCCAGCCGCAGCCGGTAAGCGGCGTTGGTGGGGATGGTCTCGTAGGGGTCGCCGCTGATGCCGCCCGTCACGTACAGCACCCCGTCCGTCAGGGCGCAGGCGTGGTCGTAGGAGGGGTGGGGGAGGTCCGGGAGGGGCAGCCAGACGTTGTCCTGCCACCTCGTACACCTCCCCTGAGGCCAGCACCTCCTCCCGCTCCCCGCCCTCCCCCCCGGCCTGGTGGTCCACGCCCCCCACCACCGCCACCTGGCCCCGCGGGCTGGAGCACACGGCGTGCGAGACGCGCGTCTGCGTCATGGGTGCCACCTCCGTCCACTCGCGCGTGCGCGCGCTGTAGCGGAACACCTGGCTGTTGCTGCACACGCTGGCGTCGTAGCCCCCTGTGCGTAGACGAAGTCCCCCACCGACACCATCTGGGCGTAGCCTAGATCCGCGCCCCCTGCCCCTTCCCCGTCTATCTCCTCCAGCACGTGGTGGTGACCCCTTCCTGCCCCAGGCTGCGATAGTTGAGGATGAAGCGGCCTTCGGGAAAGGAGAACATGAGGACGTTGGGGCGGGCCCCGCGGGCGGTGAAGCGCGGCTCCAGCTTCTGGCACTGGTCTGAGACGCTGAGGTTGTAGTGCTTGGCTTCTTCAACGGCGTCCTCGATCTCGGGGAACCGCAGCACGGCTTGGGGTAGGGCTTCCAGGGACTCCAGGTCGATGAGGGGGAAGCGGATGAGGCGGAGCAAGGGGAGCAGCAAGTCTTTGCGTTCCTCCTCTCTGGACTTGACCCAGCGCCGCACCAGGAAGAGCAGGAAGTCCTCCGGGGCGTCCACGAACAGGTCTCCTTCAGGAATTGCACCAGCAGGTCTGCGTCCAAGTTCTCGAAAAAGTTCTTCTCCTGGAACAGGAGATATAACCGCTGATTTAAAAAAAACAAAAACTAAAAATATTAACAGAAAAGACCCCTCACTGTGTCTGTTACTGCATCTTTGCTCTCCCTCGCTGCTTACCTCCCTGACGTAAGAGGGCAGGTACCCATTTACAGCTGGGTGAACTGGGGGGACTAAGCCTATACTGAAGCCAAGGCGCGCAAATGGTCACCCACTCAATTGGTAACCTTGCTTGACGCTGCTTAACATAACTGGGGGAAAAGGAGCACTATGCTGTCTCTTTCCGTGTCTCTCTCTCCCCCTCTTTCCTCCCCCACCCACCCCCCGAAACCAAAACCAGTTCATCAGCTCACTGACCTCCGAGAGTTTCATGATGTTGTTGCCGAGGAAGGCGAAGATGTCTGCGCGGAGGTCGCCCAGCCAGTACTTGTCGGCCAGGATGAGGACATTCTGGTAGTTCTCCATGCCCAGCTGGTGCACCAGGTAGTCACAGCATGCCTCCACCAGGAACTCCACGTGGAAAAACCGCGACGCCTGCAAACCACGAGGGCCTGAATGAGCTAGGGTCAAATTTCTCCTGTTTTGAGATCTTTGATTTTAACCCTCTTGCGTTCGGATTCTCTGAACAGAAACTGCCCTTAAATTTCGCATTCCATCACAAAAGCAGGTCAGGCACACATGCTCACTCGCCTTTTCCTCCTTCTGAGTACATACCAGCAGCTATAATTACTTCCAGACACTCAACAGAGTTTCTCCTTCAAGCCTGATAGAGCTTTGACATGTGGTAGCAATTAGTGATGGTCACAGCATGATGGAAATCTACTGTGTGTAAATCCCGGCAAATCCCATTTCAGGACTTTGGGGGGTAATTATTCAATCCCGGCAAATCCCGATCTGGACTAAGAGGGTTAAAAGTGTTTGAAATAGAAGGCTGGCATTTTGTAAGAACTGGCAATCCCAGCCAGTCACCTCTGATGAATATCATATACATGTATTCCGGTCGTCAAGTCTTTGTGTGACAATACATGGCAGCTTTTTTTTTCATTCTTTGGCAACCCATCCCCCAAACCAACTACAAAACACCTTCAAATTCCACCATTCAACCAGCTGAAGTAAATTTTCACCCTTTTAAATATCCATATATACTATGCCTTCGCATGGAAAAACACTGTAACTCCATTACACATAAACTCCATTTCCAAACTTGCCATTTTTTTCTGTTTAATGCAGTAATTCCCTCAAACTAGACTGTCATCTTTGTTGCTTCAAGTCTCAATTAATCCAAATAGCTTACAATAATTACTCCTCCATTTTGAATATATATAATATAAATACATAAAAAATATATAGATTGAAATCAAACAACAAAAATGAGATTTCACACAAAAAATGTATGAAACAGAGTTTCTGAGTTGCACCACGTGGAAGCAAACACTTGTTCCACAGCTGATTAAATCAGTTACCTCCAGAACGTCCTCAATGTTCGCATGATCGATGGTCACGTGGCCGTGGTAAAAATAGTCCAGGATGATGGAGAAGCCGCCAGGACTGATGCCCCGGAGCTCAATGACATCCTGCTCCCTCTCCAGCATGTCGTGGGAGAACATGGCGGAGAAATAATCGGAGGCCTCCGCCAGAACGTCTCGGTGCGCCTTGAAGTTGGCGCCTTGCACCGTCAGCTTGATGTCACACTTGTAGTCATACATCTGCAAAAACAAAACAAGTGTCGTGACTAGATAATGATTCACCTTTCTTCTTCTGTCAGCTTGATGTCACACTTGTAGTCATACATCTGCAAAAACAAAACAAGTGTCGTGACTAGATAATGATTCACCTTTCTTCTTCTGTCAGCTTGATGTCACACTTGTAGTCATACATCTGCAAAAACAAAACAAGTGTCGTGACTAGATAATGATTCACCTTTCTTCTTCTGTCAGTTTGATGTCACACTTGTAGTCATACATCTGCAAAAACAAAACAAGTGTCGTGACTAGATAATGATTCACATTTCTTCTTCTGTCAGTTTCATGTCACATTTGTAGTCATACATCTGCAAAAACAAAACAAGTGTCGTGACTAGATAATGATTCACATTTCTTCTTCTGTCAGTTTGATGTCACATTTGTAGTCATACATCTGCAAAACAAAATAGTGTCGTGACTAGATAATGACTCACATTTCTTCTTCTTTGTTGAACACTCAGACAGCAACTACTACTGTAGTCAGTTACATGAGTAAAAATGTGTCACACTGCCCACAAATTCAGCATAACTCAGACAAGGGTCCAGGGGTCAGTGCTAAAATTAGCCCCTTCCTTTCACCAAGTCAGTTTCTGCTATAATCAGCACCAGCTGGGATGGTATGGATAGCAGCTGAGAGTAGCTGAAACAGTGAAAGTGGGACAAACGGACAGCTGTGTGCCCTTAACTTAAGTGCCTGACAAGTCAGGCCCAGCACATCTGATTTCAACATAAGAGAGAATTATTATCTTTTAAGTCTTTCTGGAATGAAAGGCAGGAGAATGGATCAAGAATGCAGAAAACAGACAAGAAGGAGGGTACAGCAAGAAAAGGAGCAAGGCAGACACAAAGAGAGTGATAGAAAGGAGGAAATGTGTAGCACAGAATTTCCAGGATGTGGGGATGCTATTTATACTGAACAGGCCCCAAGCATCCCCAGGGGAACTCAAATTTATACTGATATAACAATGGTAGATGTTACAAAAACAAAAGTAATCACCATCTTCTCAAGGGATTAAAAACTATAAAGTTCACTTGGTTATTATTTCTCCACAGGCACAAAACTATGACTTGGACAGTCGCAATATGTGCCTGTGGAGAAATAATAACCAAGTGAAACATTAATTAATAAGTATACTGATACTACAACAGTAAAAAAACAAAAATAAACCTGACAAACCAATATATCATACACACATTACATAATAACATATCACCAACTGCTCCAAATGGAAATAAAATTAAAAAAATTAACGTAGAGTCAGTGTTTAACCTTAAGCAGTCACTACCTTACCTACATTCTATACACTGCAATAGTAATATCATATATCATACAATACATGCATTGATGTAATCACATAATTCATTGCTCGAAATAAACTACATAAATTTGTACCTTGGCCTGGACTTTGTTGAAGTTGGGGTTCATGTACTTCAGTTTGCCAGGTGATATATCGATGCATTCAAACCGCTGGCCAACCTCTCCCTCGCCATCTCCTGCCCCCCTGCTTGCCATCTTGCCGTTTGTCTTCACCTGTGCAATCTGCAAACAGCTTGCGATTCTGATTCCATTCTCAGGCATTGTTCATCACCACTTGCACATTTACTTTGCAACACACTAAAATTTAAGAAATGATTTTAAAAAGCAAAGCACAAGGCATACAACTTATTACAATTTGATAGAAACTACATGCTCTTCAACTGTTGTGTTCAAGTTCGCATGGCTTAGAAGTTAGATGGCCCAGTACAGATCTAAACTACACTAATGTTATGTTCCTACTGCCACTGACAACTGTAGAGTGGATATGAAAATGCACACATGCAACAGAAAAGGCGTTCATACTTATCCACATGCTCTATGTCTATGAAAAAGAAGAGGGAAGCTAGTTGGGGCTGCTTGTTTTTGATTCATAAACGAAAACTGCCTTGACTGCATGCACACGGCATCGTTTCTATATGAACACCTGGAAGACTGCAAATGATGAAAAAGAAGGGGACCCCTTCCACTCGACTTTTTTTTTTCTGACCGAGTGCACAGCTGAAGTGGAGCAAGAACATACTCTTTCTTTGTGTGTGTGTGTGTGTGTGTGTGTGTGTGTGTGTGTGTGTGTGTGTGTGTGTGTGTGTGTGTGTGTGTGTGTTCATATGTGGTAGTATGAACACAGTAAGTTAAAATAAGGAGTTGGGCATTTCTACATGATTTTTGTCCATCCATGCAGTAGCCAGGAATCATAGCATGAATGTACCTTGATACTAACAGTACTATAGTAACATTAACAATAACTCTGGTTTCAGTTTCACTTTCAAGCTGTTATTACACTATGCCATGGGATATATATTTAATCCAGACTATTTGTACAAACCCGTTGAAGCATTCTTTTCCTTTTATGAGGAGCTGCAAAAGAAATGCGATAAAGCTCTCCTGATTCAGAGTTTGGTTACGGCAGGTAAAGACTCAAGTTCGAGATTATGTCCTGAAGTGAATTATACCTGTATCACTCAGTATCACTATCAGTGTATACAAATATGTGACTGTAGTTTAGCGAGTCTACCAACACTATTGTCTAGACCGTTCCATTCTCTGTATGAAAATTACAATGCTTCAGTATGGCCCTAGCAACATAAGAATGCAACGTTTATTCCTCGAAGTAAGAAGACAAAAACAAAAGATGCCATGAAGGCAGAAGAACTGGAAAGACCAGTATATCAACTGGGGAATATGCGCCATTTCACTTCGTATCATCACACGTCATTGTCTTAAAAGATTATACTTCTAAGACCCAAAACCACGGCATGAGTGGCAAATATCGATGGGCAAATGAAACAATTAGTACTGTCACTAAATATCTTATCCAATTACCCACCGATTCACTTCTGAATGTGTCACCTGAGAATCGTCTGTCGTTTTAGCTTTGTTTCTGCGTCTGTTTACCAAGGGAATGTACTCGAAAGTAAGAGTTTGTGATTATCTCCCATTTGTCTATTACTAAGGGAGCGGCAGCTTGTCAAAAAGATGAATATTATCAGCAACACCTGAGGAGGGGGAGGGGGGTTGTGTGTGTATGTGTGTGTGTGTGTGTGTGTGTGTGTGTGTGTGT
>CM060332.1:33733183-33735683 GCA_030674155.1 Stramonita haemastoma
AACAACAACAACAACAACAAAACAGTCAAACGAAACCTGATACAAATCAGCTATAGCTACAGCAAACAAAAAATCATTCTAACAATGAGGACGGCGGCGGGACAGCCTGGTGGTTAGAGCATCAAACTAACGATAATCGAGGCTATGGGTTCCATGATCCAGTCTCCACTATACCGTTTTGTCTAAAGGGTTCTCCTCCCTCCCCTCCCCCCCCCCTCCTTCCACTGATTCAACTCCCCTGGATTTTTTTTTCTTTTTTTAGATGAGACTATGAACCGAGATCCTGTGTTCAAACGCACGCAGAAAACTCTTGCGCAAGCATTATTATGTTAAGATCCCATCCGTTTTTCAGAGAGGAGTAGGACAGCTATGGCCAGTGGTATGGACGGATAACACGAACATGCTCAGCATGCGTCCTGCTGTTTGGTGAGGGATGGGCTTCGCCGCTTTCAACTTGCCCGTAACACACCACAGCCTGAAAGCTTCAGTGCAGGGCCTTAAAGACTCCTCAAGGAGTTTTATGGGCGAAGTCAAGTTAAGTCATGTCATGTCAAGTCAGGTCAGGTCACGTCAAATTCATGTCAAGTCAGGTCATGCCAAGTCATATCACGTCATGTCATGTCAATTCATATCACTCAGGTCATGTCATATCATTCAGGTCATGTCAAGTCAGGTCATGCCAAGTCATATCACGTCAATTAATATCATTCAGGTCATGTCAAGTCAAGTCAATTCATATCACTCAGGTCATGTCAAGTCAGGTCATGTCAAGTCATATCACGTCAGGTCAGGTCAAGTCACATCACTAAGGTCATGTCAAGTCAAGTCAGGTCTAACAAATGGGCCGATTTATGGTCTGCTACAAAAATAACGAAATGTAATGACAAAAAATATCAAAGTTATGAATACAAAAAATATGTCATGGAAAACAAAGCTAAGAAGAATATTTTAACTACCCTATACTACTGTAATATACATTTGAAATAAAATAAAAGAGAGCAAAAGAGAAGAATCTCTGAACTTCCATCCCCTACTTCTCTTGGTTTCTTGTTCTCTTTGTGTGTGTGTGTGTGTGTGTGTGTGTGTGTGTGTGTGTGTGTGTGTGTGTGTGTGTGTGTGGTGCGTGCGTGCGTGCGTGCGTGCGTGCGTGTGCGTGCGCGCGGTGCATGTGTGTGTGTGTGCGCGCGCGCGTGCGTGCGTGCATGCATGTGCGTGTGCGTTGGCGCGTGCGCGCACATGTGTGTGTATGCAGGTGTGCGCACAGTACATTTGAGGCAATCTTGCATTTACACAGGTCTATTGCATACTTATTCCACGCAAGCATATAACCTAGGTTAAAATGATACGTTTGCATTCCCCGAAGTCAAAGTGCGGCTACCTTCATGGTGGGTAAAATGGTCAAACATACAAAATCTCACTACATGTATTGATGAAGATCGAAGCTCTAGCTGAGGAACTAAGAAAAAACCCAAACTTTGCAAGTATAATGATATCAAGCACTGTAATACATAATACATTAACTTGCGTATCATCATCCATAATACAAGTTCTATAAAGTCTTGGTACACAATTTGTTATATACACACATCACAATGCAAAGCTACGAATACATGATATAACCTATATGATTATGAAACTGCATCGAGTATCATGACAGATTTATCAAATCAAATCAAAGCAAAGCCTTTCGAAGGACCTAAAGATCAACTTTGTGAACCATAAATGTGATTTTAAACTTTGCAAATCATAAAATTAATGTCAACTTTGTGAATCATGAATGTGATTTTAAACTTCGTAAATAATAAATGGAATGTCAACTTTGTGAATATTAGAATGTGATTTTAAACTTCGTAAATCTTCAATGTAATTTTGAACTTTTGTAAATCATAAATGTAATTTGAAACTTTCTTAATCACAAAATGTGTTTTTACTTTGTAAACCATGCAAATGTTGTCGGCTTTGTAAATTATCTAATGTGATAACTATTAACTCTGTGAATAATACATGTGATGCTAGCTTTGTGAATCATAGACAGGGTTTCAAATATGTACATCATAAAAATATTTCAACAATCTTGTATTTGTTCTCTCTCTCTCTCTCTCTCTCTCTCTCTCTCTCTCTCTCTCTCTCTCTCTCTCTCCCCCACACACAACACACACACACACCACAACAACACACACACACACACACACACACACACACACACATACATACATACATCCATCCATCCATGCATGCATGCATGCATGCATGCATGCATGCATGCATCATGCATGCATGCATGCATGCATCATACATACATACATACATACATACATACATACATACATACATACATACATACATACATACATCATACATACATACATACATACATACATACATACATCATGCGAATGCACCCTCTTCCATTTCTCAGCAGCACCACCACCACCACACTCACCCACCCCCAGCTTCCATCAAGTTCATCATCATCCTCATCATCATCATCATTAAGCCA
>CM060332.1:33740683-33745683 GCA_030674155.1 Stramonita haemastoma
GAGAGTCTATTATGCTGAAGTCATCGATTTTGAGGGCAAAGAAACTGGCTGAAAGAAGGACATAGACAGACAGACAGACAGAAATACAGGACATACGGACAGTCAGATGATGGACAGATAGACAGACATATGGACAGACAGACAAACAGAAATACAAGACATACGGAGAGACAGATAGACGGAAAGACGGACAGACAGGCAGACAAACAGACAAATCCCACCAATAGCATAAGTAGAAGCACAGTCTTTGGTGTTAAAGCCATGGATTTCGAAGTCGGGGATATTGGCTGAAGGAAAAACATAGCCAGATGAACGACAGACAGAAAGATAAACAGGAAGACAGACAGACAAAACAAACGGACAGACAGACAGACGAATGTACCAATAGCATAAGTAGCGACACAGTCTTTGGTGTTAAAGCCATCCATTTTGAAGTCGGGAATATTGGCGGAAGGAAGAACATAGACAGAGAAACAAACAGACAGGCAGAAAGACAGACAGGAAGATAGACAGACAAAACAGACAGACAGACGACTCTACCATTAGCATAAGTAGCGGCACAGTCTTTGGTGTTAAAGCCATGAATTTTGAAGTCGGGGATATTGGCTGAAGGAAGAAACACAGAGAAACAAAAAGACAGACAGGAAGACAGACAGACAGAACAAACGGACAGACAGACAGACAGAAGAATCTACCAATAGCATAAGTAGCGGCGCAGTCTTTGGTGTTGAAGCCATCGATTTTGAAGTCGGGGATGTTGGCTGAAGGAAGCACACTGGTGGCCTCTCTGGCGGAGGAAAACTTCAGTATCAGATCCTTGGTGGTGAAGCTGTCTGGGTAGAACGAATAGAGAAATGTATGAATAAACAGATGAAAACATGAACGAATAAACGAACGAATTAATGAAATACATAGACAGAGAAATGGATGGATGAATGAATGAAGTAATGAATGAATGAACGGACGAATAGATACAGGTGCGTGAAAATGTATATAAACGTTTACATAATTATCTCCACTTAAATGTAAATAATACGTACATACATGCATATACATGCACATAGACAGACATTATAATACACACACACATGCATATATATATAATATGTATAATATGTATATATATATAATTATGTATATATAATATGTATCTATATAGATATATCAGAGAGAGAGAGGAGGGAGAGAGAGAGAGAGAGAGAGAGGAGAGAGAGAGAGAGAGAGAGAGAGAGAGAGAGAGAGAGAGAGAGAGAGAGAGAGAGAGAGAGAGAGAGAGAGAGAGAGAGAGAGAGAGAGAGAGAGAGAGAGAGAGAGAGAGAGAGAGAGAGAGAGAGAGAGCTACTCACAACTTTCCATTTTCATATGACAAGTTTGGTTGTCATGTGGAAACTTGATCAGGTCCATCTCACAGTTCAGCACCACGTTAACCTGTACCCCCCAAAAAATCACCATCTTTACAGTGTATTAAATAAATACATTATGTACTTCCCCCCAAAACGGTATAAAGTTAAAGTCTGTCCCGAGCCTTAAGGCTCATCAGGCCGGTGTTTATCCCGGTTTCTGTGGCGTTAAGCGACTGAGAGTCATAGACTCCCCCTGGATAGGACGCCAGTCTATCGCTGGGTTAACCCCCAACACAAGGTTGGTACCCCTTTTACACCTGGGTGGTGTGAGAAAATAGCCGTAAAGTGCCTTTTCCAAGGGCACAACGCCATAGCCGAAAGCTGGGATCGAACCCGCAACCTTTAGGTTACGAGTCCAACGCCCTAACCACTAGACTACAGCGGCGGCTAAAAACGGAATGCAGCTGCTTAAATAGTGCATCCCCAGTCCAGAACGGACTATCAGGATCACTTGCAGACATGAGTGTATGAAAACATTACATCCAGTTATTATCAGGAAGGTATGGTTATGCCATTTTAAACGTGAGTGATTATTACATAATTATTCACTAATTTACGTTACATTTCAAACACTTCTTCCTTAAGTCTCTTTGGAGACAATGAGGCACCAGTGCACTGAAATGCTCAGACTGTGTGTCTCCGACAAGTCGAACCTGTCGGAGCCCATCCCTCCCCCGATCCGAGAATGCATGCTGGGTATATTTTTGTGTCATGCATATCACTAGCCGTAACTTACAAACTCTTTATCTTCCTCAAAAGTTGTATGATTTTTTTGTAACCTGTATAAGATGTTATGCAGGCGTTTGGTACATGGGAATTTGGTTAATGATCTCTTCCGAAGAACTTACGTAGGTGTGGAGTCTGGACGGATATCAACTCCAGAGGAGCCCTCCCCTCTCCTTCCCTCCCTAAAATAAATAGCTGAGCCGAGACTCGAACCCAGCACCTTTGTTTATGGTCACATAAGAGTTCGAATCTCTAACCACTAAGCTTCTTGGCTTCATGTACTGACTTAACCATGAGTATAAAAAAAAATAAAGCTTGACGGTGCATCGCAAAACAAATCGTGTTTACACATATCAAAATACACCAGGTAAGTAATTCAAACATGGAATGTGTGTGCGGAAAAAGGGTAGCACGAAAATACGTTTTATCCACTGGTGCTTATCAAGTGATTATTGATGTCAATATTGTTAATATTTGTGATGGATGCCATGACTTGAGTCAATAGAGCCTTTGTGAGTCCATGAAGTCGTCAGTTGGGATCTCAGCAATGGCCTCAGGTAAAATAAGGGTCTGGATTTTCACTATCTCCTGGGCGAGCTTAATGTGCAGATCTATGTCCCAATTTTCTTTGTGTACAATACGACTGTAGACGTTAAAGATGACCATAAGACACCCAACCAAACCAGAGGTACACACATATCAAAATACACTAGGTTACAGGATAAAATGTGGAGTGAGTCCTTCAGATCAGACTACAAACCCAGGTCCCGTGTACGAACGCATACTGAACATCTTGCGCATACTTTCAAACCTTTTCCGCCTTTCAAAAGAAGAGGCCATTGTGTACCGGTGGGAACGGATAACAAAATTTACAAAACTGCAAGCACACGTAGATTTAATGCATCAACCCCTACCCACCTACAGAATGCTGATTCATTATTTTCGAAATGAAAGAATTGAAAATCGAACAAGGAAACAAAATTGAAGAGGATATGCTTCGCCAGGTTAAATTGCCCAAGAAATACAGCCTGAAAAATTCAGTGCATTGCCCCCAACGTCTCCTCAGGGAGTTAAAGACGAGAAGAGAAGAGAACACTTGGTACACTATTCTCTATTTGAAAACTCAAGTTATAATTCTTGCAGATGAAACAAACGGTCCAAAATCAGTCTTGTTTTCAGAAGAAAAGCAGACCCGCATTCTTCTCCAAATACAGAGAGAAAGAGAGAGGAGAGAGAGAGAGAGAGAGAGAGAGAGAGAGAGAGAGAGAGAGAGAGAGAGAGAGAGAGAGAGAGAGAGAGACAGAGACAGAGACAGAGACAGAGACAGAGAGACAGAGAGAGACAGAGACAGAGACAGAGAATGAATGAAAAAGGAAACAGAACTTGAAGAGGATGTGCTTTGCCAGGTCCAAATTGCCCAAGGGTTTATAGCCTGTGGTTTGAAAGATGAGAATTCAGTTTGTCTTGTGGACAAAGGGATAATTATTTGAATTTCAAAAATCTACCGGAAGGAACGAGATTTCCTGCTTGATCTGTGTGACCGGACTGTTGTTGCTGTTGTTGAGATTCTTTTTATATATATATATATTTTTTTTATATCTCAAGTACCCTTGGGATTACTCATAATACTGACTTTGTCTCATTCACACCACCTGAGGATCACTATGAGGCCGTTAAGTACACGCTGGGTGAGAGATTTGTGTGTATGACTTTTTTCAAATACTACACTTAAGATTCCGATTTCAAAGACCCCCTGTAAATGGGAAAAGCATGTTGCTATGCTTGGAGCATGCCATGGAGGGTGACAATGTCAACGTAACATTCCACAGTATAACTTCATCATTGTCAGTGAAAAGATAACGGGAGAGCTTGGTGGACTTGAGGATTACGTGTTGCGCTTGCGATATGATGACTAGGAGACTGGATAGCCTAGTGGTCAGAACATTGCGCTCGCAATTTGACGAACCCGGTACGATTCCCGTTCAATGGGGATTTTTTTTCCTGGAGTTAACATCAGTGCTGAATCCACTTTCCCTAAAAGTCCTTCAGATGAGACTATACACAGAGGCCCCGTGTGCGAACGCACGCAGAACATCTTGCGCACACGTTAAATCCTGTTCCACTTTTCGTAGGAGTAGGCCATTGTGTGCCGGTGGAAATACGTGACAAGATTTACAAAACTGCATACACACGGGGACTGGATGTAAAAAAGAACATGAGTGCTTATTCCATTATCCTCGATATAAAAGAATAGATAAATAAATAAAAGACCTGGGTTGGAGCCCAACTTCCAGCCACCACCGAGATGCCCGTACAAGGGGATTTTTTCCACATGGAGTTAACATCAGTGCTGACTCCACTCCCCCGCAAATCCTTCGAATGAGACTGCAAACTGAGGTCCCGAGTGCAAACGCACGCAGAACATCTTGCAAACACGTTAAAACCTGTTCCACCTTTTGAAAGAATAGGTCATTGGTGTCGGTGGGAACGAACCACAAAATTTGCTAAACTGCACGCACGCGGTGACTGGATGTAAAAAAGCAAATGAATGTCTATTGTTTTATTTTCGAATTGAACAACAACAAGAAAAAAATAAGGTAAGAGTTGTTTGTTTTACAAGAGAAATAAGAAGACAAGTATCACCTAGAGGAAGCTAAACGCGTTATTTTGTTAAGAGAATGACAAAAGATTAAAGTGTCAATCTTCTAGATTAAAAAAAAACCGTTAAATTTTATTTCAACTTGACAAAAGCATGCTGCTTTCTTACGTTCACACACACACACACACACAACACACACACAACACACACACACACACACACACACACACACACACACACACACTACACCACACAAACACTCACCCACACCC
>CM060332.1:33750683-33753183 GCA_030674155.1 Stramonita haemastoma
ACCATTAAGGTTGGTACCGCTTCCAGGACTCGAGCTCTTGATCGATCTGTTTCTTGCATTATGCAAGTGTCGCCATGGAAGAGCAGTTAGTGACACAACGTATGGCCAGGGAGATAGCGGCGGTTTGGGTTCTGGTTTTGAGACTGTGGCTATATTGGCTTGTCTGAAAAATACAACTATCCCACCCTGTAAGAACTTCTGCTTTCAATTTTTTGCGAAAACAGGTATCGAGTTCCACACTACAGTACACTGTAATTTGTCACATTGATTCATCAAAAAGTCTATTACTTAGAAACTAACTGCAGGACCAAAATCACAGTACTGAATCTCTGGGTACAAGCTCAAGGTGTTTTTCACCTGCAACCTACCAAACACTGGAATGAACTTCAGGATCTTTAACTTGCATACTCGATTTTTGTATGCGTGTACACACTAAGGGAAATAAGATGCTAGCGACTCTCACATTCGTTGGAATGGAATATAGTAAAAGACATTCTCTTTGAACACCATGCAGTGTGGAATTCAAACCGTGACTTCATAGCCGTAGGGGCTAAAAGGGTATTGCTGTATCCGTTAATCAATCTATTCCTTCATTCATTTATTGACGTTCCTATCTTCTGAGCCTTTCCTGCAAACTCTGACGCCCTTAAAACTGGCATTCGTTGACTCATTGGTTCATTCTTTCATTCATGAAATTTCCATCTTTGGAGTCTCTTCTACAAAATCGTTTTCGTGCGAATTACACAGACTGTTCCAACACAACCGCATCCATTCTTTCACAGTTCCCACTTACATAAGTTTACAAGGGGCTGTTAAAGTTAAACCTCCAGCAGCAGGATAGACCCTGTAGTCCTGTGTCTCCCTTTTCTGGGGTGTCCAGAGTAGTATTCTGTTCTTTCGAGTGCTATGCCCTTTGCAAGAAATAAAACAACATCAGCAGCAGTAACAGCAACAGAAGCAAGCAGCGTTAATAGGCAAAGGTCAAAACGTTCCATCACCTATGTAGCCGTTGTGGAGTGAGGTGTCAGAGACCTTAGCTTCTCTACGGGCAAGCATATTAAGGTTAGTGGTATCCCCTCTCCCTCGCTGCTTTACCTACCCTGCCCTAAAATGGGTAGGTACCCATTTACAGCTTGATGGACTGGCAGAACGTACTGTAGTCAAGGTGCATGAACGGTTTCTCATTTGCGAGGCAACCATTTTCAGTACTGCTCAACCTTAGCTTGGGAAGAGCAAGAGCTCTGACCATGTACTACAGAGCTGTCCCGTCCCGACAGCGATAACGGAATCAGAAGAAAAAAGACCCAAGTTAATACAGAAAAATACAACCTACCAATTAGCCAACCAATCAGCCACCCAATCAGTTAAAACTCCAGCGAACAAGAAATGCCCTTCCCGAAAAAATGAAAAGCGAAAAAAAAACACTCCAAACCTAATAACCCCACAACCCAAAACAACGGCAAAACAAAAAGTGAACACCAAAACAAAAACAAACAAAAAGGAATAACAAACACATCAAAATCACAATATCCTCCCAAAAAATCCACAAATAAAAACAAAAACAAAAAAAAACGCCCACGAGAACGAAACAATATACTACCACCACCACAACCCCCCCCCCCCCCCCAAAAAAAAAGGAACAAAGCAAAAACAAAAAACCAGAATATCTTACCATGTCCATCTCGTTGATAGGCCCCACAGAAATGAACACCACATCCACCTCCACCTCAACCGCAGGTCCATCTGCAAAATGGCCGACAACATGAATTTCCCTTCAGCACTTGCAGCGTCAGATCTTCATCCACACACTCTGGGTATTACCATCTCCTTCAAATACCTAAAGGATTCTCCTCTAAATACTCTTGGCAACGAGACTAGTCTCCTTTATAGTATTCAGGTAATTAAAGACTCTTTCAATTAATCAAGGTATGTGCAATAGTCTCCTTTAAATATTCAGGTAATTAAAGACTCCAATTAATCAAGGCATCTACACTAGTCTCCTTTAAATATTCAGGTAATTAGAGACTCCTTCAAATACTCAAGGTAAATAGACAAGTCATCTTTAAATATTCAGGTAATCAGAGACTCCTTCAAATACTCGAGGCATCTAGGCTATTCACCTTTAAGTATTCAGGTAATTAAAGAATCATTCAATTAATCAAGGCATTCAAACTGCTCTCCTTTAATTATCCAGGTAATAACGATCCTTCAAATTCCCAAGGCATCTAGATTAGTCTCTTTTAAGAAATAAAATTTAAAAAACTAGTATCATTTAAATATTAGGGTAATCAGAGATTCGTTCTATTAATCCGGGCATCTACACTAGTCTCCTTTAAATATTCAGGTAATTAGAATCCTTCATTTACTCGAGGTATTTAGACTAGTCTCCTCTAAATATCCAAGGTATTAAAGACTCCTTTAACTAATCAAAGCATCCAGACCAGTCTCCTTGTGTTATCCAGGTAATGAGAAACTCTTTCAAATACTCACGTCATTAGGT
>CM060332.1:33755683-33758183 GCA_030674155.1 Stramonita haemastoma
TATCACTTACACAGAAATCACTTACACACAAAGACTAGGGGAAAAAAAGGATGACTATTTTATTTTATACCACTTTATGTCACAGAAAAAAAGGAAGAAACTATCACTTACACACAAAGACTAGGGAAAAAAAAGGTGACTATTTTATTTTATACCACTTTATGTCACAGCAGATGAAAAGGAAGAAATTATCACTTATACACAAAGACTAGGAGAGAAAAAAAGGATGACTATTTTTTATTTTATACCACTTTATGTCACAGAAGATAACAAGGAAGAAATTATCACTTAACACAAAGACTAGGAAAAAATAAAGGATGACCATTTTATTTTATACCTTTTTGTCACAGCAGATAAAAATGAAAGAAACTATCACTTATACACAAAGACTAGGAGAAAAAAGGATGACTATTTCATTTTATACTGTCACTTTATGTCACAGCAGATAAAAAAGGAAGAAACTATCACTTACACACAAATCACTTACACACAAATCACTACACACAAAGACTAGGGAAAAAAGGATGACTATTTTTAATTATTTTATGCCACTTTATGTCATAGCAGTTTAAAAAGAAAGAAACTATCACTCACACACAAAGACTAGGAAAAAAAAGGATGACCATTTTATTTTACACCACTTTATGTCACAGCAGATAAAGATGAAGAAACCTTACACTTACACATTAAGACTAGGGAAAAAAAGGATGACTATTCTATTTTATGCCACTTTATATGTCACAGCAGTTTCTCTGCGTGAAATTCGGGCTGCTCTCCTTCGGAGGAAAGCGCGTCGCCACAAGTGCAGCGTCCTACCCATTAGCCTATCTTATCGAATGCTTAGGAGTCGAGAGAAAGAAAAACAAAAGCGGAAGAAAGGTAGGGGGAATGAATATTAGGAAAATAGAAATAAAAGAAAGAAAGAAAAGGAGAGAGAAAAAAATTGCTGAAAGGGGGATACGGACTGAAAGTCCAGAAAAAAAGAGACAGGAAAAAAAGAAGAAAGAAGGAAAGAGAGAAAACGACTAACAAGTCCTTTTCCTTTAAGAATCCTTTATACTCAAAGACAAGGAAGGAAGGATGACTATCAAATAGCTAAGAATCAAGGAAAAGAAAAAAAAAAGTGGAAAGGTTAAGGGAATGAACACAAGGAAAATAGAACAGAAAAGAGAGAAGGAAAAGGAGAGATAAAAAAAAAAGAGGAAAAGGGAAAAAAGACTGAGGTCAAGAAAAAAAGAAAAAGAATAAAGAAGGAAAGAGAGAAAGACAAGAATATGGTCATTTTCTTTATCCTCTTTCACCCTTATGGATGAACATTTCAACCAAGGAAGAAAAAATGTACAAGAAGAAAGAAAACAAAGATAATGAATGAGGGGGGAAATAGTAAGCAGGTTGGAAGGAAGGAAGAAAGTAAAGTAGAAGAAGAAAAGTACTAAGAGAAGGAAAAGCTGAAAAAAATACTGAAAAAAAAAATCTAAAGAATCTTAAAAACAAAAGTAAGAATGATGAACTAACATTTGCATACACCCGCATGCAGCTGGTGCTAGTGACTTAAGCTTAACATAAAATTATAAAACAAAGAACCCATAACCATTCCAATATTATTCAATTTTAAGGTATTCTCCCTAGAGTTAACATCAGTACTAGCTCCCTCCCGAAACATCCTTCGGATGAGACTCTAAAACCGAAGCCCCGTGTGCAAATACATGGAGGACATCTTGGGTACACGTTAAATTTCGGTTCCACCTTTCGGAAGAGTAGGGACCTTTGACAATAGGATCAGGTGACAGAATTAAAAGAAAAAACGCATGCACACAGGCGTCGTGATTCAACACCATCTTCGGCGTCGGAATACGACTATTGATGGCAAACAAAAACAGTTGCACACGTAAAATCTCTCCATAGATGAACTTCGGAGGCCTAGCCGATGAACAACCAAAATCAGGTTTTTATGGTTAAATGATGTAAATCATTATCACCCAATATCATTTGTCATAATCCCTCACACCACCCTGCATGCCTGTGTCACCCGGAGGCTAGTCTTCATGTTCAAATTCTCTTTCACAAAACAGAGGAGGAAAATGTTACTTATGTTGCTTCCGCAATTTGAACACAGACAAGTGTGTGTGTGTGTGTGTGTGTGTGTGTGTGTGTGTGTGGTGTGTGTGGTGTGTGTGTGTGTGTTGTGTGTGTGTTGTGTGTGTGTGTGTGTGTGTGTGTTGTGTGTGTGTGTGTGCGTGCGTGCGCACGCGCGCTCCTGCTCCTTTGTGTATGATGTGTGAATCAATACATATCTCTTTCCCCCTCTCTCAAGTGTGTGTGTACGTGTGTGCGTGCGTGCGTGTGTGTTTGTCTGTCTGTGTGTGTATGTGGGCTGTATGTGTGCGTACGCATGTGCTCTGTATGTGCGAGTGTGTGCGCTCTTACTGTGCACACCCTTACGTAAGTGCAAGTGTGTGTGTGTGTGTGTGTGTTGTTGTGTGTGTGTGTGTGTGTGCGT
>CM060332.1:33783183-33793183 GCA_030674155.1 Stramonita haemastoma
TATTCCCATTTTCATATTATTTGTTGATTTTTTTTTACAACCAGCTGATCACTGACGCCAACGCCGTGGTCCCTATTTTAGAGTCTTTTTGTTTGCTGTTTGTCCATAAACAGAAGCGTGGGTTTTGCACCGAGATTTTCAGCCAATTGTTTCTGTTCCCTCTTTTACGTGTGCGCTCTGGTATAGAGAACTTAACTGTTTCAGCTTCTTCTAAAGAGATGTTACATGTAGCCATACATATATGCTACGTTACGGTGACAAAGAATTCACGGCACTGTCATAACTGCACAGACGATAATGCCAGTAAAGCATTGGAAAAATGCCGGGATGTTATCGTGTTAGCCATACAACTGACCACGAGTTACATACTTTTCCGTGATAAGAAAAATAGAATTCTAACGTGTGTATAAGCCATAATACATGTATGTACTTTGGGACTTCGGCTACTAGTCTCATCCCAAAAAATGTCAAGAGTTTTGAGTCGGATCCGATGCTAACTTCCAGAGGTTAAAAACACATCCCAGCGAACAACTTAGCGACGATCTAAAGCCGTGCGCTAACAATTGACATCATGGATAAGACCTTCTGATCTTCTCTCTCTGTCTCTCTCTCTCTGTCTCTCTCTGTCTGTCTGTCTCTCTCTCTCTCTCTCTCTCTCTCTCTCTCCTCTCCCTCTCTCTCTCTTCTCTCTCTCTTATCCTCGAATAAAAGACTTTGCCTTGCCTTGCCTTGCCTTGTCTCTCTCTCTCTCTCTCCCCTCCCCCAAACCTCTCTACTCCCCACCCCCTACTGCTCCTCTCCTGTCTACAGTAAAGTGAACTGAACATCAAAGAAATCAATGATTTTTCGATCCGGACACGGTTCCTCTGAACTGCAGCTCTTGGAAGCCAATGAGGGGGAAGGGAAAAACACAGGAAGAGAAAGAAAAGTCTTCGTCCGTTTGGAAGTGTTATCTTTTCATCAATCATGCACCTGTGATCAGCGGGAAGAGACTGAAGGAAGACTTTGATCATCACAGAGAGAGAGAGAGAGAGAGGAGAGAGAGGAGAGAGAGAGAGAGAGAGAGAGAGAGAGAGAGAGAGAGAGAGAGAGAGAGAGAGATTTGATATGCAAGGACACAGATTTTAGGTTAGGCCTAATTTTTACATTCTGTCCTCGTAAACAGATATTCCCCAAAATATTAAAGTTAAAAATAACCCCCACAATAATGATGATAGCAAATAAATGATATGGAAACGATATTTATGTAACAAATAAATGTTATGGAAACAATATTTATCTACTTATTCATTCCTTTATTTCGAGAATAATGGAATAAGCACTTATGTGCTTTTTCTTTTACATCCAGTTCCTGTGTGCACGCAATTTTGTAAATTTTGTTATCCGCTCTCACCAGCACACAATGGCCTATTCTTTCGAAAAGGGAAACAGGTTTTAACGCGTGTGCAAGAAGCTCAGCGTGCATTAGGGTGGGACGGAAGGGAGGGTCGGTATTAGACAGATAGACAAGGAGAGAGAGATAGAGAGAGTAGAGGAGGAGTGAAGAGAGAGAGAGAGAGAGAGAGAGAGAGAGAGAGAGAGAGAGAGAGAGAGAGAGAGAGAGAGAGAGAGAGAGAGAGAGATTTTTATTTATTCTTTTATATCGAGGATAACAGAATAAGCAATCATGTGCTTTTTTTCATCCGGTCCCCGTGAGTATGCAGTTTTGTAAATATTGTCATCTGTTCCCACCGGCACACGATGGCCTACTCTTACGAAAAGCGGAACAGGATTTAACGTGTGCGCAAGATGTTCTGTGTGCGTTCGCACACGGGGCCTCGGTTTAAAGTCTCCTCCGAAGGACTTTTGGGGAGAGTGGAGTCAGCACTGATGTTAACTCCAGGAAGAAAATTTCCTCGACCGGACTCGAACCCGGGTCTTCAAATTGCCAGCGCAATGTTCTGACCACTAGGCTATCCGCGAGAGAGAGAGAGGAGAGAGAGAGAGAGAGAGAGAGAGAGAGAGAGAGAGAGAGAGAGAGAGAGAGAGAGAGAGAGAGAGAGAGAGAGAGAGAGAGAGGAGAGAGAGAGAGAGAGAGAAACACAACAACGGTATTCATATTAATAGTCTAGTCAATATTTGCAAAAAAAAGTGCCGAGAAAAGAATTAATTGTAATAGTAATGCTTTTGCGATGATTGGATAGAAAAGTAGCTAGCTATTAACAGATTCAAAAAGTAGGGCGATCTAAGTGTCGGAAGGTCACTTTTTAAAAAAGATTTTATGACGTCATAAAATTTGGATTTTACCATATTTTTTAAACAGTTTGTAATATGGTCTTGTGGCATATCGTTGGAAAGCTTTCGACATACTGATTACGAATTTGACAATAGAATCACTATTAAACGCAAGATAAAGCAAAAAGCAATGAAAAGTATACTGCACATAATGCTAAATTAAGCATTTGCAGCCCATAAGCATGCAAAATCATGTATGCTTTCCTGCATGTTTACCAGGATTGAACCGAGTTTACGACCACTGTATAGTCCCCACGGCTAAGTAAAGTGCTAGTCTCTCCTTGAAGGTCAGAACTTTACAATGAGTATAAAATAAAACGATGCAGGTACAGGAAAACAGCATCATAGTTAGTTCAATAATCGCTGTGGCAAGTCACTTCAGTCGGCATAATCAGAACATAGTTCCCAACGAAGAATCAGTACACATCTGATAGTTATTGAAAGCTCAGTTTATCTAGCGTACTCTTGCTGGGATGAAATGAAGCAGCAGAATCAATCAAAATCAGGCACACCCGTGAGTCAAATTCATTCACTTCCTGAAGCTTTAAAGAAAAAACAGATACAGAAAGAAAGAAAAGAAAAAGGGATGATGTGACACTCACATATACACTGATACACATAAAAGAATAAAATAAAAATAAATAATAATATAATAAAATAAAACATCTCTCCTCTTACACTGCCTCTCCAATCTCTTCACTTGACTGCCCTCCTCCAATCTCTTCACTTGACTGCCTCCTCCAATCTCTTCACTTGACTGCCCTCCTCCTTCCCCTCACTTGACTGCCCTCCTCCCATCTCTTCACTTGACTGCCCTCCTCCATCTCTTCTTTTGACTGCCCTCCTCCATCTCTTCACTTGACTGCCCTCCTCCCTAGCTCTTCACTTGACTGCCCTCCTCCAATCTCTTCACTTGACTGCCCTCCTCCTATCTCTTCACTTGACTGCCCTCCTCCAATCTCTTCACTTGACTGCCCTCCTCCAATCTCTTCACTTGACTGCCCTCCTCCAATCTCTTCACTTGACTGCCCTCCTCCAATCTCTTCACTTGACTGCCCTCCTCCATCTCTTCACTTGACTGCCCTCCTCCAATCTCTTCACTTGACTGCCCTCCTCCAATCTCTTCACTTGACTGCCCTCCTCCTATCTCTTCACTTGACTGCCCTCCTCCAATCTCTTCACTTGACTGCCCTCCTCCATCTCTTCACTTGACTGCCCTCCTCCAATCTCTTCTTTTGACTGCCCTCCTCCAATCTCTTCACTTGACTGCCCTCCTCCTATCTCTTCACTTGACTGCCCTCCTCCAATCTCTTCACTTGATTGCCCTCCTCCAATCTCTTCACTTGACTGCCCTCCTCCAATCTCTTCCTTTGACTGCCCTCCTCCAATCTCTTCACTTGACTGCCCTCCTCCAATCTCTTCACTTGATGCCCTCCTCCAATCTCTTCACTTGACTGCCCTCCTCCTTTCTCCTCTCTCTACATTCCCCTTCCCTCTCTACATTCTCCTGAAGGGTATCATCATATGATGCCCATCTTCAGTTTGCTCACTTCTCTGTCTGAGGAGCATCATTCACCTTTTGCAGGTCACCAGGAAAGAAGGCCTGGAGTTGATTTTTTCAGGATAACCCCCAGCGGGGCCCAGCTTAAGACAGGCTGCCCAGGGAGATGGTCTTTCTGGAGCAGGCCCTCATCCTACCTGCCCCCATCATACTCCCCCATAACTTTCCTCCACCCTCCATGTATTCTATATATCTTTTTTTTTTTTTTTTTTTTAATTAAAGGGCATAGTTTTGTCAACTACAAGGTACATAGTAAAACTCCCACTGAAATTCGAACCCATGACACACGGGGACATACAGACCACAAAGTCTGTTCGTCTTATCCAACAGGCCACTGTGCCTGTCTATGAGGTAAGTGAACTTGGGAAATATATATCTGATTTCAGGCTGAGAAGCATGTAGGATATAGAAAATTCCTATTGTGCTGCATTGTGTTCTATTTTACCTTAATGATCCTAAAATGTTGTTTTTCTTATGTTTATTCTTTTTTTAATTCCATTTTATTTTTGATTGTGTTTCCGGCAATATCCATACTTTCGGAGATTTCTATAAATAAACTGGAAAACCCACAACCTATGAACTCTGCATTAAATATTTTTTATGTGAGCAGTCGTCAGTGGGGAGTGGAGGAAGCTGTTGCCAAATCTTCAGTGGTGCCCCCACGGGTCCACGGGACTACGGGATAGGTGAAGGTGAGGTGAAGGTGAAGTCAGTTGTTCAGTTAATGGGGCAAAATGTAAATATTGTCTTATTTCCTTCATTCCTGTTTCTGATGTTTGTATTATTTTGATCATTGGCATTGTAGATCAGTGTGTGTGTGTGTGTGTGTGTGTGTGTGTGTGTGTGTGTGTGTGTGTGTGTGTGTGTGTGTGTGTGTGTGTGTGTGTGTTTGATTTTTTTATTTAATTCTGTTATATCGAGGATAATGGAATAAGCACTCATGTGCTTTTTTACGTCCAATCCCCGTGTGTGCGCAGTTTTGTAAATCTTGTGTTTTGATTTTTTAAAATATTCTTTTATATCGAGGATAATGGAATAAGCACTCATGTGCTTTTTTTACGTCCAGTTCCCGTGCGCATGCAGTGTTGTAAATCTTGTCATCTGTTCCCACCGGCACACAATGGCCTACTCATACGAAAAGCGGAACATGATTTAACGTGTGCATAAGATGTTCTGTGTGCGTTCGCACACGGGGCCTCGGTTTATAGTCTTATCCAAGGACTTTTGGGGAGAGTGGAGTCAACACTGATGTTAACTCCAGAGGAAAATTCCCCTCCAACAGGAATCGAACCTGGGTCGTCAAATTGCCAGCACAATGTTCTGACCTCTAGGTTATCCCGTACCCGTGTGTGTGTGCTGTGCTGTGTGTGTGTGTGTGTGTGTGTGTGTGTGTGTGTGTGTGTGTGTGTGTGTGTGTGTGTGTGTGTGTGTGTGTGTGAGGGTAGAGAAGGGGAGAGGGAGAGGGAGAGAGAGAGGGTCAGTCAAGTCAAATTCTTTATTTCAAGGTAATGAATAACAAATCAACAACATATAAAATAATAATAATAATAAATATAATAATAATAATAATAATAAAAAATAAAACAAATAAGTAATATATGATGATGAATAAGAATAATGATATATATAATAATAATAATAATAAAAACATGAATTTAGATAGGCTTATTGCAAACTAAGATCAAAGATATGCACTCGACCAACAGCCACAAGCACCAATGACAATAAATAATTGAGCAAATTCGAATGACACACACACCACAACAGCACACACACATGACACAACAAAATCAAACGAATGTCACACACACACACACACACACGTGCGCGCGCGCACACACACACACACACACACACACACACACACACACACACAACACACACACACACACACACACACACACTTATCGAGGTTATACACTTTGGCAGGGTGACGGGAATTTCAGATGTTGAAGGCAGCTGAATACACACTCATGTGTTTTTGTTACATCCAGTCCCCACCCTCATCAGGGATAAGATCAAGATAAAAAAAAGCCATCTAATTAAACAACAACAATAATAAACCAAAGTAACAAAAACACAAGAGAGAGAGGAGTGAGAGAGAGAGAGAGAGAGAGAGAGAGAGAGAGAGAGAGAGAGAGAGAGAGAGAGAGAGAGAGAGAGAGAGAGAGAGAGAGAGAGATGAATGACTCAATGAATGAATGATCTTTAATACACAAGAATACAGATTCTAGGCCAAGCAAAGCCTTACATATCCTTCGTGTAAACATACTTTTTTTTTTAAATCAAGGATAATATTGGGTGATCTTTATCAGTTGAATTATTCTTAAAGTAATGACATGTTAAGGTGAAAATTTTGTGTGCGACTTTTGTACTCTCTCTCTCTCTCTCTCTCTCTCTCTCTCTCTCTCTCTCTCTCTCTCCTCTCTCTCTGTGTCTCTCGTCTCTGTCTGTCTGTCTGTCTGTCTGTCTGTCTGTCTGTCTGTCTGTCTATCTATCTATACCCCTCTCCCCTCCTCCCCCTCTCTCTCTCTCTCTCTCTCCCATATCATTATTAACTCTTTTGCTATGTGGCTAGTCAATATTTGCAAAAAAAGTGCCGAGAAAAGAATTAATTGTAATAGTAATGCTTTTGCAATGATTGGATAGAAAAGTAGCTAGCTATTAACATATTCAAAAGTAGGGCGATCTAAGTGTCGGAAGGTCACTTTTTTAAAGATTTTATGACGTCATAAAATTTGGATTTTACCATATTTTTAAACAGTTTGTAATATGGTCTTGTGGCATATCGTTGGAAAGCGTTCGACGTACTGATTACGAATTTGATAATAGAATTACCATTTAAAACGCAAGATAAAGCAAAAAGCAATGAAAGTATACTACACATATGCTAAATTAAGCGTTCACAGCCCATAAGCATGCAAAATCATGTATGCTTTCCTGCATTTTACCAGGATTAAACCAAAGTTTACGACCACTGTACCACGACCTGCAACACCTTTATCAGTCTGCTTCACTACATCTTGGCTATCAGTCAGCAGTCTTTCTCCACATAACACACACAGACATAAAAAGTCAGTCCTTTCATCTGGACAAAAATGTGATCAGCCATGGGTAAAATTCTGGGGTGAAAAGCCCAACAAAATTGCAACGAAACAATGCTTTAGATCAGTGATTTTGTAGAGCAGGTAACAAAGATAAACAAAACATTTTTAAAGTAACACATCACCCAAAGGTTAAAGTTAAACTGAAAAAAGTTGCATCCCGTTCATTCAGAACTAAAGATCCATTAGTGCCGTAAATAGGATCCACTAAATTCAGATCATATGCACACTGTCAATAGAGACAAGAAACACATACAGAGAAAGAAAGAGAAGGACAGAAAGTGAAAGGGATGATGTGACACTGTCACACATACACTGATACACATGCTTTTCCATCAGAAAGGACTGCAGATACACTTTTTGATACTGTTATATTATATATATATATATATATATAATATATATATATATATATATATATATATATATATATATATATATAATATATATCATCATGGCTTGGCTTCGCGAACGAAGATTAAGGGCACTGTCCACGTCTGGTGCAGGCTCGCTGGTGGCTGTCCAGTCCAATGCGTGACAAACAATCCCGTATATATATATATATATATATATATATATATATATATATATATATATATATATATATATATATATATATATATATATATTATATATATACATGCTGTTCTTTATCTATATAATGGTGTTATATACACACTACACACACAACACACACACACACACACATACACACACACCAACACACCACACATATATATATATATATATATACTTATATATATATACTTATAATATATATATATATATATATATATATATTATATATATATATGCATACACACACGTTTTATACATATATATATATAATATATAATATATATGTATATATATATTATTATATATAATATATATATCTTCTCTCATCTCAGGCCCATGGCTTGAAACTCTAAACAATGACTATTTCTCTTCATGCCAGGACCTCTGGCCATGTTCATTAAAGTTAAACACACTTTCAAATAAAACAAAACAATGCACACAGAGAGCCGATTTTGACAAGAGTGGTTACCATACATACATTCCTACATTACTGTATAATGTAGGAGCTGGCCCAACACACGTGGACAGTTGTTTCGATGCTGTCTGGTCAAATACGCACATCAGCGCAGTACATACCATGCATCTCGTAAAAAAACAATTAAGCAGTTACTTTAAGTGTGTGTTAAATTTCAAAAGATAAGCCATTAATGCTAAACGAAATAAGAATAAGTAGCATTACAGCTTTGGCACCAAGGTCCTTTCTGTTGCAGCCACGGGTCTTTCTTGGTCAAAACTGGGTGGAGCACTGCCAAATCAGGGAGGAATCCGCGGCGCCAGAAGCAGGCCAGCTTTAGCAAACGATCAGTCTCAGAGTGTGAAATATCGTTTATTAGTGAGTTTGTTTATTGATTTTCGGCATCTTCCGACACCTACTTTTTCCTACTTTTTACATATGTTGTTTATGGTATTTTTATCTACCCAGTGCACCAAGTTTGAAAACTATTGCAATTAGTTCTTTGCGAAATGCAAGGATTGACTACACTATAACCCATGAAATAGTTTTCGTGGCTAGCCTAGTGCGCAGGTTACCTTTCAGTGGGTACTGCCTTACAGCCTGTGTGAATGAAGTTACAGTGAGCAAACGAACTGGGACCTGCCCCTGGGGGTTCTAGTCACACGTGTAACATATCAGCAAAGCATAGGCCTACGTAATTTACCGCTAGTCGCGATTGCCACAGGCAACTACAAAGGCCTCAAATCCTGCTGTTGTTTATCCGTCGTGTCCGACGATGATCTCCAAAACAGCAGAGCAGGCAGCTGCTGTTTCGGAAATTGGGCAGAAATTTTATCATAGCGGAGGTGCCTTGCCCACAGCACACCCCCACTCTCTCGGCCAAGAGGGTATAAGGACAGTCAGCGTTAGATATGTTCCCCGAAGGTCAACTAGCCCCCAGGGCTGCAGCACATAAGGACTGTGCAAGTCAAGCCTCATAGTCAGAAAGTCATAGTCGATCACTAAAGGCTAAGCTGCAAAGTGGAATTCCATGCGTGGGAAATCCACAGGTCATAGGCTACAGCCTCTTACTTTGCTATTGCCCCCAGTGTCAACGCTTTAATCAAGAACTGTGATAAAGCCCAGGAAATCCCGTTACAAAGGTTTAAAACTACAAAGAATCTGAATTTATGACTGTAACTGTCTCATTCTTTTTTTTTTCTTTTTTTTTTAAAATTGGAAATCAGCTTCAACCTGGTTTACGAAATAAAAGTTTCCCAATGGATTTCTCTAATCAGTTAGTTTTGTTGGGCGTTTCCCAGCTTAACACTCTGGGGGTCACCTAGAAAATGCATTGTGTCTCAACTAGGAATCAATGCAAGACCAATTAGTACACACTGGATGAGAAGAGCGCATGCATGAGTGTTTTCAAGCACCCCACCATAAAAGGTAGCCATGCTCTCACTTGGAATGATTTTTCCCTCTCCTTTGATGGATATTACATATTGTTATGCTAAGAGCTTGTCATAGGCCAAGCCAATGTCAAAATACAATTTTCATTCCTAGCACTATTTCAAAGTTGACCTTGGCACTTTGCTGACAACACTGATTGACAAAACTTGTGGCCGGGGCCAAAGTGTCTCTACTTTATCATTTTTCTTCTTCTTTTTTATCGTGGATAATGGAATAAGCACTCGTGTGCTTTTTTCATCTAGTCCCCGTGTGTAAGAAGTTTTGTAAATGTTGTCATTTGTTCCCACCGGCACACAATAGCCTACTCTTACGAAAAGCGGAACAGGATTTAACATGTGTGCAAGGTGTTCTGCGTGCGTTCGCACACGGGGCCTAGGTTTACAGTCTCATCCGAAAGACTTTAAGGGAGAGTGGGGTCAGCACTGATGTTAACTCCAGGGGAAAAATCCCCTCGAACGGGAATCGAACTCGGATCGTCAAATTGCGTCAAATTGCTTCCACATCTAGTCTGTTGACCTATCAATGGTACAGATCGATGCTTAGACTGATAAAAAAAAATCAACATTCACCACACAA
>CM060332.1:33798183-33813609 GCA_030674155.1 Stramonita haemastoma
TTTTTCATCTTCAACTTTCACTACACACCAAAACGTGCAAGTACTTAACCTTTCCTCAAAACATTTTTTGATAGTTTTAAATGAAAAGTACGTTAACGTATTTTACCGTTTCTCGAAACATTTTCGATACTTTTGAATGAAAAGTATTCATTAGTGAACCTGAAGTACCGCAAAAGTAACTATATTACTAGCTGTCTTAGTTCCTTAAAGGATCTGGCAGCAATTCACGTCGTGCATAATTCATAAGACATGGTTAAGTGGGTGAGCTGTTGATGATGAATCAGCTGTCCCGGGTTAATGGGTTGGTGTGTATCTACGGTAATGAGGACACCGAGCAGTGAATACTCAATGACATGGACTTGACAGTCACGGCAGATTTTTCTGCCTAAATTTCAGGCCTCTGTCTCTCTCTCTGTCTCTCTGTCTCTCTCTGTGCCCTCCCCTTTCATGAAGAGAATGTCACCCACAAGTGCATTGTCGCTTATCTTTTTTCTTCTGTGTGGAAGACATACTTGTTTTTGTTTTAATTTAAAAGTGGCTTTCTCCTACAGAATTTTGTTACGAACAATCTTCATGTTGCTCTGGTGTTCTTTGGATCATGTGTTCTTTTTGTTTGATATCAGATCATTACTGCTATCGGGCGGAATGGTTCATTGGGTTATTATTTGAAGGACGCGAGTTCCAGTCTCACCACAACTGCCCTCACAGGGATAAATGCAACATCTCCATTTTTCAAAGTTTCAAAAGTCACCATTTTTCTTTGCTGTTGTTTTCTTCTTGAAGTACGCTTAGTTAAGTTACACGCAAGAACAGGCTTGTTGTCTCAACTTAGCACCCGGACCAACAATCATTCCAGCGGGTGTAGGAAAAATACACCTTTATACGTGATCAGGCCCTCGACTTCACCGGTTTCTATACAGCTGTGTTACCTGCTAGGCCCCCAATCCACACTAATTCGAATATAGCGTGTGGTTAATTGTTCACAAGGCGCAGCAACGTTTTATTGGTCTGCATGGCAGGATACAAACCCAGCCCAAAACTAAACTAGCCTGGCTTCCGTACGATACATGATCTGACTCCAAGGCCTCTGTTTCCTGTGGTGCTTCTCTGCTTTCTCTTTGGGACCACAATGAAAAGTGTTATCACTGGCGTGGTCAGGCTGTGATAGATATCAGTTCTGTTTATGATCATTATCATTACTCTCGCTTTTGGGCACAATGGCTCCAACGTTAAGACGTCGGAGTTGTTACCTGAAGGACGAAGGTTCGGGTCTCTGTAGAACTGAACCCACCAGGCAAAATATAATGACTCTAATACTATCTAAGCTCCGAAAAAGTAAGCTTTTTTTTCTTCTTGATTCCGTCATTGTATACAATCAAAAATGTCCTGCTAAGTGCGCATAGCTTACGAAGTGCTACGTTCCACTTTCTCTCTGTGTTTATGCGTTTAATTTCTGTTATACATTTGTATAGAGACATCTAGATATGAAACACGTTTGGAGTATATCAGGCAAAATAGCTTTTGTTGAACGTTCATATTACATACACATTGAAACGCACTTCTCCAACACGTTTCCAGTGTGTTGTGTTTTGCCACGCGGTGGTATGGCAGAGAAGACTTGCAAGCCAATGGATGTAAACCATAACATAGTAATACATTCACTCACACGGCAATATCCTCGCCCCACTAGCCAAAGTACAGAAGTAGCATATGCTATACCCTATGCATGTACACCATTTTTAGAAAAAAACCCTTGTGTTTAAGCATGCACAGACAGCCATTTGAATGCATTCATGCATACTTGCGCGCGCGCACACACTTACACACATACACGTGCACACAAACACACACATACACACACACACACACAAACACACACACACACACACACACACACACACACACACACACACACACACACACACACACAGGTACACACGAACATGCATACATATACTCAAATATACACATATCCAAATCTACCAAAAGTGTATATCACTTAAGCTGCTGTAATCAAGAGATCTTGCACGGCTTGGAAAAAAAAAAAGAAAATAATAAAAGAGAAGAAAATGCCACTGACGCTTGCTGAACACGAGAGGCAAGGTTCTCAGCATATATTTTACACGACTTAGACAGAGTGTATGGGGGAGATAAAAAGTGGCCCGGTGGGTGGGATGGGTTGATCAGCATCATCTTTGTTTCTGTCAGGTATGCTATGGACTTGGCTTGAGAAGGAGGAAAGAAGGAATGAGACGGTCGAATAATTTCACGCCATTAGAAAGTGATTTGTCTGTCTGTCTGCCTGTATGTCTGTCTCTCTTCACCCACTCTAACACCAGAAAAGTAACGCAATTACACAATCTGGATAAAAGTAACACAAGTAAATACATAACCCTGTTGTAGTAATGATAAAGTGAAAAATATCTACGCAAAATCTAAGCCTTAAGTCATCGACAACAGACTCAGAAAAACATAACACGAATAAACATACATGTATACGATGAAGTAAATGTCTGATTATTTCCGTGACATAAATAACAGAAGACAACGTAAATACTATGCTATCATACTTAGTATCTTACACTAAATCACACCACCTATATCAGATACTCACAAATTCGCCACAATCCATAAAGCACACACAGAGACGATCCTCAAAGATTCCATATTTAAGACACGACACTCTTTAATTAATTCCACGCCTTTGAAAGTCACGTCACACTCCAACACTCGGATACCAAAAACGCTGTGACTGAAAAAAAAGAGAATCACTCGTCTTAGTTCGATCTCTTCTTCTTCGTCGTCTCTGGGGTGGTGTATATATACATAGCCAAGGGTGGAGATCCGCTGGGCGGCACACAAAACCGTTATTTCACACACGCGTGCTTCGCGCCTGACACGCTCGATTGAAGAATAGAAAACTGCCGTGCTCTTGTGAATTGCGGCTGTAGGTATAAGTCTAACTTTAAAGCCACGTTTACGGTGTCAGGTTTTGAAATGCAAGCTTTTCAGTCGCGAGGGGGATTAGATAGAAAGGCAGTGAGGAGGGGGGTGGGGGGGGGGGGGGTGGAGTAAGGTATTTAGTTAAGCCTGTGTGCAGCGGCGTGTCGATGGGGACAGATCGAACAGGTAAACATCCTAGATTGGTGCCCGGTTGCTCCCGCTATCGATCCAGCTTTGTCCAGGTGAGAAACCTGCTGTCAATCTGGGCCGGTGTGAAGTCAGTTCGATCCCCCCCCCCCCTTCCCTTCTACGACGTCTCTTTCATCGCAGTGATTGTGAGATCATGTTCGAACTGCGGTGATCGTGAGAGTTAAGATCTAAGTCTATGTTTACATAATGATTATCCAGACCTAAGATCTGTGTTTATAAAACTGCGGTGATCGTGAGAGTTAAGTCTAAGTCTATGTTTATGTAATGATTATCCGGGTCTAAAGATCTATGTCTATGAAACTGCGGTGATTATGAAGGCTGGAGATTAATGTCTATGTTTTTGCAGTGATTATGAACGTCATGAGATCGATGTGGTGACTATTAGGTCATGAGATCGATGCAATTGCGGTGACTATTAGGTCATGAGATCGATGCAATTGCGGTGACTATCATGTCATGGAGATCGATGTTGATGACTATCAGGCATGAGATCGATGCAATTGCGGTGACTATCAGGTCATGAGTCGATGCAATTGACGGTGACTATCAGGTCATGAGATCGATGCAGTTGCGGTGACTATCAGGTCATGAGATCGATGCAGTTGCGAGTGACTATCAGGTCATGAGATCGATGTCTATAAAATTACGGTGATTATTAGGGGAGTGAGATCGATGTCTATAAAATTACGTGATTATCAGGGAGTGAGATTGATGCTATAAATTGCGGTGATTATCAGGTCATGAGATCGATGTCTATGAAATTATGGTGATTATTAGGGGAGTGAGATAGATGTCTATGAAATTACAGTGATTATCAGGGAGTGATGTCGATGACTGTGAAATTACGATGATTATCAGGGGAGTGAGATCGATGCAATTGTGGTGACTATCAAGCCATGAGATCGATGTCTATGAAATTACGGTGATTATCAGGATCATGATGGACAGACCAAGCTTAGCTTTTCAAATCACACGACGTAACAGCCCAATGAGACACACATAACAGTCTTCTGATCTTGTAAGCTCAGGATACAATAGGTCAGGGGTTTAAATCTTGATGGCACTGGTAGAGTAAGTGTTAACAATTTACAATCTCCAGTGACAATTTGGGTGTGGATATGGTTTTATATTACTTCGCTTCGTGTATGCAAGCAAGCAGGAAAGCAAATAGTACATGTACTTGATTAAAGATTCCTGTAGTTGATATGGCGGGGTTCAGTCGTTGGTGCTAAAGCTACAAGCTTGTCGTGAATGAAGACAATTTCAGCATAATATTTTAAACATGACAACATATTGATATAGGCCTTGACATTTTGCACACGCCAGACACTGTCAAAGCTTTTCGCCTGGGCCAAGAAAGGTTCGGTGAGATGCAGAAACACAAATTTTAATAATCAGTTCTAAACCAACATTCAAGGCTTCACTGGTCCATAAGGCATACAAACTGGCAGAGCGTTTATGTTAATTCCAGCCTTTGACATATGTTTCTTTTTTGTAAACACAGACGATTCCTTTGTCATGGTGGGTAGTTTAAGCATTCACAGTTCCTTTAAAAGTTATCAAAAATAGCATAAAAATAAACAAATCTCTGAAAATAACAAACATCAACCAGTACAGGTAACTTTAGAATAGCTGTATCCAAAAATAACGTCATTTAGTACACAAAAAGAAGCTAGATTATTACTCACAAAAAGTCACAATCTCATGTCTATTTATCTATTTATTCATTTATTTATCTACTTTAAAAATGATCCGATGGCCATTCATAAGATTTGTGTTAAACCGTAACACAAGAAACAGACACCCTACATTAAAACATCAGACACAACAAAGACACTTTCAAACACTTTTTGTACTTTTTCTAGTAAAATGTCTGTCACTCTAAAATGAAAAAAAAAGGTTTTAAAGGATAAAAATGGACTTGACTTCAAAACTTCTGCAGTACTGGTTTTGCCAACTGGAAAGCCATATCTTGTTCTGTTGTTCTTTTTCTTCTTCAGCATACATTGGGTAGTAGAATACGTAGTGCCAGGTCTTCTGTGCTTGTAACTCCGCAGGTCTGCTACCTGGCCTCAGCCGACTCGTTCCGACTTCTGGGCAGCTTATGAGGCAGTTTACAAGGAAAAAATCTTCTTTTTTTTTTAAAAGGAAGGAGATTGGTCTGGGTAGGCAAATAATAGGCATGAGAGGGAGAGGATAGAGAGGTGAGGAGAAAGACAGAAAAAAGGTAGTAATAGAAAAAGGGGGATTTCTAGCACAGAGCTTCCAGATGGGTGAGATGCTGCTTATACTGAAAGGACACCAGCATCCCCACGGGGGAAGGAAAGCCATATCAATTTTTATAGCAAAGCTGAGTAGTTGATACGAACTGCTCACTGTAAATAAACAAACTTAATACCAAAAAGGCAGAACAGAGCGAGGAATGGAGGGAGCTGGTTGTCAAGTCTTCAGGATGCCCCCACGGTCGCCAGACTAAGGGATAGACAGATAGATAGAATGCCAAAATTACCTGGAAGCAAAATCTGCAGGGGTAGCTCCTTATGCTGCACCGGTAGCAATGTTATTTTCACCTTTCTGGCACTCTGATCGCAAGACTCCCACTGAAGTTCCTACACAGCTCAGTAAGCCCATTCAACTTATTTATGACTTTTTATGTTTGTGCATGCTGTGATTCAGACTTTGAAATAGATCGAGTTTTGAATTCCATGAATGTCCTTCTTCCACGTTTGTTAAAGCTCTGAATTTGTTTTCCTTTTTTAGTGCTGGCTTTGAGAAGTAAAAACGAAAACATTTTTGGTGTGGTTTTGGTTTGTTAATTTGTTTTTTATTATCAAGACTTGTGGTGTTGTGTCCTTTGGCTGGCTGATTTTGTGCATGTTGAGTTAACTTGTTTTCTTCTGTTGTTTTCTGGGCCTGGGGAGGGGTTGCCTGCGGATGTGGTGTGTTGTGTGTGTGTGTGTGTGTGTGTGTGTGTGTGTGTGTGTGTGTGTGTGTGTTGTGTTTTGTGTACATATGTATGTGTGTGTTTGTGTATGTATGTGTGTGTGTGTGTGTGTATGTGTGTGTGTGTGTGTGTGTGTGTGTGTGTGTGTGTGTGTGTGTGTGTGTGTGTGTGTGTGCTATTTTTCTTCTTTCTCTTCTTCTATTGTTCGCTTTAAACCGTCAGGTGTGTCGGCGGAAAAATAGTGGCATGTCCTTTCCAGCTCCTCTTGCGGGCCGTACAGCTTGGCTTGTAGAGTTATCTCTGTCGGCTACTAATCTTCCCCAGATCGCTGTATAGCATGTACCTCTAAAGGATGTGCTCACCTTTCGGATTTTCTTTACCACAGGCACACAGGGGAGAAGGAGCAAGTTTCAGCTTTGTGGACATATGGTGATTTAGTCTGTTGTGCCCTGTGCGGAGTCTTAGAATTATGACTTGTTCTTCTCTTTTGAGATGGTGGATGGTGGGAGTCATCCTTCTCTGCTGTAAGTCGGGCCATTGATTTGATGATTGTCTTTTTTTCATGGAAGGTGGGGCTGCTTTTGCAATGTTCGTTTGTGACCCTTGTTTTGCAAGTTCATCAGCCTGTTTGTTGCCAGGTATGCCACAGTGGGCAGGGATCCACTGCAGCGTTACACGGCTGTTTTGTGTAAGGAGCTGTAGTTTTTGTTTGAGGTCTGCCTGTTTGCAGACAGAGCTTGTAGGACTGATAGAACATCTGTGAAAAAAAACGCTTCTTGACATTCATCTTTGGAGTGTCTGATCCTGGTGGCAGCTTGTTTCGGGGCTTGGGTCTCTGCACGATAGTTGGTGCCGTGTGTCCCTGTTGGGATGTTTGCTGTTTCAACTTTTCTAGATGGGTACTCATACTCCTCCAATATACGCATCTGTTGAAACTATACCTATTACTTCTCTGAAAACAGAGGTTGAGCTTTTATTGTAGGTGATGGTGGTTTTTCTTTTGTTATATTTGTTGTTGTTGTTTTTGTTTTGGGTTTTTTTGTTGTTGTTTTTTTTTTTTTTTTGGGGGGGGGTTGTTTTGTTGTTTTTGTTTTTTGTGTGTTTTTTTTTCTTTTAGGGGAGGGGGGGGGCTGCTATTCCCTAATCAGGACAAGGGCCGGATGAAAAAAATGATGTACATGCTTACTCTGTTACCCTTGGAAAATAAAGATTATTATTCATTCATTCATTCATTATTCCATTGGAGACAGCATCTGAAGCTGATCCATTTCTGTAGACGTGGATCCATGCCTGTTCTGGATAGTAGTCTTCTACCATGGCCGGGGTGAGTGCCTTCTTACTGGTGTCACTCTGAGTTCCTTCTGGAGCTACATACTGGACAGGGTGTGGATCTCAGGCTCCCTGTGGTTGGCTTCTCATGGCCTTGGTAGAGTAGCTGGGTCCCATGGAACAGAATGGGCTGGTAGACTGTTCAGTTGCTGTCGTCTGAGTACACGGCTATGGTGGATGACACTGCCGCGCTTTATCCTGTTTCTTGTCGGCTTCTCCATTCTATGGTACTCTGGATGTTGCAGGAGACACTTGCATCTTGGTGTCACGCCGAGTATTGAGCGGTTGGACGCCAGTCAGCTGTTCCATAATTTTGATGTGGGTAGATCTCATGGCACCCGAGATAAGTCGCTGAGCTTGATTCTCTCTCTCTCTCTCTCTCTCTCTCTCTCTCTCTCTCTCTCTCTCCTCTCTCTCTCTCTCTCTCTCTCCTCTCTTCTGTGTGTGTGTGTGTGTGTGTGTGTGTGTGTGTGTGTGTGTGTGTGTGTGTGTGTATGTGTGTGTGTGTGTGTGTGTGTGGTGTGTGTGTGTGTGTGAGTGTGTGTGTGTGTGTGTGTGTGTGTGTGTGTGTGTGTGTGTGTGTGTGTGTGTGTTATGTTGTGGTTGTTGGGGTGTGTAATTTTTTGTGGATTGTTTGCCTTGTTACCATGCAGTCATAATGTCCTCCCAGTTTCAATGAAAATACGTACTTAGTCCGTTTGAGATTCTCTGTGTGGATTGGTGAGTAACAAAACAGCCGTTTTGATCGTAGAGAATTTAAAACAAGCTTTCCAATCAATGAGTGAACCTGAAATCATTATTTATCGTATCTACTTGTACTGTTACCTGATTTTGATTCTTTGGGTGTGGTGGAGGGATGACATGAATGTTTTTATTCATTTTGTGTACACACACACAGACACACACACACACACCACACTCTCTGTGTCTCTCTCTGTCTCTGTCTCTCTCTCTCAAAGCATATATATGTATAACACACACACACACAACACACATATAATATATATAATATATATATATATATATATATCTGTCTCTAAGTGGTGTTATATACAAGAATATCTGTACCCACCGGCACTCATTCAAGTCCCTCATATAAATACTAGAAACGAAGAGTGGAAGGAATTCTGAAAATCGACCTTCCGAGAAAGAAAATAGAAGAGAAGAAAAAAAAAAAAGCAAAAAGAATGAAGAAGAAAGGGAAGACAAACAACAAAAAGAAGGAATGAAAGACAAAAAGAAAGAACACAAAAAGATAAAGAACACAAGATAGACAGACGGAAAGAAGGATTGAACAGAAAAAAAATCAGAAAGAAAAAAAGATAAGGTATGTAAGTAAGAAAGAAAGTAGTAAGTAAGTGAGTGAGAAAGAAAGAAACTAAAGAGAAAAATAAACAAACCAGAATGGAGACAACCAAAACAGACAAAAGGCAAGGGGGAAAACCCCCAGAGACAGAAAAGCAGACTTCAGTCTAAGACTACTCCATTCAAAGGCATTCCCAGATCAGTAAAACTGGACAATGTGAAAATGTCAGTGACCATCGAACCGATTCTTTGTTACCGTTTTCATTATTACAAAACTCGTTAAGCTAAAACCCTTGATTGATTATTTAAACAGTCAACAGCAGCACGCTAAACTAGATTACATTTTTTAAAGAAAATGAGCCATACATGAATACAGACGAACACTAATGCATGCAGTTAACGGATGCATGCACGAACGTGCACGCGTGCACGCGCGCGGCGCGCGCGCACACACACACACACACACACACACACACACACACACACACACACACACACAACACACACAACACACACACACAGCCCCAGGGACGGTGCGTGTCACTGAATGAGACTTGAATAAATAGACTAGCCACCACGTCGCAGTAGTTAGCGCACACGGTTATGGGGCTGGGAGGTTGCGGGTTCGAATCCCATAAAGGGTAAGGGAGACTTTTTCTTTCTCAACCCCTGAGCTATTTAGACCGTAGGGCGCCACGGAAGACCTCGCAACCAGCTCTCTCCTTTCCCTTGTCTCGACCTTTCAGGTGTCACTCAGCCTGAGCGTCACTCTCGGAGTTGTCTCCATCTTCTCTGCCTGCCTTCCTTCTCCCCTGCACGTTCCTTTCAATCTTTGCAAGCCCTGTATCTTGCGACGCCAACCACTTCAGTTGCGTTTTGACTGTGGTCAGAGTCTTCAGGCCGATGGTTGCCGTTCTGATCTCCTTCTCTTAAGTGGTCTTGTAAGAACCAAGTCTGCGAAGATCCATCTCTGGCTGTTCTCTCTCCGATCGCTGTGAGGGTCTATGACATCAAGCATACAGATATTGAGAGACAGGTGGATCAGCCTGATCTTGAGCTGACAGATGTTCTTTCAAATGTTCATTTCCATTGACAGATTTGAGATGTGCTCTAATTTCAGACCAACATGCAGTGTCGTGCTCATCTGTATGCTGATAATCACGTGTAAGTACAGCCGTATATAATCAACAATGCATTCCATAGCAGCAGCATTAATATATCACATGATCATCCTGCAATAAGAAAAGTGGCTCTGATTCGTGCCGTTGCTTGTCTCATAACTCTTATTTTGGTTTACTATCCCCTTCTGTGCCTGTGGTGAGTTTGTGTAAAAGCCTTCGGGGTTGGGGGTTTACAGGAGAGTGTCTTGGAAGGATGTTATGTGGTCACCACCTGGGGGGGGGGGTGTCACTCAGTCTGGCTCTGCGACTAAGCTATTGTTGTGTCAGTAGGGGTATAGTAGGTGGTGTCCTGTGTTGTTAGCTCAGAACACGCACCGCTGTACACCACCAAAGGGACTCAGCAGCAATGCAGACCCTCTGGCTGGTAGCCCCATAGCGGCCTTACATTGATGGACTCCATGTGGATTTATGACCCCGCCAAAGCGACATAGCGAATCCGGGAATGACTGAGACGTACAGCTCGAAATGGGTGGAATGGGAACAGGAAGACAGGAATATCACAAAAGATGAGGCGTTCTCCCCTCCCCCAAAAAAACATACAACCCTTGATTGACTGAATGATTGACTAACCAACCGATCGATCCAACAATCAATTCCTAAGTCCATTAGTTGATTGATCAGAGTGATTTCTTGTTTTCGTGTCACTGAGTATAACAGTAGGCCTAATCATAACGACGGATGCACAGTATTCGCAAGTCATGTGTAGGCCAACCAAACAAAGCTTTAATCAATGTATGAAATTTAATCAAATAACAGGTAAGCCCTATTCGCACGCAAAACATGTTGACATGCTAATGCACGTCCGCGTGCAGGAAATTTGACAGTCGCATAATCAAACTGGTAAACCCACAAGCACGCGAACATTCTATAAATATGCCACATATGTCTGTCATTCTGACAAAGCATGTTTTGTGTTATTAAAAATTGATTTTCCATAATTTTCTTTCTCGTGATCGCCTCTGTAACAAGTTTTAAACCGTAAGAATGTCTCATGGGAGTGTGTGTGTAACAATAACAATAATAAAACCATCCGTAATTCAGCTTTTGCAAATCGCACGGTTGATATAAAGAAAAGTTGGACTACACTTTTCATGTAAGGTCAACATGGCTGTTTTCGATATCAAGACATTTTGTGATGAATTACTAAGCCTTAAGCATCAAATCAGATGTGGTGTTCATACAGAGAAGCAGCACGTTGAGAGTTGACGGAAATGTGTAATAATACACAGGAACACATTTTCTTCTAAACACAATATATCTAGGGCATACAAGTAAACAGTGACAAACATCATCGATCTTTTGGCCATCACTTTGTAAGCGGAATGGATTCGTAATGGGTTTTTCATAATGCTGGTGAAATACCATTTAAAGATAATCTTTTTGACCTAAAAAGATACAGCTCTACAATATTATAATGATTCTCTTTTACGTACATAGTTTGGCCTGAAGATATTTGGATGGTCATCTGAATAATCAGGGGTGTTGAGTGATAGCGGATCTTACCACTTTTGTTGGCACAAATCCTATAACCGTATCTTAAATTCATTTACAAACCATGATAAATTGCCCCAATGCTGCATTGTCCAAACGTAACCATATCTGTGAGTCTATAAAATTTTTCTAACCTGTTTCCCCAATTAAATTTATTCTCTCTGCTACTTCATGTCTTTAATATCATATAATATAATTGTAAAATCGTTTGGAACATCTTTAATCAGCCATATCCAGAAATCTAATCCAATATTTGATAACATGAGTAACTATGTCAATGGAAAATGAACACCTCTACCAACAGCAAGGACCATTTTGCAAATATTAACCTGTATTTTTTTCAATGTCATCATATTAGTAGTAACCTCAAATGTCCGAGCCATTGAGAACAATTGGCTTTACGTTTGTATCAAAGCTTTTTTTTTTTTTTTTTTTTTTTAATAATGTAGCTGATGGAAGAAGATGTAATAAAGAAAACAACAACAAAACTTTCATTTCATGCAAAAGCACTCAATACTTTTCCTAAGAGTTTTTCGACACAATTTGAACACTTGAACCAAATACCACTCTCAGATAATTGTGACTAGACCCTACTTGTATTTATTTTTCTGTGGAGCACCACATCTCAGATGTTACCGCTAGCGCCAATTCAAGGGACAGCTGCTGCAGCTTCGGCTATAGTTACATAAGTTCCCATTTCTTACGGTAGATTAGTAATGTTTGTAATTTTCCGAAAAAATCTGCAACTTATTCTAAAACCAGGATAATATTATCTGCATATATGGTGAAAGTATGCTTAGTGACTTAAAAAGTACTTGTGTATTGTATTGAGCTGTATCGTATTGTAGTGCATATTACTTTCAGTAACAGCAGATTTCTCTGCGAGAAACTGGAGCTGCTCCTTTTCCACAGGGAGAACTCGTCGCCACAAAAGAAGTGTCACGCATCTTAAAACAAACAAAAAACCGAACAAACAGCTTTTCTGTTTACATGTGTGTTTCTTTCCCTTTGTTAGTGCTTTTCTTCAAAATACTTTTCGCCAAGGACAACTCTCTTGTTGCCGTGGGTTCTTTTACGTGCACTGCATGCGTTTAGCTCACAGGACCTCGGTTCAACGTCTCATCCAGAAGATTAGTACCCTGTGTGTGTGCGCGTGCGAGCGTGCGTGCGTGCATGTGTGTGTGTGTGTGTGCGTGTGTGTGTGTGTGTGTGTTTGTATGTACGTGCGTGCGTGCGTGTTGGCTCATTGTTCCAAGCGAACGGCAATGAACCTGACTGTAATGATTATGGAGGAACTCCATCCACCTAGCTATACTGAGGATGAATCCCTTGAGTCTGAACTATCCGACTGTCATTCTTTCTTCAACATATTCAGGTTTTACTCGGTGACCAGTCTGTCTCTCGAAAGGATTTATCCACACTTCGAGCTTGCTCAGAACGGATTAATGAATCTTGTTGAGTCAGAGCGATGCATTGTCCAACGGATTTACTTGATAAAAAAGAACGGTCTTCGATTCAGCCTGAAAACATGCATTATTCTCTGAACTCTTGACTGAAAAAAAATGATGCTGTAAGTCATTATGAATAAGTGTTGTTATCGGATGTTGACTTAACGAATGCAGTTTTATCAGATTAAAAAAAAAACAAACCCAAACTACCAATGGTTCGTTTGGATGAAAACATTCTTCAGTACGATATTCGGTACACCTGAATAATCTTAAACATTACCTGAAATACAACAGATGCCCTTTGTTAGAAATCAGGCTTCTCATATTGATGTGCTAATGAAATATAGCAGACAATGCCATTGTACATCGAAAAACAAAAGGTGGGTCGTTTTAGGCAAATGCACCTGCTTTCCTTATACTGTAGTGTTTATAAAACAATACTAAATGCTGAGAAAATAATACTAAACATCAGAGCAGCGCACATAATGAAAACTATATAAAAAGAAGGTATCATTAAGAAAGCATTTTAAGGGCCAAGTTTAATCCAACTTGGGGTGTTTTTTTTGCGAAGTGTAAAACAAAAGGCATTCAATATGACTGGATTGGATTGGATTAGGCATTTAATAATTTAACATTAACTGTGGTAAAATTGACATAAGCCAGAACCAAAAAATAAAACTAACTCAAACTTGCCTATTCATTTACATGACTATGAACTCTAGAAAAAAGAAGAATTAACAATCACTGAAAAATTTTAGTCATGCATTTTCTATGAAATATATTTCATTCTATAGCAGGTACAATACGAATAATATGGGCTATAGCCAAGTAGCGCGTCGCTTTTCCGTGGTGAATGTATTAATATGCATAACACTATAGAACAATCTGAATTAATTCCAAGCTACAAAACTTCAATAAGGTTTTATCCTTTTCTGTTACGTTGATAAAACTGTATACGGGAATTGTATCCTTAGTCGCGCGCGCGCGCGTGTGTGTACGCTCGAGTGTGTGTGCGTGTGTGTGCAAGGTTGTACATGTTCGAATGCATTATTGATTTATACCTGATTTTTTTTTTAAAGTATTCTTTTAATAAAACATCCAAATCTTACAGCTCATCATCAGATCAAATGTTCGAGTATAACTAAAGTTACTATTTACCCTAACACAAACTACTTCGCTTTCTATCAGGAAGAATTGCAAAACCAACAACCATCGCACTTCAGGAGTCGATTCAATACTTCTTATTTAAATGTGCTGGCAAACCATTTGCTAGTTCATCGTCATTTTGGGTCTAATCTTCCCCCTAATTCCTCTGTGTGTGTATATGTGTGTGTGTGTGTGTGCGTGCGTGCGTGCGTGCGTGCGTGCGTGTGTGTGTGTGTGTGTGTGTGTGTGTGTGTGTGTGTGTGTGTGTGTGTGTGTGTGAAGAGAGAGAGAGACAGAGACACATAGAAATAGAGACAGACAGCCTAAAAATGAGTACTTTTAGTGAGTGAACCGCGGAACAAAAGGAAATTCTGAAGACACATCTTTGCGTGTGTGTGTGTGTGTGGTTGTGTGTGTGTGTGTGTGTGTGTGTGTGTGTGTGTGTGTGTGTGTGTGTGTGTGTGCATGCGTGCGTGCAGGCGCGCCATCGCGCAAACGCGCGCGCACGTGTGTGTGTATGCGTGTGTGCTGGCGTGTGCCTGTAAGATTACATACATAAGAATACTATGTTTCCCTAATTTACAGTAAAAATGTTTTAACAGCATTCTGCTCGTTTAATTGGAGGGTCTAAATCTTAACATACAGTCATCAGATCACGCAGTTATTGTTAACAAAACAAAAAATACTTTGCTAATTATGAGGAAGGCTTGCTACACCTATGACCTTTGCGCTTCATTAGTCAATTCTATCTTCATGATCTTCCTGGTTAAAACGTCCTGGTACACTGCTTGTCAGTTCATCATTAACTTTTTCCTCTCTCACCATCTGCCTTGGTGCAGTGGTTAGCGCCTTGGATTTCGGATTGGAAGGTCGTGGGTTCCAATCTCATAAGAATCAAAGGGCTTTTTTGGACTCCAGCCGGCTCCTACCCAGAGTGAGTGTGCGCTATGGGCTCAGTGGGAAGACGGCGACCACAAAGTCGATTGAGCTTCATCTACTTTATGAATGCGAATTTGAGAATGTTGCTCAAATTACCTGACCAACACTGCAGGTGTCTGTATTTCTCGGGCCCGGTTGACGCCGGGATATAATTATTATGATTGTAAGCGTACAGTAAACCCTGTCACATAGTCTCAAAGTAGATGCACTTCCACGGCAGCATGATTACATCATCCGAATTACCACTGATCATCATGCAATAATAAAAACGGCCTCTGTTTCGGTGGCTACTGTTGCTCTGGTGTCATGGTGACCCCAGATTCGGTTTCCCCATACACTTCTGTGCCTGTGGTAAGTTTGTGTCAAAAGCCTTTGGCGTTGGGTGTTCGCGGGGGGCGGATGTTGGAGGGACGTTGTGGTGGTCGCCACCTCAGGTGGGTGACTCACTCAGTCTGGTTCTGCGATCACTGAGCTAATATTGCCGTTATAG
>CM060332.1:33823709-33830046 GCA_030674155.1 Stramonita haemastoma
GTGTGGTTCAAACCACTGGTAAAACTGGTGGCCACATGTCAGTTGATCTACAACAATTCATCGGCTTGTGGCGGCCATCTATATTCTTCCCCCCTCGACAGGCAGCAAACCCACTGTCCTGTTAGATCACACTGCTCTGTGACATCCCGATTTATGGGGTGATACAGTGTGTGTGTGTGTGTGTGTGTGTGTGTGTGTGTGTGTGTGTGTGTGTGTGTGTGTGTGTGTGTGTGTGTGTGTGTGTGTGTGTGTGTGTCTGTGTCTGTTGTCTGTGTGTCTTTGCTGTTGTGATCTGTGTCTGTATGGCCATGTGTGTGTGTGTGTGTGTGTGTGTGTGTGTGTGTGTGTGTGTGTGTGTGTGTGTGTGTGTGGGGTGTGTGTGTCTGTGTCTGTGTCTGTGTCTGTGTGTGTGTCTGTGTCTGTGTGTTCTGTGTCTGTGTGTCTGTGTCTGTGTGTGATCTGTGTCTGTATGTGCCTGTGTGTGCATGTATGCATGTATGTGTGTGTGTGTGTGTGTGTGTGTGTGTGTGTGTGTGTTGTGTGTGTGTGTGTGTGTGTGTGTGTGTGTGTGTGTGTGTGTGTGTGTGTGCATGTATCTGTGATGTGTGTGTGTGGATTTAACATAGTGTATTTCTGGTGTCCATATGTATTCATGTATACATGTATGTGTTACATATGTGACAGCACATGCATTTGCACAGGTTATGTGTACGTATGCATTCATGCTTGTGTGTATTATATGAGCTTTACTTTCAGAATTTCCAGAGATCTTTACATCTATCCACATTTATTTTCCGTTAGTTTAAATCCACAAGATAAACATTTGGTGTGAGATATAAGTAAGCCATATATAGATTTTATTCTGTTAATGTTATTTTATTATGGTTTTCACCAGACAGACCACAGCACCAGCAAACTGATGCTCTTAGACAACTGTGGGAAACATGGCCACTACAACCGCAAGCTTTTAAAATGTAAACACAACCGTTGCATGCAAAAATACAACATCTTAACAACACACATTATCTTTAATCTTTTTTTCTTCGTTCCTCAACCAGAGCTCCTCGGTTTCACTAATGGTGAGATTTTTATGCATGTGATCCTTTTTCCCCAAACCATTTAGGTATCCCCATCCAATCCAACTTCAGGGATTTTAAAGGCCTGTCTTCAGGTCAAGCTGAACCTGTAGGATCCCATCCCTCTCCAGGTACCACATATGTTTATAATAATAATACATTGAATTTTATAGCACTAAATCTGGTGTAAAAAACAATATCAAAGCGCTTGCATTTCGACCTCACAAACACAACAATCAAACAACAATTTACAGTTTAACAATTCGAACTGTACACTGTAACCCACCTAACCCATGGCAGAATGAAGGTTCCTTTCATGTCATATATATAATTCTTTGGTTTGTGTAAACAAAAACAAATAAAGCACTGCATAGTCACGTGCTTAAGCTTTGATTTGACCCAAGAAGGTCTAAAACAAACACAACCGCCAGACACTGAATCCACTCCAAAAAGTGCATCCTAATTGCTCCAGAACGCTGACTTCAAAGCTCTGCCTAAGATTGAGACATCAAACCTCATGGACCAAACAGCATGAGATCATTAAATCTTCTTTCTCCATTAACTTAAAAGTGTCATTCTGTACAGAAAATTAATAAAAGACTTTCCCAAAAAGAACATAAAAAGCATTGGTGAGAACAATTATCACAAAGTTCCATTTTTGTGGTGATTCTGGGTTTCTATCTTAAAAGTCCCTTTAGATTAAAAATTACTTTCTCTTTTCTTTTTTACTATTCAGTTCCCTAGTAGTACTAGTTTATCCAACAACAACAACAACAAAAACACAACTAATCAGACCCCGCTTTCCTCATAGCCACTTAACACAGCTTAGCTAATTAAAAGCAACAAGATATGTTGGACATGATTGTATGCCACATAGCAGTTCATGCGAAAATGCAATCCGATTCCCTTATCTGATCATGCTTTCATTAATCACATCATGTATGGATCTGTTCCCAGTTAATTAACCTGACGTTCAACAATATACAGTAACATCAATGCTGTGTCTGTGTTGAGGATGGGGGGGAGTGGTGTCAACTTGTGCACATGTTGTGTGTGTGTGTGTTGTGTGTGGGTGTTTGTGTGTGTGTGTGGTGTGGTGTGTGTGTGTGTGTGGCGTGAGAGTGTGTGCGTGCGTGCGTGCTAAGTAGTACACTGAATAAGCAGCGCAATTGCTTTTTTTTTTTTCATCAAGCCATACATCTAAAAATGATTCTATTTCACTCAGGTCTACTGGTTGACAGCAAGTAAATAGCACTACTTGTTATAAATGATGTTTACTTTCTAAAAACTTTGAAGTCAGATTTTGGTTCTTAAAAACTACATAAGTCAGTTACTAGATTTTTATCTTACAAATGTAATTTCTAAGTCAGAGTTCAGATACCTTAGGACTAGACACACTCAACATTGAACTAGGAAGACATGAAAAAATGGGGAAACAAAACAACAAAAAGTTGCAAAATGCAAGATATAAATGAGACAGGCAACAAACTTTGTATCTGTTTCAAATCCTACATGTACAAAATAAATTTTTAAATGGAGGCCAAAATATATTCCACAAAACACCACTCTGCCAAGCTAATGTTTTCTTTTGCAATCTGTTTCAAAGTTTATTAAAAAAAATTCCTAAAAACTTGCTAATTTCATCAATTTTTTAAAAGACTGTTTAACTAAGTGCTTCCAGCTATTGATGTAAAATTTTGTCACCTTTGTTGTTGGTTGTTTTTTTTTTTTTTTACAGAACTTTTCCTTTTCGTGAACTGTCAACACATTATAAATTGTCTTAGTATTTTTAAACATATAAATAATATACATATCATTGTTTCTCATACCTTAAAAGAAAGTCAGATTAAATTGATTGAACTTTTTGAATTGGGGAGAGAGAAGAGAGAAGAGAGAGACAGAGAATTAGAAAGAAAGAGAGACAGAAGACAGACAGAGACAGAGACAGAGAGTAAAAAGACAGAGAAAAGAAGTGTGTTTTTGTGTTGTGTGTGTGTGTGTGTGTGTGGTGTGTGTGTGTGTGTGTGTGTGTGTGTGTGTGTGTGTGTGTGTGTGTATAGTGTACACACGTGCGCACACACTACAAACAAATACCTGCCTGTACTACAAAAACCAAAGAAGAAAGCACCAAAAACAATTACATTCAGACTACTCACAGGTTTCTTCCAGGACCCATTTTGCTGCAGTACAGTACAGTACAATACACAGGATTGTCCAAAGGGTTCACACAACCAACAAACACGCAGTATCTATCTAAAACTAGATCCTACATCCGCACTGGGCAATTACCCAACCTGCTATGAAGGCAGGGAGCGTGCAGGCAGCATAAATAAGAAATCAACCCTGCAACATCTGGCCGCACTGGGAGGTCCACACGTTTTCCCTCCTCGGAACTGCCACTAGCCTAGGTCGATAAGTCACTTTCACTGCTCACTTTATAGAATTTTCAAAAAATCAATTTTCAGTGAACCTACAATTTTTCTTCTTCTTTTTTTTGTTGTTTGGTTTTATAACTGCCACTTTTGATTTCAGTTATAAATGTCAATTTTGAGGGAAATTTTGATGATGTGTACAAAAGAATTAATAATAAACAAAACAGCCAATAATACTAAATGATGGTTAATTCTTTCCCCTGTGTTTATAAAGGGACTGTAGCCTTACATGAAATCTGTAAATGATGTATAATGGTTGAAAGATGGAAACTACCACTAAATTAAGAAGTGTAAGAACTATACTATCAGTGTCACACAAACTTCCCCTGAATTACGACACGTCTGACTTCCTTGAACTCAATGAAATCCTGGTGAAAACTTATTATCAAACCTTAACTTCCTCTCTATTTTTAGATCATATAACTAAAGGTGGATATAACTTCCTTCTGTGGATCTCAAATCTGTTTTTCTTTGTTTTTGGTAGGTTTTTTTTTGTTTTTTTTTGGGGGGAGGGGATAACAGTAAGAGGGAAGTGTAAGTGTATGTGTGTGTGTGTGTGTGTGTGTGTGTGTGTGTGTGTGTGTGTGTGTGTGTGTGTGAGTGTTGCGCGTGCATGCGTGTTGTGTGCGTCTGTGTCGGTTCATGTGTGTGTGTGTGTGTGTGTGTGTGTGTGTGTGTGTGTTGTGTGTGTGTGTGTGTTGCTGCGTGCGTGCGTGCGGTGCATGTGCGTATGTGCATGTGGTTTTGTGTATCTGTGTCTGAGTATCATCTGTGTGTGTGTGTGTGTGTGTGTGGTGTGTGTGTGTGTGTGTGTGTGTGTTGTGGTGTGTGAGTGGTGGTGTGTAGTGTGTGTGTCACCACATGTGTGTGCATGCGCTGTGTGTGCACGTTTGTGTGTGTGTGTTTTATTTATTTTTATTTGTTTATTCTTTTATATCAAGTATAATGGAATAAGCCCCATTTGACTTTGAGGAGGATGACACCAATGTGCTAAACCACTGATGCTGGGGCAACAGCAAAGTGAGAGGTTGTATGATCAGTGGCTTTCTCACTCATGGAATTCCACCTTACAGCTTAGTCTTTAGTGATTGACTATGACTCTCTGACTAGGCTTGACTTGCACAGTCTTGTTATGTGCTGCAGCCCAGGGGACTAGTTGGCCTTTGGAGAATGTCTCCAACACTGACTGTCCTTATCGCCCTCTTGGCCGAGAGAGTGGGGGGTGTGCTGTGTATGTGAGCAAGGCACCTCCACTATAATCAAATTTCTGCCCAATTTCCAAAACAGCATCTGCCTCCTCTGCTGTTTTGGAGGTCATCGTCGAACACAACATACAAACAAATGGAATAAGCACTCATGTGCTTTTTTACATCCAGTCCCCGTGTGTATGCAGTTGTGTAAATCTTGTCATTTGTTCCCACCGGCACGCAATGGCCTACTCTTATGAAAAGCAGAATGTGTGAGTGTGTGTGAGTGTGTGCATGCAGGCACCCAACATGTGTGCATATTATTCATAGCAGCTGGCTTTGCTTGCTTTCTAATGATAGCTCATTTCTCCTCTTTGTTTGCTTCAGTTTGGGTGGTCACACCAGTTCATGAATTTTAAAATACACAATTTGTGTGCCTTTGACAATATTCCACTTTCCAAATGCATACAAACTGGTACTGTAACTGTAAGTCTAAATCAAATGATATTAAGTAAACTAATAATGAAAATGATAATTATGATGATGAAAATAATCATTTAATCAATGATAATTGTATCTTGATAATGATGATGACAACAGTTAATTTATTTATTGATTTATTTATTCCTTTATATCGAGGATGATGGAATACGCACTTATGTGCTTTTTTACATCCAGTCCCGTGTGTATGCAGTTTTGTCAATTTTGTCATCTGTTCCTACAAACACACAATGGCCTACTCTTTTGAAAAGCAAAACAGGATTTAACGTGGGCGCAAAATGTAGTACTTAATAATGTAATAATGATAATAATGACAATGATAGTTTAATGGATATATTGATAATAACAACAACACTGTAGTTAACATTTATGATAGTAATACCAATGATGATGGTGATGATGATGGTTTTCTCATTCCTGGGTTTTAGGCCAAGGTTCACCCATTGTGAGACTTCAAGTATAAACTACAATATAACACATGCAACTGTTTGCACACCAATACGCCTTTTTATAGGGTTGCCACACTTGACTTAGGTATATATTTATTATTTAAACATGAAACCAGTGTATATGTGTTTTTACATTTTGTCATCAGCTCCAAAAAGACAAAATAGCTTACTCATCCAAAAGGTAGAACAGGCATAAATAAATTATACAAGCACAAGTACAAACTGTTCTGAATAAATTATAAACTTGTACTTGTAAGTTTGTACTTGTAAGTTTGTAAGTTAGAACTGTGTTGCAAGGGACTTCGGTTTAAGTCAAAAGTACCATCATCAATCTCTCAATTATATAGATCTGGTTATCATTTCTTTTAATGTTTCCTTCAGTTTCAGTCAAGACAGTGAGATCATGAAATATACAAAATATATACTTTTCCCTTTAAACTAATTAAAGTGTACATGATTCCTTGTGCATTTGTTTAACATTAATTCATTTTGTATGATCTAACTTTTATCATTTATCATTTATGGGATAATGTCTTTTAATGAACAAGCATTCAATTGTGAGTGCATTTTTACATCCAGTTCTCATGAATGCAAATGTGCATGCGTATGTGTACACACACACACACGTGTGTGTGTGTGTGTGTGTGTGTGTGTGTGTGTGTGTGTGTTGTTGTGTGTGTGTGTGTGTGTGT
>CM060332.1:33830146-33835146 GCA_030674155.1 Stramonita haemastoma
TTTGCCAGGGTCAACCCTCTTGTTGCCGTGGGTTCTTTCATGTGCGTTAAATAGTGATGTGTAACACACGGGACCTCGGTTTATCGTCTCATCCGAAAGACTAGCGCCCAGACCACCACTCAGGGTCTAATGGATGGGGGAAATGGTTTGGGCCCAAACGGGGTACGAACCACCGCACACTCCGACCCAGAATTTTTGCTTTCTAGGCAAGGCGCGTTACCACCTAGACCACCGATCCATTTAGTTGTTGTTCTAACTCTTTTATCACTTCAGATAGTTTAACACTTCCAGAAAGTACATGAGTAATTTGCCATCTAGATAGGGTGCATCAGCCCTAACAGTGTTATAGCCATGTCTAATTCATTTTCATCATTATCATCTTTTGTGTACTTTCGTTTTGCTCTTCCTCTGTATACCCGTCATCCATTTATTGCTATGCATGCTTTTTGTTTCTTTATAGCTCAAAAGAGTTAATGGGAATAAACTATTGTGAATTGTGAAAGCCACCTCTCTCTCTCTCACACACACCACACAAAACACATACACACACACACACACACACACAAACACACACACACACACACACACACACTAACACACACACACACACACACACACACACACACACACACACACACACACACACACCACACACACACACACACACACACCAGACAAGAACACACCTGTACACAATACATATGAACTGTTGGTACCTGGAAGGGCACGACACAAAACGCCTGCAGTCTGACCAGTGTCATGGGTCACTGACACGCACAGTAGACAGCTGAAGGTGTATGCATCTCCCGGACCTGTGTTTCTGGGATCCTGCAGGGGAAAAGCTGTTGACAGCCATCTATGTTTCTTCTTTTTGGCCAGTCTGTTGCAGAGGGATGACTTCATGGCGTCTGGGAGCTGTGAAATGAAAAAAAACCGGACTCACTTACTTGGCCATGAAATTGGCTGGTTAGTTTGCAAAGACAACCACTCAACCAGCCAGCCAGCCAGCCACCCACCCAACCAACCGACCAGCCAGTCAACCAGCCAGCCAGCCAACCAACCGACCAGCCAGTTAACCAACCGACCAGCCAACCAACCAGCCAGCCAGCCAGCCAGTCAATAAACAATCTACCCAACAACGAACTCACAAATGCATCAACAGAAAAAATACCGCATGTATATCTTTTCTAATGGTCCTAGGATTTGAAATATGAAAGATTTCGTCTTTGTAAAAGTTCAGTTATGTAAAATTAATGAATAATAAATAAATCAGTCGGCCAGTGAATCAATCAATCAGCTAATCAATACATTGATGGATCAGTCAGTCAACCGATTGATTTATCCGCTTGCCAACCATGTTGTCCTTCAACTATCTAGTGACAGGTCCCTCCGTGGCCATTTTTTTCTGTTTTTTTTCCTTTCTAGATCGGAATAATCATACCGATGTTACATTACTCTCGACGATCAGTGTGCAGAATGAACATACTCAGTATGCATCTTGTGCAGAAAAAAATGCACTGTTCTGAAGTCAGACTGTATGGGCTGAGGCTAGTAGACAGACCTCCAGCTGAGTTCCAAGCACAGGAGAAGACCGTCACTACGCACCCCACACAGTAGTAAAGGACCGAACAGAAGCGAAGATCCAGCCTATCCAGAACTTTTTTGTATAGTCTTCTTCTCTTCTCCCTCAAGTCTCTGGAGAGTCACTGGGTAACTGCTCTGACTGTTTTTCAGGCTGTGTGCCTCTTTTGCCCCCCCCCCCCCCCCCCACTATCAGTTTTGCAAGGGACAACTCTCTTGTTGCCGCGGGCTTTTTGATGTGCATTAAAATCTTTAATATATTATGTTGCAGACAAAACATCGATTGTATAGTCACATCCTAAAGACTAGCACCAGACCTAGCACTCAAGGTCTAGTGGACAGGGGAGGGGGGGGGGGGGGGAGTTCTGGGTCAAACAAGAATCAAACCCACTTTTTTTTGTTTCAGTAGAATTATAGTCCTTTCCAGCAGAAGCTGATATCAGGACTTGCAGCCGCGAACCAGGAAGTCGAAGGTCCCACGCTCCGCAAGCTCTCCCACCTCAGCACCTCGGGCCACCCCAAAAATGTTACAATTTGTAGAAATTGTATGAAGCAACAAGTTGAGATGAAACTCTATCAAACCCACGACCTCCTGCTTTCTGAATGGGTACATTACCTCTGCTGTGCACCACCGATCACAGTATTCTGCTGTAAATCTGATACACTTTAGATGCTTTCAGTGACTTCGCCTTCAAAGCAATTGCCTTTCAGACATATTCAAGTACGATGGACGCTGTCGCCGAACGGTTAAGACATTTCGACTTCAATCCCGAGTGTCCATCAAGTCGTGAGTTCGAATCTCGGCGTCAGTGTCTGATGAATTAAGTTTGGGGATTTTTAAGATCACCCAGAAAATCAAATAAAGGTAAAGGTGTTCCTATAGCCTATGTGGTCGTAGGGGACCGAGGTGTTAGAGGCCTCAGCTTCTCCAGGGTCCAGCATATTGAGGGCGGCGCCCATCTCCTCTCCCTCGCTGCTTTACCTTCCCTGACCCCAAAGAGGGCAGGTACCAATTGACAGCTGGGTGAACTGGGGGACTGTAATGAAGCCAAGACGTGCAAACGGTCAACCTTGGTAACCATGCTCGATGCTGCTTAATTCATTGGCTTGGGGAAAGCAAGTACTCTGACCACTGAGCTATCCCGTCCCCAAAATCAAATATTCACATTAAAGACCCAGTAATTCATGTCAGCGTTTGGTGGATCAAGGGAACACGAACAAACTCAACATGCAACCTGTACAATGAAATGAGCTGCTCTGAAGTCGCATCGTGTCGGCTGAGGCCAGCGGGCAGATCTCTTGTAAAATCACAAGCACAGGAGAAGACCATACAACATGTATCCCATCCCGTAAGGGGGTGGAGATAGATAGATAGATAGATAGATAGAGAGAGAGAGAGAGGAGAAGAGAGAGAAGAGAGGGAGAGAGAGAGAGAGAGAGAGAGAGAGAGAGAGAGAGAGAGAGAGAGAGAGAGAGGAGAGAGAGAGAGAGGAGAGAGAGGGGAGACAGACAGACAGACAGACAGACAGAGACGGACAGACAGACGGACAGACAGAGACAGACAGACAGACAGACAAAGACAGAGATCCATATCCAAGGTCCATGTTTGAACCTACGCCTTTCCCCTATCCACAAGACCTTCAGAACAACCACACAAAAAATATTAAAAGGATTTTTTAAATATAGAAAACGCGAAGAAGGTTTCTTAAAAAGTGGTTCAAAACATTAACATGGCTACTTTTCCCCCTAGCAAATCACCAATTCACTGAACATATACTTTGTTTTTTCAATGATAAATCAAGCCATTCAGTTTTCACGTCCTTTCCCCTTCCTTAAGCCCAACATGGCCAGAAAAGTGGTTCTGTAGTTGGAACTCAAAACCATAAAACACACAAAGTCCACACAGCAGCTCCACACAGACAGAATGAAGGTGAGGTTCCCCACCAAATCATGCAGATTACGAAGGGGCCCGGACAGACCGTTGAAGGCCGGATAGAGGGTGTAGACGAGATGGTGCAAAGCCGAAGGTAAGGAGAGAACCACGTAGCTCAGTGTCGTGGCCAGCATCGTCAACGTCAGTTGTCTCTCTCTCTGCCTCACCGTTTCTTCTTCCGCCACGCTTTTCATGCGCTGGGTGGCGGTGTTGTGTCTTCGGAGGTAGTAGATGGTGAGCACGTTGAGAGAGAGTTGCGTCACGAGGCCGCAATACGTCAGCACGATCTTGGCCCCTAAGCTGAAACCGTCGTTGATGGCTTTGTGGTCGAGGTAAAGCTGGGTGGGGACTGGCTTGTACACAGTTTTAGACCCCACCGACAGTTGGCGGATTTCTGTTTTGGCCAGGATGTACACGTGCCAGAGAGCGGTGAGGACGTAGGCTGACGTCATGCTTAAAAGCGGGCGCCGGGAGAGGAAAAACCGCTTGACGTGGAGAGGCCGAACGATGGCGTAGAGTCGCTCCAAAGACACCAGACTCATCACCAAGTATGCGCCTCTCCTCGCCACGATGCCGCAGTAGATGCTGAAATACAAGGCCACCGCCCAGAACACCTGGTCGTTCATGGGGTCACGGAACGTCAGCAGGCACACTTGCTGCACCGTGATGCCGATGACGTAGACAAGTTGCCCTACGCTCAACCCTATGACGTAGACTGCAGTGGCGCTGCGCATGTTCCTGTGAAGGAAGATGACGATGTTGCAGAAAGTGAGAGGGAGAGCCAAGGCCACAGCGATGTAGCGAAACACAAAGAGAATGTCGCTAGACAGTTTGAAGGCTTCGTCAGATAACAGCTGGTCATCTTGAGGTGACAGTGGGGAGGAGGAGACGTTTCTGATAGTGTCGTTTGCCATTGGTTTACTAGAAAAAAAATCCTCGGTATCTAGGAATAACATAAACGGTTAGATTAGTAATGTTGATGTATCTTTGACACGCATACTTGAAAACTCCAAGTTTTCAAATGTGAGACAAAGCAAGTGTACTTCCATAGCAGCATCATTACATCATCGTCATTGGTCCTATTGAAATACAGTTGCAGACAGGAAAAAGAAAAAAAAATAATGGGTGGCGCTGCACTTGTGGCGACGCGCTCTCCCTGGGGAGAGCAGCCCGAATTTTACGTAGAGTGATCTGCTGTGACATAAAGTGGTATAAAAAAAAAAGTCATTCAGTGGGCCTGGCTGCTCTGGTCTCATGATGAGGGGGGGGGGGGGGACGATAGCCTTGTGGTCAGAACATTGCGCTGGCAATTTGACGACCCGGGTTCGAGTCCCGTCGAGGAGATTTTTCTCCTGGAGTTAACATCAGTGCTGACTCTACTCTCCCAAAAGTCCTTCGGATGAGACTTTAAACCGAGGCCCCGTGTGCGAACGCACGCAGAACATCTTGTGCACACGTTAAATCCTGTTCCGCTTTTCGTAAGAGT
>CM060332.1:33840146-33850146 GCA_030674155.1 Stramonita haemastoma
TTAGTGTCTGTCAAAAATTTTTCCCGTTTGTTTATTTGTTTGTTTTATGGATTGCGTTTGGCAGTCACTTTTTCCCAATATTTCTGTGTGTGCTCATAATTGTATTGTTGTGAATGTTTTGAGTGTTGTATGTATATAACCCCGACAGTACGTGAGTGGATGGGTATGAGAAGAGAGAGAGAGAGAGAGAGAGAGAGAGAGAGAGAGAGAGAGAGAGAGAGAGAGAGAGAGAGAGAGAGAGAGAGAGAGAGAGAGAGAGAGAGAGAGAGAGAATTTTCAATAATCAAAGTGTCAGTGATTTATGCATTGAATGGTTAAATAACCCGCATATACCCATTTTCCATTATCCTCGATATAAAAGAATAAACATATAAAAAATAAAATTATTCACATGTGCGCACACACGCACACATGCACGCTGCATACTCGCATGCTATGTGTTTTTCTGTGTGTGCGCGCGCACACAAACACACAGCTGAAAAAGACTTTTTTCAATTACTTTACACATTCTAGTAAATGTTCCCTCAGTGAACATCCAAGATAACTAACTCAACTACCATATTAATATTCAACCATTTGAACAGTGAGTATATCATTATGATTTTAATCTTGCTTTTATGTGTGTATTTGCATGTTTTGAACCTGATATATAAACTTTTACTAGGTGACAACCCTGATATGGCATCTGTGGGGCTATAGACAATGGGACTTGATTGGGTTATGATAGCAGATAAAGTCATTTTTTGACAGCCTGAAGTCAAACATAGTTTTTACAGACAATTGAGTCGATCAAAAATGTAATTATAACACAAAATGTTGATGTGAACTGATACTACCAAAAAAAAGTGTTACATGATACTAACACATGACAACGCTGTAATAACGCGTCTGCCAAGAATGCACACAAAAAAAATGCAAGTTTGATCCCCATTTGAACCCGACCTTCTGCCCCCTCCCCAATTCACTGGGCTTGAGTGGCGGTTGGATGCCAGTCTTTCGCATCAGACTTGAAATCGAGGTTACTGCCTTTGTTCGAATCCCAGACCAGTTGTAGTGATTTTTTTGGACTCCGGCCGGCTTCTACCCAAAGTGAGTTTTGCTATGGGCTTATCAGAAGACTGGGGCCACACAGTTGATGCATCAGGCACTTTCCGGACGCGATTTTGAGAGTGTTGTTCAAATTACCTGACCAATGCTGCAGGTGTCTGTGTCTTAGGCCTGGTTGACGCTGGGATATATCACGACAGTAAGCGTAGAGTACAACCCTGACAAGTAGTCTCAAAGCACATGCACCGCAATAACAGCATCATTACGTCATTCTCGTCGTCATTTACCATCAGGCAAGAAAAGAAAGCTCTATTTCGGTGGCCCCAGATACACTGGTCTCATGGTGATCCCAGTTTCGGTTTTCCCGTACACTTCTGTGCCTGGGGTTGGAGGTTCACGGGAGAAGGGTGTTGGAGGGATGATAATTATGGTGGTGGCCACATCGGGTGAGTGTCTCACTCAGTCTGGCTCCACGTTTGAACTTTAACTGTAAACAAAAAATGGGATTGATTAGCCTAGAGCAGGCACCACTGAGACCACCAAAGTGAACTAGCAGTAGTGCAGGGCTCGTTTGCCTGGTGGCTACATGGCAGCCTAAAATTGTCGGGCTCCATATGAGCTTCTGATTTTAAGAATGTTACATAACGAATATGGATATGGAGAAATGAAACTGAAATGAACGGAGTGGGAACAGCAGAACAGGAACATCCCAGATGAAGCAGCAGCAATTTGACAAACATAATAGACTTTTTGGATGTAAGTTTGAGGTCGGTTTTCAACGGGATTTGTCAAGGGTGATTCTCTGGGCTTTGTATACAGACTGTATACAAAGCCAGTTTGCTTTGGATAAATTCAGTGATTTTTGTGGTGGATGGGATTCTAAGATTCAAGGGAAAAAAATCAGTCCTGCGGAATTGTATATGTAGTAGTCCACAGCTGTCAGTTTCCCCTATTTTCATCTCCTCTCAGCTGCTATCCATTCCATCCCAGCTGGTGCTGATTATAGCAGAAACTGACAACACTTGGGTATGGTAAAACAAAAGAATTAAATTTAGCACTGGGCCCTGACCCCTTTACTGAGTCACGCTGGATTTGATGTTGTGAGACACTCTGATTTTGAATGGAGAGGAGCATTGTTCTGAAGGAGAAGAGGCTGCAGTCACCTCTCCTGTCTGAATGAATCATCAGACATTGATGGTTGACAGCACTCTGGCAGGACGCTTTTCGCCATGTGCTGTGAGCACGGAGGCTTGCACTAGTAAGTGACAGAGAAAGTAAAGCGGCAAAGTAAGAGAGACATGTCATTATTGAAGTTTTTGGGAAAGAAAAGTTCTGGACGGGATAGCTCAGTGGTCAGTGCACTCGCTTTTCACCCAGCCAAGGTGAAGCAACATCGAGTGTGGTTACCAGTTGGATGGGTGGCCGTTTGCGCGCCTTGGCTTCAGCACAGTCCCCCTATCCACCCAGCTGTAAATGGGTACCTGCCCTCTTTAGAGTCAGGCGAGGTAAAGCAGCGAGGGAGAGATGGGGGGCGCCTCAATATGCTGGCCCCTAGAGAAGCCGAGTTCTCTGACGCCTCGCTCCTCTACGATCAAATAGGTTATGGGACACCTTTACCTTTTTACTAGTTCACAGGAATTTGGTTTTGTCCCTGTTAATTGTTTTTTTAAGTGAACAATTTTTGATTCCAGAAAATGTTTTTGTTTATGTATGAATTGAATATGAAAGCAGTGAATCCGTTTTTAGCAAGATGCACATATGGACAGACAGACAAGCAGACAATGGCCGTTCTGCGTACACACACACACACACACACACACACACACACACACACACACACACACACACACACACACACACACACAAGCGCGCACATATAGATGTATAAACTAGATCCTGTTCTAAGAATAATTGTCCATAAAATAATATGAGCAGACGATTTTTAGATTTTTTTTTTTTTTACATCAGTTCGTGTGATTAGATTTGAGGGAAAACGTATTCTTTTAATTGTTCTCTTCCATCTGGTGTCCAGCGGGTTCTTCTAGTTGTCGTTTCTATTGTGTATATCTATTCTCTCTTTTCTGTCTTCCCTTATTGCATGGTATACTTAGCGTCAGTTCTCCTGTGCTCGGGTATATTCATGCTCCTGGAGTTAACATCAGTGCTGACTCCACTCTTCCCTAAAGTCCTTTGGATGAGACTGTAAACCGAGGCCCCGTGTGCAAACGCACGCAGAACAACTTGCGCACGTTAAATCCTGTTCCGCTCTTCGTAAGAGTAGGCCACCGTGTGCCGGTGGGAACAGATGAAAGGATTTACAAAACTGCATACAGACGGGGACTGGATGTGAAAAAGCACATGAGTGCTTATTCCATTATCCTCGATATAAACAAATAAATACAATAAAACATAATAAATCTGTACCCCACCGGACAATGACATAGATTACACGATCTTTAAAGTGCATGTTTGGTCTTCTGCATGTTTTTATACACGGAGGACATTCAGGCACTTGCAGATCTGCACTGGAAGGTGACCTGGAAGATCGCAACAATCTCCAACTTTAATTCACCAGACGCCGCTGCTGAGATTCCAACCCCCGACTTCATGACCCCGTGAGATTGAAGGAAAATGGTCTTAACCACTCTGTTCTGGATAGAAAAAGTGCATTTTCGTTGTTTCATGGTGCTATATTTTTCTTCTTAGGCATCTTTCTACTGTTTAGTGAATCAACGGACTGTTCAGACATGTCTTAGAGGCACATGGCATTGGCACAAGTCTCCAAAACTGTTGTGTGTTCCTAAAAAAGAGGTGTGTAATGTAATGTATCTTCAGTTTAACGTCTATTCACATTTTGTGATTTTAGACAAACAAAAACAAGCAAACAAACAAACAAAAAACAAAACAAAACAAAACAAAAACCTGAAAGAGTTAACAATAAACTGAAAAATGTCATTTAACAATGCTGAAATAAGAAACTAATCCTAACACTACAAAAACTGGATTATTGGACTTCTTTTCAACGCTAACACAATGTCCAACAGCAAAGAAGGTTCAGACAAAATCTGATCCAGTGACAAACTAGGTACAGCAGGTAAAAATGTTTTTAAATGTTCACAATTGAAAATGACATGACTATTTGTAATCTTCTCACCACAAATACAGTTTACATCTTTCACGTATTTTGTCCTGAATGCGTTTAGTTTAACTCTATAAATGAGGGATGACACATTTCTCCGATTATACCAACCAGAAATTTTGTTACATACTAAAGCATTCTGAAAATCTATCACATTGCTTGTGCGGCTATTATACGGACAATAGCCAGACTCATTTATCTTCTTTCTGAAATGCTTCCAGCAAGCGTTTTGTAGCAAGTTATATCCCTCATGCAGAGATAAGGCAACATTTATTTCACAAGAATTATTTTTACACCTGGCTCCAAACTTTGCAAGGCAGTCAACTTTTCATTAAAATAGATACCAGTATGTGAGGGAACCCAACAGAAAGTAATAGTGCTACCTCTTAAAATCAAAAAGTGTACCAGATGCCTGATTTCAGTGATGAGGTCTTTTCTTACTTTAGAAGTAGAATTGTTTAAAGCATGCAAAACCGATTTAGAATCGACACACATAAGGATGTTGAATATGTTTTTAGGGAAGTCAAGTACATGGTATAATGCCAACAGAATGGCAGTTAGCTCAGCTGTAAATATAGATTTATTTTTTCCCAGGTTGAAAGATCGTTCTACTTTCAATGATGGGATAATGAAAGCTGCACCTGTCTCATTAGTATTTAGAACAGACCCATCGGTATAGATTTTGAGATGATCAGGGTAAGTGGTTTGAATATGTTCCTTTACTAATGATGTAAGAATGTTAACATTGTCAACTTTTCTTATAGAAGAATAATTAATGTCAAAATGAGCTTTAAGCAGTTCCCAAGGTGGACAGGGAGCTGACTTTACCTCTGATTTAGCTACTTCATTTGGGTTAAGTTCTGAATGTTTAAAAAGTGTAGAGGTATACGTGCTAATTGTGGTAAGTGAGCTAATAGTTCTTGCTCTTTTCGGAAAGTGAAAGTCAGACTTTATCTGGACTTCTTTTTCAACATTGCTATCATTTGCTGTACTTCTTAGAACATATTTTGCCACAGCAAGTTGTCGATATTCATTCAAAGGCAGAACCCCTACTTCTTTATATGTGCCTATAGATGAGGCATGAGGTGGTACACCTAAAGCAAGTCGAAAAGCTTTACAATCAAGACTCTGGATTTTCTTAAGCAAGTAATTTGGAGCACTGAAAAAGACTTCTTGTCCATAGGACAGTCTTGAGCGCACAAGGGACAAGGATAGATGCTTTAATACAGAAGTATCTTGCCCCCATGGTTGTTTACTGGTAACTTTTAAGAAGTTAAGAACTTTTTTAGCTTTAGTTGCCAAGTATTCAATATGTTGATTCCACATTAACTTAGAAGTAAGGTATACTCCTAAAAATTTCACTGCTTGTTTGTATTCTAGATCTTCTCCATTAATTCGAAAATTAGGTAAATCTTGTGGGTCAACACCGTTGTTAAAAAGGACAAGGTTGGTTTTTTCAGGTGAAAGTGAGAGACCATTTTCAAAAAGATAACTACTGAGTTTGTCAATTTCTTTTTGATATACATTTTGATAGAACTTCAACTGTCTTTTGGGTGTTTTCTTTTTCATTGTAACATCCATCCACATGCATATGTCGTCAGCATATTGTACAAGAACAGCACTGCTTGATAAAAGTCTAGGAAGATCATACAATAAAATATTGAATAGATAGGGTGATATTACTGAACCTTGTGGGATACCCATGTGTGGTGATCTTGGAGTAGAATAACAATTTCCAACTTTAGCTTGAATGATTCTTTCTGACAAAAAACTTTTAATATAGAAGTAAATACTGCCAGAAAGGCCAATAGATTTCAGTTTATATAGCAATCTCTCATGCCACACATGATCATATGCTTTATGTACGTCAAAAAAAGTGGCTAGTACATTCTTCCTGCGAGCAAACTGATGTTTTACATGAGTCGTTAGTTTTACCAAATGATCAACTGTAGATCTACCCTTACGGAAACCTGCCTGATTTATAGGTATAATTTTATTTTTGTCACAAAAATGTGTCAGTCTGTTTAAGATTATTTTTTCCATCAACTTTCCTGTATGAGAAGTTAGTGCAATTGGTCTATAGTTATTTTTATCACTCTTGTTTTTTCCTTGCTTTAATACTGGTATCAAAATAGAATGTTTCCATGATTGAGGTATAATTCCAGTTATCCAGCAGTGCTGAAAAAGGTCTGACAACAAGATTAACCAGTTATTAGGCAGATGCCTTAGTAGTTCATTCGATATGGAATCTTTACCCACTGATGTCTTTTTAGTGGGCAGAGAAAAGATTACATCTCTTACTTCTTGCAACGTAATAGGGGCATTCACAAAGTGTGCATTATCGCATTCTGGATCTAAATAGTCATCTTTCTGTACCTCAGTTTCTCTAAAAGCTTTAGATTTAGCTGAAAGGTTTTCAGTACTCATAGAATCAGAAAACATATTCACGAAAATTTCAGCTTTTTCTGAATCAGAAAGAACTTCATTTCAAAGAGGTGTGTGTGTGTGTGTGTGTGTGTTGTGTGTGTGTGTGTGTGTGTGTGTGTGTGTGTATGTGTGTGTGTGTGTGTGTGTGTGTGTGTGTGTGTGTGTGTGTGTGTGTGTGTGTGTGTGTTTTCTAAGAAAAGTGTCCCATAACCTATGTGGTCCTTGGGGATTCAGGCGTCAGACACCTCAGCTTCTCCAGGGCCAGCATGTCGATGGCGGCGCCCATCTCCTCTCCTTCGCTGCTTTACCATCCCTGACCCTAAAAAGGGAAGGTATCCATTTACAGCTGGGTGAACTTGGGGACTGCACTGAAGCCAAAGAACGCAAACGGTCACCCATCTAATTGATAACCACGCTCGACGTTGCTTAACCTTAGCTTGGGGAAAGCGAGTGCTCTGACCACTGAGCTATCCAGTCCCCGTGCTCCTAAAACCCACATAATATTATAATCATTTGGTTACCAGTCTTTCTGCTTTCCAGTTCTTGTCATCTGGAACTCTCTCCCCCACCCTCTCTACGAAATATTCAACATCTAGAGGCTTTCAAAGCTTAACTTTATTATCTCACTTGTTTACTGAAAGCTACACTTCTAACCTATCGACCTTAAAGCAGAATGCACAAGACTATTCTTGTAGAAAACTATGTATCTGTGTGTAGAGGTATGACACACACGCGCACACACACACACGCACGCTCACGCGCGTGCATGCGTGCGTGCGTATGTGTGTGCTGTTGTTGTTGGTGGTGGTGGTGGTTGTGTGTGTGTGTGTGTGTGTGTGTGTGTGTGTGTGTGTGTGTGTGTGTGTGTGTGTGTGTGTGTGTGTGTCAATGTCAGAGTTAACCAGTACTGACATATCTCATCCGAATGCCTTTCAGATGAGACTTTAAACCGAGGCCCGTGTGCTTACGCACGCAAAACACCTTGCGCACATGTTAAATCCCGCTCCGCCTTTTGGAAGTATAGGCCATTCCTGCCGGTAAAAAATGGATGATAAAAATAAAAACGCATGCCTACTGGCGTCGCATCTACACATCATCCCCAAAGTCAGAATGCGGCTACCTTAATGGTGAGCGAAAATGGTCGCATATGCAAACATTTTTCCATTGGTGGACCTCGTAGCTCTAGCCGCAGAACAAAAAAGACATAGTGCAATCTCAACTACGTAGTCTTAAAACTCATCAACTGTGAACACACACGCGCACACACGCACGCACACACACAAACACAGACATACACACATATTGACATATGCAGATATTTTCTGGCTGTTTGGTCCAGTCTGCTGCCTTTTTTTTTCTTTTCCCCCCAAAAGACTTAAAAGATAAGAATTCTCTCTCATGCCGAAGTCGGATACGCTAAGTGTGGCTTACAAGGCATTTAACGGCAGTATCATACATTTTTGCTTATATGAGAGATAACAATAATCTGAGCGTTCGAAGAAGAAGAAGGAGGATGAGAAGAAGAAGAAGAAGAAGAAGAAGAAGAAGAAGAAGAAGAAGAAGAAGAAGAAGAAGAAGGCTAATGATGTTGCCTGATCCTGAGATTAAGAAGAAACCCGAGGAGAGAATGGAGGAGTGAGCAGTGTAAGGTCTGGGTAACGGAGTCATTTCAATTCATCAACTGGAAATGGGGCAGGCAGTATTGTCAGGATACTTCCTGACAGTCGAAAATGGCGGTTTTTCCTGGTGTCAGTTCACGCTACTCTTGTGGCTAGGCGCTGTCTCCAGGGAGAGCAGCCCGAATTTCCCCTAGAGAAATCTGCTACGGCCGAAGCGCACGCGCGCACACACACACATACACACAAAATACACAAACACACATGTATACACGAGTGCACGCACGCACACATACACACTGATTTGCCGATCATGACTCTTTTTGCAGAAGAGAGCAGAGACAAATGACATATATCTGGGAAGCTAGGGTTTTAGGAAAGGTTGAATACTTTATATTTTGTGTCAAATAAGTCTCGTTCTGACTTAATGGCAATATTTTTCTGATTCTGATTCTCTGTCTCTATCACACTCACTAACACATATACACGCACGCACACACTGACACGCACGCACACACACACACAGACGCGCGCATACGCACACAAAGATAATCTAAACATAGTGCATGATTTTGCCTCCCCAACAAGGCATCTGCCGATCTGATTTTGATCGTTCCTGTCAAATCCCCCGTAAAAAAACAACACACACCCCCTCCATACAGTCAACTGCAGCCCTCCAAGATACAACCATGTAAAAAAGCTTTATTGAGACCCCGGCATTGACACACGACAGTCATAAATGGACAGAGCTGGTGGTTTCCTTACTGCAGTGCTCCCACCACCACTTTCAGTGAAGGGTATATAATAGTGCAGTGTCATGTGGCGTTGTGTGGTGTAGTGTAGTGTGGTGCAATGTAGTGTGGTGTTTTGTGGTGTGGTGTGGTGTGGTGTAGTGCAATGTAGTGTAGTGTAATGTAGTGTAGTGTGGTGTAGTGTAGTAAAATATTGTAGTGTAGTGTAGTGAAATATAGTGTTGTGTAGTGTAGTGCAATGTAGTGTATAGTGTGTAGTGTAGTGGCATATTGTAGTGTACTGTGGTTTATGGTAATGTAATGTAATGTAGTGGAATGTGATGTAGTGCAAAGTAGTATAGTGTAGTGCAATGGAATGTAGTGTAGTGCAGTGTAGTGGAGTGTAGAGTAGTGGAGTGTGGTGTTTAATGTAGTGTAGTATAATATAGTGCAGTATAGTCTAGTGTAGTATAGTGTAGTGCAGTATAGCTAGTGCAGTGTAGTGTAGTGTGGTATGGTGTAATGTGGTTTAGTGTGGTTTGGTGTGGTATGGTGTGCAATGTAGTTTAGTGAAGTGCAGTGTCGTGTACTATACTGTAGTCTGCTGTAGTGTACTGTAGTGTCGTGCAATCATCTTCGTTACACAGTGGGAAAAATCGAGTCATTTCACTTATTCCTTTCCTCTTCAAACCCAAGATGGTAATGCAACTTGTAGTGTAGTGGAGTGGAGTGGAGTGTTGTGGAGTGCAGTGCAGTGCAGTGCAGTTTAGTGCATTTTAGTGGAGCAAACGCTATCGTCGTCATTATCACTGAGTGGAGTTGGCCGATACAGGCACTTGGCTTATTCTCTTCCTCCTCAAACCCAAGACTGTAAGAAAAGTCGTCCTGTAGTTAGAACTCAGCACCATGAAACACACAAAGTCCACACAGTAGCTCAACACGGACAGGATAAAAGTGAAGTTACTGATAAAATTGTGCAAATTCCGATACGGTCCCCTCAGCCCGTTAAACTCGGGGTAAACGGTGTAGACAAAATGCTG
>CM060332.1:33862646-33865146 GCA_030674155.1 Stramonita haemastoma
AGACGAGTAGACAGGTAGATATCTTGTGACGAGAGAGAGAACTCAACTCGAACTCGAAAGGTTTATTCATGAAAAAAGGCCACTGGCCCATACATGAAGGGGGTTGTCGAATAACGATAACGATAATTGCTTTAAGCTGACACACAACACCATTCCATGCCATGGAAACCACAGCATTGATTTGTAATGTACATCGAGACACGACACTCTTTACAGTCCGGATATGTTACGGCATTCCGAGCCTTTCTTTCGTCCAGTCATTGTCACTGGCCCTCCGCCTACCCTAGCCAAGACAGCGATGTAATAGTTCTCTAAGTGTCGCCAAGTCCCTTGAAGCACACGAAAGGGTCTCCGTGTGTAGTGTGTTCTGGATTCGCTTCCCATTCCGCAAACTGGCGAGTTTCACACGTTCCTCTTTTAACATGTTTTTCTCTTGCTGTTTGACAAACCAGTACACACATACCGGCTCAGTGTCTGGTTGGCATGCGAGCTGGATCACAATGTCATCTGATTCACACGTCACAATATCTTCACCATCTGAATGATGTAGGACAGATTTTCTAAAGTGTGTATTTCTTTGTCTGTCTCTCAGCCTTTTCTGTACTGATCTATCAGTTAGAGTAGCCACATACTGTTTGACATTTCCTTTGTCGAATGCACCAACAATATTATCATCGTTCACCTCAGGTTGCAAAACACCCATATCAGCACAGTCACTACAATCAGACATACACAGAGGTTCTAAATCAACTGATGATGGCAACTTAACTGATGTTTTTGTGTTGATGTCCTGTGTGTGTGCTGTTGGTAGGTCTACTCTATGCGTATCTGCGCATGCTGCATTCTGCTGTTCTACACTTTTGTCAGGTGGACTCGAGGCACTGAAGACACAGTCACTTTCACACACAACACTTGCCTGCTTCTCTTTATGCTTTCGAGCGCGTTCCAAATCCCTGCGGGTTTGGGAGTAGGATTTTTTCCTATAGTATTGTACTTGTGTGCTGCGATTCACTGTTGGATCCGCCATGTTGGTTGACACTGCTGTGTCCACTGGTTTAAGTCGCAAGACAAAAACCACGCTGTCCCCTTCTCCTGCCACTTTCCAGCTGGAGACTGCATTGTCAGTCAGCAGGGCGCTAAGGTCCTCTCCACAGCCGCTGGAAGTCCAGTAACTGGCATTTTGGTATGAATTACGAGTTTTACTGTAGCTCACAGAAAATGTACGCCCTGTCCGCTTCGCGTCTCGTGACCAACCGACGAGAGAGACAAGGCAAGGCAAGGCAAGGCAAGGCAAGGCAAGGCAAGGCAAAATTCTTTTATTCGAGGATAATAGATAAGCACTCATGTGCTTTTTTACATCCAGTCCCGCCCCTTTCAGGGATAACATCAAGAAAAAAAAGACAGCCTCAACTAAAACAAGAACAATTATAATGATCCAATTACCAAGAGCAAACCACACCAAGTATCAAACAACAGGTAAGAAATAAGACAGAGATACAATATTAAGGTAATGTTATAATAAAGGCACTCATTCAGAAACGAAAATAAGAAGTAAGAATCAATGATGATTTTGATTTGAATAATAAACAAGCAAACAAACAAACAAAGAAACAAAAAAAACAAAAACAACAACAACAACAACAACAAAACAACTCAAAAACAAAAACAAACAAACAAAAAAAACCAAAAAAAAGGTGCAATGATTATAGATCAAACATGAGAATATGATGAAGTTAGATGACTGAAAACATCAATCCACCACCATCTATCATCAAAATATGTCCCATAAAACATAAGATTTTGATAAAGGGTGAGAAAGAGCAACAACAACAGGTAAGAAATAAGACAGAGATACAATATTAAGGTAATGTTATAAAAAGGCACTCATTCAGAAACGAAAATATGAAGTAAGAATCAATGAAGAATTTGATTTGAGTACAAAAAAACAAACAAAAACCAATCAAAGCAAAAGAAAAAAAGAAGAAAAAAAATTAAAGAGCAAGCATGAGAATATGATGAGGTTAAATGACTGAAAACATCAATCCCGCCATCTATTATCAAAATAAGTCCCATAAAGCACAGTTTTTTAATAAAAAAAAAAAACACCCTAACTCACACTCACACACACACACATACACACATACACACACAAAACACACACACACATACACACACATACACATACACACACACACACACACACACACACACACACACACACACACACACACACACACACACACACACACTCACACACACCTCACTTAGTCTTATGATTATAGTCGTAAGATCATCATAATCTGAGAGAAGTGAGGAGGGAGAGGGCAGATAGTTGGAGAGGGGAGAAGTGTGGTTTGTTATTTTTGATTCATCAAGTAGATTAGAAGGTGAGTTTTTAAGGTTGTTAATGATTGATGCTGTTTAATTGGGTCAGGGAGGGAGTTCCATAGCGTAGGGCCTGAGTATAGTAAGCTAGTTTTGAACAAGTCTATTCTTGGGA
>CM060332.1:33870146-33877646 GCA_030674155.1 Stramonita haemastoma
TCCTCTCAGTTGCTATGGACACTGGCCCAACTGGTGCTAATTATAGCAGAAACTGACTGCACTTGGACTTGGTAAAAGGAAGGGACTGAGTTATGCTTGGATTTGCTTGCTGTGTATACCACTCAAGTCACCTAGAACGGCTGTCTAGGAAGCCAGTCTCTTGGATAAGATAAAAAAAAGGAGGTCCCATCTACATTTCACTTGATCACACGTCAGTGCATCTGTCAGAAACAAGAGGGAATTCGTTCTGTACTCTCTGGAGAGTTCCTTCAGTGTTTGAGTGTGGCTGTGTGAACGACATGCATACTGGGATGGGAAAGTGAGTGAAGGGGTGATCATTAATTACTTGGCTAATCCTCTTTAGAAGCAGTCAAAATCCATTTTAACAAGAAACAGATTACTACTGCTATTGGTGCTACTTCTACTGCTGCTGCTGCTGCTGCTGCTGCTGCTGCTACTACTACTACTACTACTACTACTACCACTACTGCTGCTGCTGCTGCTACTGCTGCTGCTGCTGCTGCTGCTGCTCTCCTCTACTACTACTACTACTACTACTACTACTACTACTACTACTACTACTACTACTACTACTACTACTACTACTACTACCACCACTTCTACTACTTCCACTGCTCCTACTGCTCCTACTGCTGCTGTTCCTACTTCTACCACTACCACGTCTTCTTCTACTATCACTCTTGCTACTACTCATTTCTCAAAATGATGGACGCTTTAGCCGAGTGGTTAAGACCATTTGAATTTAATCCCCTGCGTCCGTTAAGTCTGGTTCGAATCTCGTCGGCGATGTTTGGTGGAAGAGGGATGCAGTTTTTCGATATTCCATGATCCAAATCAACGTCAAGTGCACATCTGCTAGTGCCTTAATTGTCTCCGTGTATATACACACACAGAAAAAAAAACCACGTGTTAAAGGTCTTGTAATCCATGTCAGCGTTCTGAGGGTTACGGAAACAAGAAACAAGACAGCATGCAACCAGTAAAAAAAAAGCTGCTCAGAAGTCAGAAAGTGTCCGCTGATATTAGCAGGCAGACCTCCTGTAGAGTTATAAACACGGGAGAAGACCAGGCACTATGCATCCCACCCAGAAAGGGAACGCAGAGAAGAGAAGAAAATTCCTCCAGATGAAATACACACATTCAGTGATTGATATAATGCTATGTGCCAGCTTGCATGCTATGTGCCAGCTTGTACGCTGTCTGCCAGCTTGTATGCTATGTGCCAGCTTGTACGCTGTCTGCCAGCTTGTATGCTATGTGGCAGCTTGTATGCTATGTGGCAGCTTGTATGCTATGTGGCAGCTTGTATGCTACCTGCCGGCTTGTATGCTGTGCCAGCTTGTATGCTATGTGCCAGCTTGTATGCTACCTGCCAGCTTGTATGCTACCTGCCAGCTTGTATGCTACCTGCCAGCTTGTATGCTACCTGCCAGCTTGTATGCTACCTGCCAGCTTGTATGCTATGTGCCGGCTTGTATGCTATGTGGCAGCTTGTATGCTATGTGCCAGCTTGTATGCTATGTGCCAGCTTGTACGCTGTCTGCCAGCTTGTACGCTATGTTCCAGCTTGTACGCTGTCTGCCAGCTTGTATGCTACATGCCAGCTTGTACGCTGTCTGCCAGCTTGTATGCTATGTGCCAGCTTGTACGCTATGTGCCAGCTTGTATGCTATATACCAGCTTGTATGCTATGTGCCGGCTTGTGCAGATATAAAAGGTGGATGTAGGGGACCAAACAGAAGCATCCTGTGCAAAGGGAAGGCATATATGTTGCTTGTACATCCATCACTTCACACGTGCACACTGCAACAAGGAGCAGAAGCCACGGGCCATTACGCCCTAGCATCTGCTCCAAATCTTTTTATTATTTTATTTCAAAGATAATGGAAGAAGCACAGATGTGCTGTTTTACATCCAATCCTCGTGTGTATGCAGTTTTGTAAATTTTGCCATCCGTTCCCATTAGCACACATTGGCCTTCTCTTCCGAAAAGCGGAACGGGTTTTGATGTGTACGCAAGATATTCTGCGTGCATTCGCACACGGGACTTCGGTTTATAGTCTCATCCAAAGGACTTTTGGGGAGATTGGGGTTGGCACTGATGTTAACTCCAGAGAAAAATTCTCTTGAACGAGATTCGAACCTGCGTCAGCAGATCACGAGCGCAATGCGTATCACTCTAACCACCAGGCTATCCTGCCCCCCAATTATCTTTTGACCCTGAATATGGCTGGATTAGCTGTTGACCTTACATGTGATTGGATTAGCATTAGATGCTGAACATGCTTTGATTACCATTTAATCATGAATATAGCTGGACTATCATTAGATATTTAATGTAATGAATAGGCATTGATCTTACTTGGATTAGCCTTTGGATCTTGAATATATTGAATTAGATGGGGGGGGGGGGGGGGGTATATCTTGAATACAATGGATTAGCTTTTTGATCTTACATATGGCAGGATTAGCTAAGGAAAGAAGACACAAAAAGATCAGTGTGATTCTGAAGCACATGTGTAAATGTCATAAATTTACGGAAAGAATTGCATGTAAAAAGTAAACACATCATCTAGGATGAACTTTTCGTGGTTATCTGGGAATTTATTCATTTTAGAAAACGGTTAAAGGTGTACACCTCTAAAAGTTATAGTGCTGGCCTTTAAGTATCATCATTTATATCGACTAAAGATTTATAACATTTATTCTTTCTACTTCATGCAATACATTTATATCGACTAAAGACTTATACAGATTCTTTCTACTTCATGCAATACATTTATATCGACTAAAGACTGTATACAGATTCTTTCTACTTTATGCAATACATTTATATCGACTAAAGACTGTATACAGATTCTTTCTACTTCATGCAATACATTTATATCGACTAAAGACTGTATACAGATTCTTTCTTCTTCATGCAATACATTTATATCGACTAAAGACTGTATACAGATTCTTTCTACTTCATGCAATACATTTATATCGACTAAAGACTGTATACAGATTCTTTCTTCTTCATGCAATACATTTATATCGACTAAAGACTGTATAAATATTCTTTCTACTTCATGCAATGCATTTTTATTGACTTATGACTGTGTAAAGATCCTTTCTACTTCATGCAATACATCTTTTATATCAACTAATGACTGTGTAAAGATCCTTTCTACTTCATGCAATCATCAGATACAAAGTAATCAACACTAACGAGCTTTGTCGGGTTGACATCTTTCTTTGTTAACATGGACAATGCCATTACATTAACAATGCAATAAGTAAGTTACTTGCATCTCTTTTGCAGGAACTTTTTTTTAGTCTCTGGGCTTAACTGTTACATGTCACAACTACATTTAAAAAGTGGGACGGGATATATCAGTGGTCAGAGGACTCGCTTTCCTTAAGTTAAGGTTAAGCAGCATCGAGCGTGATTACCAAGTGGATGGGTGACGGTTTGCGCGCCTTGGCTTCATTACAGTCCCCCAGTTCACCCAGCTGTAATGAGTACCTGCCCTCTTTAGGGTCAGGGAAGGTAAAACAGAGAGGGAGAAGAGATGGCCGGCGCCGCTCTGAATATACTGTCTCCTAGAGAAGCTGAGGTCTCTGATGTCTCGCTCCTTAAGACCACATAGATTATGGAACACATTAAACCTTACCTTTATATTTAAAAAGAGCTTTGGTAGGACCAGAACACAAAGAGTGACCGCATACACAATATATTATATATATATATATATATATATATATATATATATATATATATATATATATATATATATATATATATGACAGTTTTTATTAAAGCAATTACAGCAAAGTTTGTTCTTGTTTTAGAAGCGTATCTTTACCAGATTTACCCAACTGACTGTAGCTGGGTGGACGTGTCAGACATCTCTCCTGCTCTTCTCATCTTCCTGGCAAAGACGGCGAGGAAGGTTGCCCTGTAGTTGGAACTCAACGCCATGAAGCACACAAAGTCCACGCAGCAGCTCACCACGCTTAGAACGAACGTGGATTCCTGCATCAGAGCGTACAAGTTTTTATACGGCCCCACGAACGGATCGTAGGTGGGTAGGCCGAGTAGATGAAATGGTGCAAAGAGGCTGGTAAGGACAGCAAGACATAGCTCAGCGTCGCCGCGAGAATAGTCACCGTCATCTGTCTCTCTCGCTGTCGAACCGCTTCCTCTTTCGCGGGGTTTGTCATTTTCTGAGTGGCCATGTTGTGACGCCGCAGAAAGAAGATGGTCAGAATATTGAAGGTGATTTGCGTCAGGAAGCCACAGTACGTCAGCAAGATCTTCGCTGTCAAGCTGAAGGCGTCGTTAATGGCTCGGTGACGGAGATACAGCTGGGTGGGGACTACCCTGTAGACCACGGTCTTTGAGCTCCCAACTGCTACACCTCGGATTTCGCGTTTGGCCAGGATGTAAACGTGCAGAGTGGCGGTGAAGATGTAGGCCACAGACATGCTGAGCAGAGGGCGCCTGGAGAGAAAGAACCGCTTGATATGAAGAGGACGGACGATGGCGTACAGTCGCTCCAACGAAACAAGACTCATTACCACATAAGCGCCTCGTCTCGACACAATCCCACAGTAAATAGCGAAATACAAGGACACCGCCCAATACACCCTATCGTTTAACGGGTCTCGGAATGTCAGCATGCAGATATGTTGAAGCGTGGTCCCAATGACGTAAACAAGTTGCCCTACACTCAATCCGATGACGTAGACAGCGGTGGCACTACGCATGTTCTTGTGCAGAAAGATGATGACGTTGCACAGGGTCAGAGGAATGGCGAAGGCCACAGCCACGTAACGGAAAACAAACAGGATGTCTTCTGCCATTTGCAAGCTTTCGTCAGATAAAACCTGATGTACTTTGCTTGACAGTCCACTGTTGGCAGACGCAACATTCCATATGGCATGGCTCGTCATTGTAAATGATGAAAAAAAGCCAACCTACCAAACTTTTTTTTTTTTTAAAGAAAACGAACTCTTTGGCTCATCTCATGAAAAGACTGCAGTTATTACTGAAGGATTTGTGATTGACCACTGACCCGTCAATTTCCATATATATTTTATGAAAGTTTTATGAGGAGATGTGGCCTAGAATCACGACTATGATACACGGTATTACATTCAACAAAACATGGAAGTCAGGGAAATCTGTATCGGGAAGAATACAGGAATAACTTAATATATACAAGACCAACTTTTACTCTCTTGTCATTCAATAAAAGACATTCAAATGTGCCTTATTTTACCAGTATGACGTTTTCCACGTCGATGTCAAGTAAACGTGAGTCCAGAATCATGGAACCTGTACTTTTCAGCAAAAGCAGTTTACGTTGACACATGCATTCAGCTTACAATACCCATCTTTAAGAATTTACAAGGACCCACAATCATGTCTTATGGAATGTATGCATGCTAGTTCATACGACATTCTTCTTTTTTTTGCAGTGGTGTGTGTGTGTGTGTGTGTGTGTGCGCGCGTGCGTGCATGCGTGTGCGCGAGTGTGTATGTGTGTGTGTGTGTGTTGAATGCCCCCCTCCCTCCTCAAAGATGAACCCACACAGTGTGTCCGCTGTCCGAAGGTTCAGAGCAGTGACAACTAACCGCCACCAAAGTGACCCAGCTGTGTGGCTTGGTCTTCTCTGGGTGGAAGCTTTACAGCAGACTGCTATCCACTCATTCGTCAAGACTTCTGACGCTAAGAACAGCAATGGTATAATAATGAAAGTAATAGAAATAATAATGATGATACTACTACTACTACTACTACTACTACTACTACTACTACTACTACTACTACTACTACTACTACTACTACTACTACCACCAGTAACTGCTGCTGCTGCTACTGCTACTATTACTGCTATTACAACTACTACTACTACTACCACTACTACTACTACTACTACTACTACTACTACTACTACTACTACTACTACTACTACTACTACTACTTCTACTGAAAGATCGTTGTTTAAAACAGAACTTGATCAGGTGTAAAAAAAAAATACACATGCAGACAGAAAAAAAAGATAACCGGAGGAAGGAAATGCTCAGTGCTTTATTAATTTGTATTTGTGTTGATAATTATGGAAAAACAGATTAAATGCTGTGATTGTGTTTATGTTAATATGAAAAAAACAGAAGAAAAATAATGACAGCACTATGTATAATGTCTTTTTCTTTTTACTTCATGCGGAGTCATGAAGGATGCTACACTGAAGAGTTTCATTCTGTATTTTACACCAGGCGAAGCCCAATCCTCTCATGGTGGCAGGGTGCATGCTGGGTATGTTCGTGTCATTCAATTTGATCAAACCATTAGCTATAGTTGGCCTACACCTCTATGAAAGGCTAATGGGATTTAGAATATTACACAGTGAAGGGGAGGGGGGGGGACGGGTTGCCTGTGGTCAGTGTTGCGCTCGTGATCGGACAGTGAGGGTTCGAGCCACCCCCCTGAGATACCTTTTCCAGGGAATTTTTCCCCTGGAGTTAACTTCAATGCTGACTCAACTAGTTCGGACTGAGATGAGAATTGAACCCACGATCACTCACTTTCCACACAGGTGTGCTACCGCAAGACCACTCATGCATCAAGTCCGTCACATTCCGCAATCATGTTCGCGGTGTCTCCCCCCAAAACCACACACACACGTCTCTGAAATGGCTTAAAAAATCTTTTATTTCGAGGATAATGGAATAAGCAGTTATGTGGGTTTTTTTTTTTACATCCATTCCCAGTGTGTATGCAGTATTGTAAATTTTGGTCATCCGTTCCCACCGGCAGGCACACAACGGCCTACTCTTCCGAAAAGCGGGACAGATTTTAACATGGCTTTGGCAGGGGTGTGGACAAGCAGGAGTGATTTTATGGTGGTGGTGGTGGTGGTGTGATATGCTTCAACAGCTATACAGAAACGGCAACAATTTTGCACAAAAAAGCAGGGCGTATTTTATTCATGTCAAAATCACTTATCTTTAGATATGGTTGTCATTTCCTTGGGCAAGACAAAGAAAGACCAGTCATGTCAAGTCAAGGCAAGGCAAGGTAAGATAAACTTCAAACAGAGAATGATATGATATTTTTTATATAACATGTACAGACCCACTTTTTAAGCCTAGTTCACCGTTTAAACCTGTGATCTATGTTCGTATTTCTGTTTATCACAGATAATGCTATTAATCTAAGGTGTTTATGTTCAAATCAAAATTACATCAACAGTGCACGTAAATTTCGATGATCATGAAAGCATTTGGAAGAAAAATTGTTATCATTGAAAACGAAAAGAAAATATCCAAACAAACAAACTAAATAATCGTAGTAGGCAATGTACTGGTACGCCCGTTTCTGTTTCGATTCATAGAAATTATCTGCCGACAACTGGAAAGTATACATAACTGACAAAGAGAAATCCATGAACTAGAACATTAGATATCATCAGAATGGAAAGGAA
>CM060332.1:33880146-33885146 GCA_030674155.1 Stramonita haemastoma
CTAATACCATCCATACCGCCGACCATAGTTTGGATACTGTGTTACGAAAGGGGGTGGGGTTTAAACGGTGTGCACCAGATGTTCTGCATACGTTCGCTTACAGGACCTCGGTTCACACAGTCTGATTCGAACTTTAGATAGAGTGAAGTCAGTACACATGTGTTAACTTTGGGCGGGGTGGGATGGGGGGTGGGGGTGGGGGGCTCAAAGGGACACCTCAGCAAAAACCCAATTTCATTCTCTTCACCCTCCAACATTAAATTTTAGGTGCTTTTGTTTAAAACAAAAAACCCTCTACAAACCATCAACAATCCCAAAAACGAAACAAATATCTTTATTAAAAAAAGGTTCAGTGGTCACAACTTTAAGAAAAAAGTGTTTTATTGCATGATATAAAAGGCAAAACTACAGCTACTATACACAATGACACGTAAATGTTCTACACTGTGTTTATATTGTCAATATTTTAACATGTAAACCGATATATATATATATATATATATATATATATATATATATATATATATATATATATATATATATATATATATATATATATATATATGTGTGTGTGTGTGTGTGTGTATATATATGTGTGTGTATATATATATATATGTGTATATATATATATATATGTATATATATATATATAATATACATATATACAAAGAAAATAAAAAACCAAAACAGAGCTTGAAAAATGGGAATGTATGCATCTGAGAGAATCTAGAATGAAACTGTCACGATTTCAGTAGGCACACAAGAACTGTTTTCCTCGCATGTATGAAAACATTCTTGTGAATCTACTAAAACTGCTACCAGAGAAGTCCAGTGTCAGTAAACTCAAGATCAGACGTTTTGTGAGTGGTTCTGTTGGTCACATATGTGTTAGAGCAAAAATAGAATTAATGGGTTCTGATACATTGAACATCTGTTGTTAGGGTGTGTGTGTGTGATTCAAGATTCAAGATTCAAAATATCTATTGCCATTTAAGTCATGCAGACCTATTTGACACAACAAAACAAACATCAGTTTTAATTATCTTTCTGCCTAAATGATGTCCACTAAAAACATGTCGCATTCTACTTTTCTTTGTCTCGTTTCTCCATACATTCATTCACATATCTAATGATATCTGCTTGATAGATATCAACTGTGATTATGTCGCTTAACTTATCTATACATTGTTTGCATTCTTTGTCTCTGGTTTTAATCTTTAGTAACAAACTGTTTCTAAGTTCATCATATAAGACACATTCATCGAGTAAATGAAATGTGTGTGTGTGTGTGTGTGTGTGTGTGTGTGTGTGTGTGTGTGTGTGTGTGTGTGTGTGTGTGTGTGTGTGTGTGTGTGTGTGTGTGTGTGTGTGTGATATACAATATTTTCTGTTTAGTTACATTGGAGAATGTTATTTTTGTTTTTGAAATCTATGATATTTAAGTTTGTTTCGTTTGTTTTGTTCATGAGATTTATTTTTTCCTTTTTGTCATAATCTCATGGTTTATGCATCATTGATATTGGAAGAAAAAAAGCACATGATGAATACTTACCTATCATCCTTCAATACAAAATTTGCCTTGCCTTGCCTTGCCTTGGCTTGCCTATAACTAACAGTGGTAAAAGGTATAAAATAAAGATGTCCCAAAACCTATGTGGTCGTAGGGGGGAGCGAGGCATCAGGAACCTCAGTTTCTATTGGCGCAAGCATATTGGGGGCGGCGCCCATCTCCTATCCCTCGCTGCTTTACCTTCCTTGATCCTAAAGAGGGCAAGCAGCCATTTACAGCTGGGTGAACTGGGACTGGGAGGACTGTACTAAAGCCAAGGCGCACAAACGGTCACCCATCCAATAGGTAACCACACTTGATGCTGCTTAACCTTTGCTAGGAGAAAACTAGTGTTCTGACCACTGAGCTATCCCTACCAGTGAAAAGACCTTAAATCGAAGAATGAACGAGCACACTATATCCCACGTTGCCTGCCATCATATAATCGAAATAACGAACAAAAGCAATGAAAGAAAGGAAGTCCAGAGCAAATGAAACGTACATGATCCAAGGCCAGGCCAAAAGCTTTTCCAGTTATTTATGTCAGACAAGAGTCAAGGTCTAAGTTGAAATTTGACGTTGTTAATGCTATACTGAAATTTGACGTTGTTAATGCTATATTGAAATTTGACGTTGTTAATGCTATGTTGAAATTTGATGCTGTTAATGCTACGTTGAAATTTGACGTTGTTAATGCTATGTTGAAATTTGATGCTGTAAATGCTATGTTGAAATTTGATGCTGTAAATGCTATGTTGAAATTTGACGTTGTTAATGCTATGTTGAGATTTGACGTTATAAATGCTATGTTGAAATTTGACGTTGTTAATGCTATGTTGTTGGCTTCTTGACTTGTGAACTTTTGCTTCTTAAGTTCTCTTCTTTTGTCGCAGAGGTCAAGAACCTCATTTGTCACCCAGGGTTGTTTCTTTGTTCTGCTTCTGCCTAATGTTTCTTCTGCTGCTGTCGTTAGCACTTCTTTGATGTTGTTGGCTAATGTGTTCACATCATTGTCAATGGCTGTGAGTGCGGCGAACTTTCCTCCAATGTTGGCTTGGAAGATCTCAACCACTGTTGGGTCTTTGAGTTTTTCCAGGTCGAATCTTATGCGTGGGCTTTTTGGCTGTTGTTTTGCTTTCAGTTTCAGCCTGATGGTGGTAAGTACAAGGTCGTGGTCACTGCCAATGTCAGCTCCTGGGAATGTTCTTGTATTTGCCTTGTTTATGCTGGATTTGAATCTTTGGGGTGACAGAATGTAGTCAATTTGATTATGAATCAGACCATTTGGTGAGTGCCAGGTTGATGTTCTAGATGGCTTGTGAGGGTGGAGTGTGTTAGCCAGAGTTAGTTTGTGCTTCTTTGCGAATTCCAGCAGCCGCTGTCCTCTGTCATTTGTTTCTCCCAGTCCAAAGCGTCCTGTGGTTCCTGCCCAGGTGTCATAGGCATCAGGTCCCACCTTAGCATTCCAATCGCCTTCCACAATAAGGATGTCTTTTTTGGGCGTTTTGGAGATGACGTTTTCAAGTTCTTCATAGAATTCTTCTATCTGGTCATCATCGTAGTCAGATGTTGGAGCATACACTTGGATGATGGTGAGATTCTGGGGTTTTGCAGAGACTCTGATTGAGATGAGTCTGCTGGATATTGGTGTGCAGTTGATGATGCTTGACACAATCTCTTTCCTGACAATGAAGCCTACTCCGTGTTGGTGTACATGGATAGCCACAGAGAAGTGAGGAAAAAGATGAGAGAAGCCAAAGAAGGGTGGATAGAAGAACAATGCAACAACATCGAAGATGGAATGGCCAAGGGAAACAGCAAAACAGCTTACAACACTCTGAAAGCACTAACGAAAACCACACAGCCTAAAGCCTCTGTTATTGAAGACAAAGAAGGAAATCTTTTAACGGAAAACAATGCCATCCTCCAGCGCTGGACAGAATACTGTGAGGGATTGTATAACTACCCACTACGCCCAGATACCAACATAGTTTCCAACAAACCCCCTGAACACCAAGATAAAGACCCACCAATACTAAGGTGTGAAGTAGACACAGCTATTAAGCAATTGAAGAAGAGGAAGTCCCCTGGAATCGATAACATCCCAGCTGAACTCATAAAAAATGGAGGGAATGAAACAGCAAGGCGATTCACAGATCTTTGTCAGAAGATCCACGACACCAAAGAATGGCCAAAAGAATGGACACAGTCTCTTGTAATACCCCTGCCAAAGAAAGGAAACCTCAAGCAATGCCAGAACTACAGAACCATCAGTCTCATAAGCCATCCTAGCAAGATCATGCTGCAGGTAGTCCTCAACAGACTGAAAAACCAAGCAGAAAAACTCCTGGCAGAAGAACAAGCGGGCTTTAGACCAAAACGCAGCACAATGGAACAAATTTTCAATCTGAGAATTCTGATAGAGAAGCATCTCCAACACCAAAAAGACTTGTACCACAATTTTATAGACTTCAAAAAGGCCTTTGACAGGGTATGGCATGACGGCCTCTGGCAAGTACTCAGGCACTTCAACATTGACAACTGCCTAATTGAAGTCATCAAGGCTCTGTACGAGAATGCAAGAAGTGCAGTTTTCATGAACAACCACGTGGGCGAGTTCTTCAAGACCACGGTTGGAGTCCGCCAGGGCTGCCTTCTCTCACCTGTACTCTTCAACCTCTTCCTCGAAAACATCATGACAGAGACACTGCAAAACCACCACACCTCCATCTCCATTGGTGGAAGACCCCTTTGCAACCTCAGATTTGCAGATGACATTGACCTCATGGGCAGCAGCAAACAAGAACTGCAAATCCTCACAGACAGTCTAACAGACCGAGCGAGCGCATACGGCATGGAGGTCAGTACAGAGAAATCGAAGATCATGGTCAACAGCGCGAGTAATGACAGCACGGAAATAAAGATGAATGGAGAAATATTGGAAGAGGTGAGCCAATTCAAATACTTAGGCTCCATCCTAACAAAAGATGGCACATCAAACAATGAGGTGAAAGCTCGCATTGCAACAGCAACATCTGCTCTAGTCAGACTCCAGAGGATCATCAGAAGCAACAACACCAGCTTCTGCACCAAATACCACCTCTACAAATCCCTCGTAATATTTATCCTCCTATATGGCTGTGAATCATGGACTCTGACAGCAGAGTTAGAGAGAAGAATCCAAGCATTCGAGAACAAGTGCCACAGAAGACTCCTCAAAATATCATACAAAGAACACAAGACCAATAACTATGTGAAAGAGGAAATCAAAAAGCGTGTGGGCCCCCAAGAGCCTTTGCTCTCCACCATAAAGAGGAGAAAGCTGATGTGGTTTGGTCACACCACAAGACACAACACCCTAGCAAAAACCATCTTGCAAGGAACAGTCGAGGGCAAAAGAAGAAGAGGCCGCCAAAAGAAATCATGGGTTGACAACATCAAAGACTGGACT
>CM060332.1:33887646-33897646 GCA_030674155.1 Stramonita haemastoma
GAGAGAGAGAGAGAGAGAGAGAGAGAGAGAGAGAGAGAGAGAGAGAGAGAGAGAGAGAGAGAGAGAGAGATTTGATTTGATTTGATTTGATTCTTTACTATCGAGGATAATGGGATAAGCACTCTTGTGCTTTTTTACATCCAGTTCCCGTGTGTATGCAATTTTGTAAATGTCATCTGTTCCCACCAGCACACGATGGCCTACTCTCCCCGGGGAGAGCGCGTCGCCACAAGTGCAGCGCCTACCCATTATTTTTCCCCTCAGGGATGGTGTCTAAACACGACACCTGTGTGCATGCTGCTTTTAAAAAAATAATTTTGTCATCCGCTTCTACCGCCACACGATCGCCTGCTCTTCCGAAAGGCGGAACGGGGTTTTAACGTGTGTGCAAGATGTTCTGCGTGCGTTCGCACACGGGGCCTCGGTTTATAGTCTCATCCGAATGGCTTTGACATTCAGTTCGATTTTTTCGTCAAACTGGGAAGAAAGGGCGAGGCTGGGTACGAACCCAGAAACTCACGGTTTATTTGTTGGCAGGCGAACGTCTTAACCATCCTGCCACCGTCCTTCCTAGAGGAATCTAGAGGTCACCATGAGTCTATTGTAGAGTGTCACAAACCACAAAACAGTGTGGACGTTTCCTTTATGTTTTGTGTTCTTCATTCTTGTCTCTAGGTCTCTTCAATGCCAATGGATGCTGAACTGCGTTCGACATGATTTTCCTCCCCCTCCTCCCCCTTCTTACCACTGTCAGTGGTGTCTTCGGCTTCCCGCTCAATTAAAGCTTCACTTGGAAGGAACAAATGTTTGGCATGACTGTATCTCAGAAACCGGAGAGTGGCAGAGATCACAGATAAATAGTCTCTGCTGCCATTAGAAATAACACCACAACATGCATACTTTAGATTTCTTTATCCAAGGGTCGGTTAAGTTCATATATGTATTTTTAGATTTTTAACAAGGTTTAAAATTTCTGCTTATTTCACGCGTGTTTGTGTTGATGTAAGTTTCTAACATGTTAAGCAGTTGGAGATTCTGACATTGATTTTAAGCGCAATTTTTAAAATTTACTTTTATTTTTAACCAACGGGTAGGGTTACAGATTTCAAACAAAATCTTCTATTCATTTCTCTTGCGCGCCAGACTGGTTTGAGATTTCCTGATCTTGTATTTATTTCATGCACGTTTTTACTGAGGCTTTTAACATGCCGAAGCGGTTACAGAACAGAGGGTGGAGTGTTCGGAGTCCTCTGAGCGTCCAGTCTGTGATCTTAAAGTAACCGAGTACGCAGGTTGGCGTGGCTGCTGAGGTCTCCTTTTAAGGGATTTTCGATGGTCGCTATAGCCAAGCGGATAAAACCGTTTGTACAGCTTTATGTCACAGCAGATTTCTCTGCGTGAAATTCGGGCTGCTCTCCCGGGGAGAGGAGAGCGTCGCCACAAGTGCAGCGCCTACCCATTTTTTTCTTTTTCCTGCATGCAACTGTATTTGTTTCCCTATAAGAGTGACTTTTTTCTACAGAATTTGGACAGGGTCAACCCCTTTGTTGCTGTGGCTTCTTTTACGTGCGCTAAGTAATGATGTGTAACACATGGGACCTCGGTTTATCGTCTCATCCGAAAGACTAGCGCCCAGACCACCACTCAGGGTCTAATGGGTGGGGAAGAAGTTTTGGGCCCAAACGGGGTATGAACCACCGCACACTCCGACCCGGACTTTTTGCTTTCTAGGCAAGGCGCGTTACCACCTAGACCACCGATCCACCGGTTTTACCTCAGTCCCGTGAGTTCTGGAAGTCATAGGTTCAAGTTTCAGTGGCAGTGTCTGGTGAATTAAGGGTGGGGATTTTTCGATCTCTCAGGTCAACTTTCAATGCCGACCTTCCAGTGACTTCGTATTCTCTTCGTGTATAATAATCATGCAGAAGATCAAATATGTGCGTTAAAGATTCCGTAGTTTATGTCAACTTTGGATGGTTAGTTACTGGAACACAAACATATCCAGCATGCAGCCCGTACACTAAAAGAAGCTGGTCTGAAGTTGGAAAGTGTCGGCTAAGTCCAGTGGGCAGACCTCCTGCAAAATGATGAGCACAGGGGAAGACCAGACACCACGCACCCTACCCGGTTAAGGCAACGCAGAGAAGAGAAGACAGGATTTTCATCCTGGATGTTAGGGTTTGTACTGACTCCACTTCTCTCAAAGTCCTCTGGATGAGATGATTATAAAGCAATGCCTTGTGTTCAAGCATGAGCAGAATATTTTTTTCGCAGACATGAACTAAATAAAATTACACCAGCATTCCGGTGAGGAGCAGGCCGGTCTTGGACAGTTGTCTGAATGACTCACACAGACTGACATGTACCCTGCTACCTGGAGAAGGGAGGGAGGACTCTGTCAGGTTCAACATGCCCACAATATACATACTGCCTGATATGCAGTGCCATGACTTCTGAAGGACTTAATGGATAAGTGAACTCTCTGTCTGTCTTTGTCTCTCTACTTGGTGGTGGTGGTGGGAGGGGGGGGGGATGCAGAGGGGTGGAACGTTGTGCTTATGGTCTGACGGCCTGGGTTTGAGCCACTACCCAAATTCCCGTTCAATAGGAGTTAACATTAGCGTTGACTCCACTTCCTGCAAAGTTCTTCAGATAAGATTATAAACCGAAATGCCGGGTGGGAATGCACGCAGAACATCTTGCACACATGTTAAATAAAACCTGCTTTGTCTTTCGAAAGAGTAGGCCGTTTGTGCTGATGGGAATGGATGTTAAAATTGACTAAACTGCATTCACACAGGGACTGGACGCAAAAAAGTACATGAGTGCTTATTCATTATCCACGAAAAAAAATCCAGATTAAAAAAAAAGAGATTGCTGCTCTCAAATTCTATCCCATCAACATGGCAGCCAGATGCAGACACTAATGAAGCTCCAGCTAAGACCAGCACTACTCTCAATTTGTGCCTACTCTGCTCTGCACCCGCCAGCTTCTCCTTTCTTTGATTTCAACGAGGCTTCACGGCCTTGCATCAAAGCTGACATTTCACTGCTGTAGTCACTTTATCCTACTACAGGGTGCTTCCTGCTGGGCTGATGCGATATTAACCGCATTTTCAAACTATTTTTTTCCATAGCTATAAGAAACAGGTCTCGAGTAGACTGAAAAAACTCCCTCTCTGGTTTTCTCTCTCCCCCTCTCTTTCTCCTCTCTCACATTTCCCCTTTTATAACTCACCCACATGATGGCCAGATGCAGAAATGAACGAGGCTCCAGCTGTGTCCAGCATTTTTCTGGCAATTTGTGCTTGCTCTGCAGAGAAAAAGACCTCGATCCTCTTTTCCTTGATCTCAGTCTGGCTTCACGGCGTTTCAGTACCGAAGATATTTACAGTTATTTTATGGACTCGCTTCATCTTAAGACTGGGTCTTGGTAGGCTAATTGTATCTAAGCCGCACCACCAAGCTGTTTCTTTCAATAGATGTTACGTATAGAACAATGTCTGGAACGGGTTGAAAAAAAAACTTTCTCGTTCAGCTCTTTTTTCTCCCCACTTCCATCTCTGGCCTTTTCGGAATCCGGCCGGCACTTAACCAGAGTGAGTTTGTTTTTCGGCTGATTAGGAAGACTGGGACAATGCAGTCAAGCTTCCTCCACTTTACAGATGAGAATTTGAAAGTGTTGCTCAAATTACATGAGCAACGCTGAATGTGTCTGTATTTCCTGGGCTCGGTTGATGCCGGGATACTACGATCGGAACCCGTAGATTTTATCCATGTAAGGTAGTCTCAAAGCACACGCAGTTCCATAGCAGCCATCATCTTCATCATTGCCCTAAACTAACATACTTTCCTTTGAAGCAGTAGAAAGAATCGAGCTAGGACAGATAGAATGTAATTTATTATAGATACATTGGAGACAAATTTAACTTTTTCTTCATTTGTTACTTTATCTCAAAGGAAAGTGGTATACAATGTTAAACAAGTTCCCAGATTAGTAATGATGATACTGACGACGACGATAGTTGTGATGATGTCGATGACGACGATGATGATGTTGGTGATGGTGATGATAATGATGATGATTCAGCAACTCTTCAGATCTGCAGCTCTTCCCACCCTACGAAATGGAAGTCTGTTGAGCTGTGAATCTGGAGAGCTGAATATACAAACAACTGTACTACTCTATTGAACAATGATGGATCTAAACAACTTCAGGTCTTTTGAACACATGTGTAAAGAGCGGCAGGTACATTAAAGAGCAGACGTAGAAAGCTGTAAGTATCGAACATGGGCCTATACAGTTGTAGGTCTATATTGTATACGGGCCTAAAGAGCTGTGGGTCAATTGAAATTGTTCTAAACAGGTGTACTCCGTCTGTAGACCTATTGATATTGGCATAAATAGCTTGTAGACCTATTAAGGTAAAAAGGTAAAGGTGTCTCATAACCTATGTGGTCGTAGAGGAGCGAGGCATCAGAGACCTCAGCTTCTCCAAGGGCCAGCATTTTGATAGCGGCAGCTATTCCCCTCCTTCGCTGCTTTTTACCTACCCTGTCCCTAAAGAGGTCAGGAATCCATTGACAGCTGGGTGAACTGGGGGACTGTATTGAACCCAAGGCGTACAAACGGTCACCTGTCCAATCAACGCTCAATGCTGCTCAACCTTAACTTAGGAAAGATAGTGCTCTGACCACTGAGCTATCCTGTCCTCTGTAGACCTATTGATTTTGGCTTCAAGAGCTGTGCATCTATTGAGAGTGGAGCTAGAAGGTTGTAGGTCTCCTAAGCGTAGACCTAAAGAGCTGCGTGCTCCACTGATCATGGGTCTAAAAAGTTGCAAGTCTATCAAGCTTGGGGTTGAAGTTCTGTAGATAACTGATGAGTTAAGATGTTAAGTATGTTAAGAATGGGCCTCGAGAGCTGTACAGTAAAAAAGTGTTTGTTTGATGAGTTTGTAGTAGGACTGCAGAGCTTTTAGGTAATAAAAATGTTCTGTTGTCCTATGTTTGACTCATTCACTGCGTCATTTTTCTTCTTCTACTTGTTCTCTTCTCTCTCTCTCTCTCTCTCTCTCTCTCTCTCTCTCTCTCTCTCTCTCTCTCTCTCTCTCTCTCTCTCTCTCTCTCTCTCCAAACACAGGTACCAGAATATCTCCCAAAGAGTGACGTATATACAATATGCCCTCAATGCTATCATTCCCATCAGCGTGACGTATCAGCGCCAACATAGACCCCAGAATACCTACCAAAGAGTGACGTATGCACAATATGCCCTCAATGCTGTCACTCCCATCAGTGTGACGTATCAGCGCCAACATAGACCCCAGAATACCTACCAAAGAATGACGTATGCACAATATGCCCTCAATGCTGTCACTCCCATCAGTGTGACGTATCAGCGCCAACATAGACCCCAGAATACCTACCAAAGAGTGACGTTTGCACGATATGCCCTCAATGCTGTCACTCCCATCAGTGTGACGCATCAGCGCCAACATAGACCCCAGAATACCTCCCAAAGAATGACGTATATACAATATGCCCTCAATGCTGTCACTCCCATCGGCCACAGAAACCCAGGGCTGGTATGTGACAGCATGAGGGTGCATTACACAGAGAATTATGTCTCCAGACCATCCAAACAGCCTATGAAACGACTTAGTATTGTATTGTATTGTATTGCATTGTATTGTATTGTATTGTATTGTATTGTATTGTATTGTGTGTCTTCCCTATGGGGATGCCGGGGACCTGTCAGTATAAAGAACATCCCCACCTTTTGGAAATTCTTTGCGAGAACTCTCCTTTCAATCATTCTCTTAGTTTCTGTCTTGTTAATCCTCCTTGTCTGTCTTCTATCCTGCCTTTTCTTTCTCCAGAAAGACCAAAAGATGACAAATCTCTCCAACGCTGAGGTCGGATACGCTGGGCCCGACATGACTTGTCAGGCGCTTAACGGTAGTTCAATGCATTCTTGCTCAGATGACAGACAACAATAGTAACTGTCTGAGCGTTCGGCGGCAATGAAGTATCGTGGGGGGGGGGGGGGGGGGGGGGGGGGGGGGGGGGATATTTCAGTGGTCAGAGTATGGTACTCGTGATTTCACGGCCCAGAATCGAACCAAGGTTCGGCCGTTCAAGGGGTATTTTTACCATGGGGTTAACATCAGTACTGACTCCACTCCCCAGAAAGTACTTAGGATGAGACTATAAACTGGTCCCGTGTGCCAATGTACGCAGAACATCTTGTGTACACGGCAAAAACCGTTTTGCCGTTTGGAAGAGTAGACCATTGTGTGACGGTGAGAGAGATAACTATCTCTGTCTGTCTGTCTGTCTCTATCTACATATATAAATATATACATGAAAATAGAAATGCGTTCCATCAATTTTCTTTTTAAATATTCCAGCAAATTTTCCCTTCTTCCCTGAAGCTTCTTCAGACTGAATTTTCGATATGAATTGGCATTTTTGAAAACATGCTGGACTGAATTGTGCTTTTATTACTATTTTATCTCAACTGTGTGCCTAGAGGGAGTGGTTCCCAGCAGATTTAACAACACACACACATACATATATATATATAAATTAATAATAATAATAATAATAATAATAATAATAATAATAATAATAAATGGAATTTATATAGCGCTATATCTTGCAAAAACAAATCAAAGCGCTTATACACACACACACACACACACACACACACACACACACACACACACACACACACACACACACACACACACACACACACACACTACATATCATACAACACACACACATTTGCATTGGTGACATTTGTGATGGTGGTAGTCACGAATAGATACTATCCTTTTTTCCCTCATCTACAAAAAAATTACCATGGTTTGAGACACGATTTCATAAAACAACAACAACACCAAAACCAAACAAAACAATTTTTACCCGCTGCTTTAACATTTTCTGTAGGTAAGAATGAGTTTTAACATTGGCCTATCTTTATAATGACACCAACACAAGTGCTGACAAATATGTTATTTCTCTAATCTTAACCTGCTAGTTTTAGATAGACAAAAAATGAATACGCACAAAAAAAAATCAAGCAGCGAACAAAGTCTGGGTTTATTCACGGAACAGGGAACCATATTAGACAAACAAACTTTATCAGATTAATAACACGAACAAATTTCATCAGATTACATATTATAAAGTAAGCATCATCCAGAAACTGCTTTTAGCACGGTATTCCTCACTTTTTATTTCGTGTTTATTTTCAACTTGTATGGCCAGATGATCTTTAAAAACAAAAAAACCAACCCAAAGGCCAGAGGTGATTGTATCATAACCAGAGATTGGGCCATAATGAGCTGTGACGAAATGTGGCGCGTGAGCCGCGCATGAATCAGCTGCTTTATGTTGCGTCAGAGACAGGCAGGCAGGCAGGCAGGAATGCAAATGGTAGTGAAGCTGAATGCCAGACATCCAGATCTGCTAAAAACCTTATCTGATGCAGCTAGCTCGCTCCCTTGCCCAACAAGATATGATGTTGTTCAGCTGGTTTGTTTGTTTGGCTTTTTGATGCATGCGCGTACGCGCGCCCAGGCTTGCCAGCATATATGAATGAATATTCGTGTGCAAGCGTGCACGCACGCACGCACAACAGTCCCTTCCCCCTCCAGACAGACAGACAGACAGACAGACAGACAGACAGACAGACAGACAGACAGACAGACAGACAGACAGACACACACACACACACACACACACACACACACACACACACACACACACACACACACACACACACACACACACACACACACGAGAACAGCATACGTGTCTGCACACTCATGCATACATGAAGTCAAAAATTAATACGCGTGTTCGCAAGTGTGCGTAAGAACGCTCGCGATTGATTGTGTGTTTGCTGAATATTAATTTGTTTGCGTCCGTACAGCTCTTTCACTTTTGTTTAGGTTCACTGAAAGCTATCGTATTTTCCCCTCTCTCATTTGTCTTTTTTACCCTTCAGAATTTTTCATTTTACACGTTGGCTGAGACCAAAATTTTCTTTTGTCTAATACCACTGAGAGTGAACAGACGTTAAATTGAAAAAAAACCAACAACAAATGTTTGGTCAGTTATTGATGTAAACAACGTTTCAAGGCCTCCATTAAAATATTGTTATGCTTTAAAATAATCATGATGTTGAGGTCGTCTTCCTCCCTCACAAGCTCTTGGCACAAATACCGGTATTCTCCATTGAATGAAAGAGAGAAAAAAAAACCTGAAATCAGAGTATGGCTGCCTGTATGGTGAGGTACTTAAAAACGCAAACTTTTCAACTACTGTGTTCTCCAGGCCTCATGCTGATTCTAAGATACGATGAATGAGTGTATTTCTGACTGAATCCCTGGAAGCTAAGCTGGGGAACGCTCAACATAATATATCCCGCCTATAGCACCCCCAGATTCAAGACTAATAATTACAAATTGCTGTTAGAACTGTGGATATGAATATCATTAAAAGCTAACAATCCCCATAATTCGTCCGAACACTATCATCCAAATCATCGTCAGCATTATCATCATCACAAATCATGACTGGCATTGCCACTCTTATCATTTATTTTGCTGTGAACATCGTCATAAACTACTCCACCATAGTCAGAGTAATAATACATACCAGAAGTCGGAATGCGGCTACCTTAATGGTGGGCAAACAGTCGCATACTCAAGAATCTCACTGTTGGTGAACCTCAGAGCTCTACCCGAGGAAAGGAGTAAAACAACAACAACAACAAAACCAACCACAGCAACAAAAAAAACCCATCCTAATATTAATACTGCCATAGCTATGAATTCATGCACCACTACATGCTGCATGTACAAGCATCAGACTCGAGTGACCCTGTCCTTGTCTTGTGGTTTGTCAGATCACAGGAGATACGGAGGCAGATGAGTCACTCATTCATCCTTGTTTGGGTTTACAGCCCAGCCGACCACCAAGGTCAGCGGGCAGAGAAAGTGGGGGACAGAACTGATGCTTGCGTTCAACTTTGGCGAGGTCAGTGCAAGGAGTTATCGTTCTTTATATACAGCCACAGAAGTTATGTTTATTATTATCATTACTGACTCATTCTACATGTCATGTCAACACTCTCCTCCAACCTGCTTCTATCTCTCTCTCTCCATACCCTCTCCTCAACCCTGTGTGTGTGTGTGTGTGTGTGTGTGTGTGTGTGTGGTGTGTGTGTGTGTGTGTGTTGTGTGTGTGTGTGTGTGTGTGTGTGTGGTGTGTGTGTGTGTGTGTGTGTGTGTCTGTCTGTCTGTCTGTCTGTCTGTCTTGTCTGTCTGTCTCTCCTCCCCCTCTCTCTCTCCACTGTACGCTTGGCACTTTCCCCCCAATAGTTTGCAAGCCTATATTTCTTCCTTATTTCATATGTGTGTGTGTGTGTGTGTGTGTGTGTGTGTGTGTGTGTGTGTGTGTGTGTGTGTGTGTGTGTGTGTGTGTGTGTTGCTTCCTTGTTTGTTTTTCAATCAGATAAGCAAGCCATGACGACATGCAGAACTGCTGATGTTTTTGTGTTAATGTTCCCCCCTACCCCCTCCCGGCATATTCATTTCAGTGACGTCATCAGCATACCTGCTTGGGGGGACGGGGGGGGTTCAGAGTAGGGGAGAGAGAGAGAGAGAGAGAGAGAGAGAGAGAGAGAGAGAGAGAGAGAGAGAGAGAGAGAGAGAGAGAGAGAGAGAGAGAGGGAGGGAGGGAGGGAGGGGGAAAGGAAAGAACAGAGTAAGGGACTTTCTTTTCATACTTCCAATTTGATTTTTTTTTAATTCACCGTTCATTTGTATTATGAATATAAAAGTGTATCAATGTTTGAATGCTGAATATAGCAGTCATTTTGTAAAGGGGAATAATTTGTTAATCCGATTTTTTTTTCTTTAACCATTCATGCTATTGAGCTCCCTTTTCACGCTTTGCGGTCTAAGGCGAGGGTACTGTAAAC
>CM060332.1:33902646-33904001 GCA_030674155.1 Stramonita haemastoma
TGTGTGTGTGTGTGTGTGTGTGTGTGTGTGTGTGTGTGTGTGTGTGTGTGTGTGTGTGTGTGTGTAGTGTGTGTGTGTGTGTGTGTGTGTGTGTGTGCGTGCGTGTAGGTGTGTGTGTGTGTGTAGGTGTGTGTGTGTGTTGGTGTGTGTGTGTATGTATGTATGTATGTATGTATGTATGTATGTATGTATGTATGTATGTATGTATGTATGTATGTATGTGTGTGTGTGTATGTGTGTGTGTGTGTGTGTGTGTGTGTTGTGTTATGTATGTATGTATGTATGTATGTATGTATGTATGTATGTATGTATGTATGTATGTATGTATGTATGTATGTATGTATGTATGTATGTATGTGTTGTGTGCGCCGCGCACGCGCGCGTGTGTGTGCTTTGCATTCCATTGGCGTTTTTCCTGGTTCATTTTGTGAGCAAGTTGCGTTGCTTATTCGATGTCCCATCTCGAACAAACAGTCTGGTTTTGGCACGGCAGCCCTCCGCCTACCTTTCACTTACTCCTGCTTCTTGTTGTTCTTCCTCTGTGGATCGGTGGTCTAGGTGGTCACGCGCCTTGCCTAGAAAGCAAAAAGTCCGGGTCGGAGTGTGCGGGGTTCGTACCCGTTTGGACCCAAAACTTTTCCCCCATCCATTAGACCCTCAGTGGTGGTCTGGGCGCTAGTCTTTCGGATGAGACGATAAACCGAGGTCCCGTGTGTTACACATCACTATTTAGCGCACGTAAAAGATCCCACGGCAACAAGGGGGTTGTCCCTGGCAAAATTCTGTAGAAAGAAGCCACTCTGATAGGGAAACAAATACACTTGCATGCAGGAAAAAAAAAAGGGTAAGGCGCTGCACATGTGGAGACGCGCTCTCCCCGGGGAGAGCAACCCGAATTTCACGGAGAGAAATCTGCCGTGACATAAAGTGGTACAAAATACAAAATACAAAAAATACAAAAAAATTCTTGAATATTATAATATATATTTTTTAGAGATACATTCATTCGTTTATTTATTCTTTTATTTCGACGACAATGGAATAAGTACCCATGTGCTTCGTTACGTCCTGTTCCCGTGTGCGTACGTGCGGTTTTGTAAATTTGGTCATCCGTTGCGACTAGCACAAATTGCCTACTCTTACAAAAAGTGGAAACAGGTTTTAACGTGTGTGCAAGATGTTCTACATGCGTTCGTTTACGGGATATCAGTTTATGGTCTCATCCAAAGGGGGGGAGGAGATACACACAATACACACACACATATACATTTTATATATATATATATATATATATATATATATATTTTATATATATATATATATATATATATATAAATATATATATATATATATAT
>CM060332.1:33904101-33906601 GCA_030674155.1 Stramonita haemastoma
ACATCTTGCGCACATGTTAAATCCTGTTCCACTTTTCATAAGAGTAGGCCATCATGTGCGGGGTGGGAACAGATCACAACATTTTCAGAACTGCATACACACGGGGACAGGATGTAAAAAAAAAAAGCACATGAGTGGCTATTCCATTATCCTCGATATGAAAAAAAGAATTTAAAAAAAAGAACCGCACGCGCACACACACACACACACACCACACACACACTTTCCATGCACTTGGGTTTATTAAGCTGCTGTATTGACATTTTGAATCTCATCTGAGATTTTTTTCTCATCTCCCTCTGTTGTACATGATTGTTAATTGCTTATTTAATCTTTTTGTACTTTTTTCCCAGATTGCTCTTTTTGTTTTTGGTCTACCCACTTACTCAATAGTCACGTTTGAGAAATAATATTTTGAGTGCTAAATGTTTTTGACACCCCTTTATTCAAATACTTTTAACTGTTACTGTAATGATTTACATGTTGGATGGTGATGCTCATTTTCTCTTTCCATTTTTTTCTCTTCTCTTTTGTCGGTATCTTTCCATTGTTGTTCATTGTGCTCAGTTATTTTTTTCTTTCCTTTTCATCAGTGCAGTTGCTTAAATGTAATAATATTTTTGTATATAACTCTACTTATGATTTTGAAGTCACTTGCTAACCAGAGCTCATATTTTACATCTATTTTGAATGTGTTAGGGGACTATTGATTTTTTGCCACCATATTAAAAGGCTTTTTGGGGTGTATATATATATATATATATTATATATATATATATATATTACACATATATATATACATATATATATATATATCACAGAGAGAGAGAGAGAGAGAGAGAGAGAGAGATATAAAATATATATATGTATATATACATACACAGAGAGAGAGAGAGGGGAGAGAGATAGATAGATAGATAGATAGATAGATAGATAGATAGATAGATAGATAGATAGATAGATGAATAGATAAATAGACAGATAGACAGATAGATAGATAGATAGATAGATAGATAGATAGATAGATAGATAGATAGATAGATAGAATATATATTATATATGGGTATATCTATCTATCTATCTATCTATCTATTAATCTATATCTATATCTATATCTATCTATCTATCTATTATCTATCTATCTATCTATCTATCTATCTATCTATATTATATATATATATATAAATATATACACGTATCTGTTTTGTTACTTAGTAATGTTTATCAGTGATCTTCTTGGTTTGGTTTTTGTTTGGGTTTTTGTGTGTGTTTTTTTTCCTCTAGTATCATCATTACTATATCTTTTTGCCTGTGTGTATTATCACTCAATTTCTTCTTTAATGTTTTTTGATAATCAGATAAAAAAGAAATGTAAATGACAACACTTATATCATTTTCAGATTTATTACCCAATTATATTAGATTTTAAAATGTGTTTAAAAAATCGTGGCAGTTTCATTTTCTGCATGGTTTCTAATATTCTTTCACAATCATTCCATATTCTTCATATGAGTTTAAATAAACCGAGGCCCCAGGTGTGAATGCCTGCAGAACGTCTTGAGCACACATTAAAACCTGTTCCACCTTTGGGAAGTGTAAGCCATTTTGGTGGTAGGAACGGATAAAAAAAAAAACAACTGCATGCACACAGGTGTCACATTTAGACACCCCCCCTAAGTCGGAATACAGCTACCTAAATAGTGGGTCAAAAAACGTCTGCATACACAAATCTTACCATTGGTGTATGTACCTCACAGCTGTAGCCGAGGAGCTAAACCAAAACAAAAAAAGTCACAGACCATGTTGTTTTCATTGCAGAGTTCTCCAATTAAAATTCACTTCTACACTTTGCTATGATTTCTGTTTGGGTTCAATGTTCTTGTTTGGTTTTTTGCTTTTCAATTGACTTTTACTATTTTTTGGTGAATAAAATCTTCTGTTAAAAAAAAAGCCTTATGTTTTGTGAGTGAGTACCTTATCATCTTGACAGGAATATATCAACAGCACAAAAATTTAACAACAACAAAAACCACATCTTAAAACAAATATGGAATATTTCAAACAGCACAAAATCTTAACAACAAAAAACAAAACAAACAAAAAAGACCAAAGCAGACAAACAAAATCTGTACTTCCTACCCTATAATATTCCAATTTAAAAAATGTCTGATCTACAAAAAAAAAGTGGCACACCCAAAAGTGACTCGTACTGTTCTGTCTTGTATGTGCCTAGCACCTTGCGGCTACACAGTAGCGTTTGAATGGACTGCTCCACAAAATTTCAACAAATGTATTAAAATATTCAGCTCAAAACCTTCTCTTAGATTCAAGTTATAAAAGAAATTATCAGGAAAACAATCTTTTGTTGGTTCCTTCCCTCCACCCATTTATATATCATTATTTTATATGTACAAATCCCATATCACAATTCTCACACACACACTCTCTCTATATATACAACACACACACTCACTCACAAACACACACACACACCACACAC
>CM060332.1:33916601-33991714 GCA_030674155.1 Stramonita haemastoma
TCACACAAAACTCAAGCACAATAATTGATCACATCTACGTATCAAATCCTAAAAACATCATAGAAACATGTGTCCCTGTCTATAACTGCAGCGATCACTACCCAGTAAGTACTACATGGTCAAAAAAAGGAACAAAAATTCCCAAACCTGGCCATAAAAACATAACATATCGTTCCTTTGCAAAATTTAATGAAAAGCTTTTCCTTCTCGAACTAAGTAACTCGATGCTCTCAGAAACATTCAACATTACTGATCCAGACTCGGCCATCGAGTTTTGGATAAAAACTTTCACTGAAATTTACAATAAACATGCTCCACTTAAAACCATAAGGGTCAAACATGTCCCCAAACCGCCTTGGCTCACAAAAGAACTAGAAGAAGCATGCTATCTTAGAGATTTCTTAAAAAAACATAAATACCATGAAGAGTCAAAAGATTACTAAACGCCATAAACTCACAGAAACGTCGAGAAAAAAAAATATATTTCCAAGATTTACTATCCTCCAAACAAAACTAAAAAATCATTTGGAGGGCCATTAATCAAATAACAAACAAACAATCATCTTCCAAATCAAATGTAATCAAAGATGTTACTGCTGAACAACTCAACAATCACTTCATAAACGTTTCTACTAATGTTGTTAGCAATGACAATTCGAAATCCAATAACCTAAACACATTAAAACAATACTGCCAAGAAAAGCATATTCCCTCAAAACTACACATACCATTTATTTCTGTTTTTGAGGTCCATAATTACATGATTCACCTCAAACAGTCAAGGACACGAGGTCTTGATGGAATAGACAGCAGAATTCTAAAACTTTCAGCTCCAGTTATCACAGACACTCTCACATATATATATATAACCAATGTCTTGAAAAGAACTATTTTCCCAATGCCTTCAAAACTGCTAAAGTAATCCCCATCCACAAATCTGGTGACTCTTCAGATCCCTCAAATTATAGGCCAATCTCTATTATATCCCTTCTTTCAAAACCCCTGGAAAAACATAAATAAACACTTAGTCATATAGAAACTAACAACCTACTCCACCCTAATCAGTCAGGATTCAGACAAAATCACTCGTGTCATACTGCACTGACTAGTTTCATAGACAATTGGCTAACAAACATTAATGAAAATAAATTTTGTGGAGTATTATTTGTAGATTTCAAAAAAGCATTTAATACAATTGACCACACACTTCTCATCAGAAAGCTAGACCTGTACAATAGATCATCAAATAGTCTAGAACTACTCGCTTCTTATCTCAAGAACAGACAACAGTGTGTTTCAACAACTACATCCACATTCAATCTAAAACGCATTCTTTATGGAGTACCACAGGGATCTATACTAGGACCAATTCTCTTTTCTTTATACATAAATGACCTTCCTCTACATATTGCATCCAAATGTGAACTATTTGCTGATGACACAACCATACATACAAGCCATAATGACATTGACTCTCTTGCAACCATATTACAACAAAGCTGTGATGATCTTGTCAAATGGACAGATCTGAACCACATGTCTATTCACCCCCAAAAAACAAAATGCATGCTTATCACCACCAGACAAAAGCGACAAAATTTACCTCATAATCAGTTTCCAATACATATAAAAAAGGAAACAATCGAACAAACCTCTCATCACAAAGTTCTAGGAGTGACAATTGATGAAAATCTCAGCTGGTTCTACCACATATCTCACCTATGCAAATACTTGTCCCAAAGAGTATACCAGTTGACTAAAATTGAACACTTCCTTGACTATCATTCAAGGAAATTATTCTTTCAAGCTTATATACAATCCTCAATAGACTATGCCTCAACCCTATGGGATTCTGCCAGTGCAAACACTATGAAACCCTTATCAAGTCTGTATAAATGTGCTCTCAAACTTATCCTCCTGAAGAAAACAACATTACTTGACGTGGATTATACTCAGTTAAGTATTCTCCCCCTACAACAAAGACTAAAATATAACAAGGGCATCCTGATGTTTAAGATAATGGCAGGAGCTGTCCCCACATCCTTAAGAGCTAAGTTCCCAATGAATCGTTCCAGAAATACTGAAAAGCCAAGTATCCCAATCCCAAGAATAGACTTGTTCAAGTCCAGTTTACTATACTCAGGCCCTGTACTGTGGAACTTCCTTCCCGATTCAATTAAAACAGCACCAATCATTGTCGACCTTCAAAAATCACCTAATGCACTTGATGCATCAAAACTAATGAACCAGTACTCATCCTGTTGGATATATATAATTCTCCCCCTTTCTCTCTCTTCTTCTTGTGTGTGTGTGGTGTGTGTGTGTGTGTGTGTGTGTGTGTGTGTGTGTGTGTGTGTGTGTGTGTGTGTGTGTGTGTGTGTTTAAATGTTTTTATATGTATCTTATCTTTGTGCACCTGTAACTGATTTCAAAGAGTAAATTTTTAATATTTTATTTTCATGTCACATTTATCATATGGTATAATTCTCTATATATGCATAAGTAAAAGATAGGGAGTGTTAAGTGATGATATGATTGGTCAGTTGAAAATTGTGCGCAACACTACCTGGCTAAAAATGTACTGTGTACTCTCTCTCTCCTCTCTCTCTCTCTCCTCTCTCTCCTCTCTCTCTCTCTCTCCTCTCTCTCTCTCTCTCTCTCTCTCTCTCTCTCTCTCTTGTTGCCTAAACATGTTATCATTCATATTGAGGAATACTTTATTCACTTTTTGTACTATTTAATAATCACGTGTTGATTGCAGTTGATTTTGTATAATTTTTTAATTCTCAAGTAAGCTGAATAATTATGTTCATTATGATTACAAAATGGTTATGAACGTGATTTTTATGACCATAAATACATAATCATAAGATTCAGGTACTAGAATATGTATGTCTTAATATATATGCCTTACAGCGGATGGATTCCTTTTGTGTTCCGTTACATGACTTGATTAAAATTAGGCATATACTTCCTTTAAAATGAAGTTTATTGATGACATGAGCGCGAACTTGTGTGTGTGTGTGTGTGTGTGTGTGTTGTGTGGTGGGTGTGTTTTGGGTGGTGTGTGTGTGTGTGTGTGTGTGTGTGTGTGTGTGTGTGTGTGTGTGTGTGTGTGTGTGTGTGTGGATAATTGTTTTTATTTGTCGTCTCCCCTTGTATTAAAATATTATGATTTGCATGACTTTTTTGTTGTTGTTGATGTTGATAGGTCGTACCTCAATTTTTGATGTTTTGTTCTTGTTTTTTTTTTCTGTTTTAACTTTGCTGTTTGCTTCTGTTTCTTCTTTTTTATATGAAGTATGAATGTAAAAGAAAGGATAATATTGTCACCTGATATGATTGTTTGACTTTTATCATTCTTCTTTTTCTATGACTAAAATTTTTTAAAGAAAAAACAACAACAAAAAACAAACCTACCACCTCAAGTACATGTGCGCCTGCGGATATGTGCTTATAGATATAAGTGTGAGTAAGTGTTGTGTGTGTGTGTGTGTGTGTGTGTGTGTGTGTGTGTGTGTGTGTGTGTGTGTGTGTGTGTGTGTGTGTGATTTGTATGTGCATTTGCCTGCGAGCGTGCATGCGTGAGTGAGTTGCGTATAATTATGTATGTATGTATGTATGTATGTATGTATGTATGTATGTATGTATGTATGTATGTATGTATGTATGTATGTTGTATGTATGTATGTATGTATGTGCGTGCGTGCGTGCGTGCGTGCGTGCGTGCGTGCGTGCGTGCGTGTGTGTAACCTACGTATAGGAGTGACTTTTACGTGTATTATTATCATACTATTATCACTATTGTTGATATTATTCTTATTGTCATCATTATAATCATTGTATTATCTTCAGTTCCTTCTGAGTTCATTTTGTTGTTATGAGTTGTAACAATGTGTAGCTAATTATTTTTGGGTGGACTTTTCTTGGTTGCTAAGTCGTTTATTTCATTATGTTTCTTTGGTTGCTCTTTATCTATTAACGCTTCTCTTTTCTATGATCAAAATCATTTTATTGTGGCTTCTGATTTTCGTCTTCTGAATGAGTGCATTTTTATTATCTTATTATGTATAATGTCCTTATTCCTTTATGTTGTTTGGTACTGCTTACAGCTTTACTGTTTATTATTTTTTTATCTTGATGTTATCCCTGAAAAGGGCGGGGACTGGATGTAAAAAAAGCACTTGAGTGCTTATCTATTATCCTCGAATAAAAGAATTTTGCCTTGCCTTGCCTTGCCTTGCCTTGCCTTGCCTCTCTCTCTCTCTCTCTCTCTCCTCTCTCTTCACTCTCTCCTCTCTCTCACTCTCTCTCTCTCTCTCTCCTCTCTCTCTCTCTCTCTCTCTCCTTCCTCTCTCTCCTCTCTGACTTGCGGGAGAAAGACCTATCCAAATACTTCACAAATGATAATGAACATCCCCTTCAAACAATTTTGAATAGTGGAAATGTTTGCCAGTTGAGACATTTGGGTATGTATATATCTTATGCTCTGAAAGCATAGAACTTAGTTAAGTATAATCGATGTACAAAAAGTTGAAGTAGTTTATGTCTCTTTGGAAAATCGCTCATGACAATGCCAAAATTCTTTTGTTTGTTTATTGTTTTACTTCCAGTTTTGTTGTATACCCGGCCCGGTGGCCTTACAATTGAATTCAACCTTAAGATTGGTTGAATGGTTCAACCGTAAGAATTGGTTAAATGCAAGTGCTTTGGTTTGCTTTTGCAAAATATAGCGCTACATAAATTTCATTTATTATCATTCTACTACTACTACTACTACTACTACTACTACTACTACTACTAACTACTACTACTACTACTACTACTACTACAACAAACATGATAATGATAACAATACTACTGCTAATAGCATAATGACGATAATAATGACAATAATATAAGAAATTTATATAGCACGCGCGCTTTATCTTGTAAAAAAAAACAACAACAACCCAACAACAATCAAAAACAACAAAAACCACCCGCAAACCCCCCGAAAGTGCTTGCATCCAACCCTTTCTTACACATGCAACCAATCGCAAAATAGCTTTAACAAATTCAAACAAATTACATACAAACACACAATACAAACATGAAGGCGGGGTGAATGGGGATTTGGCTGTTGAGGGCAGGGTGGATATGTTGAGAGAATGATCCGTCTCTACTCATGATTATTGTGCACATGCATGTGTGTAATTTTGAACACCTACGTATGTGTACCTACATAACCCGGTACGTAGCTTCTCAGCAGAGTAAACAGCCAGAGTTAATTGTTATACACCCGTTGTTAATGTTTGCTTTGGATGTTGCTTTTTGTGTTTGTTGTTGATGTTATTGTTGTTGTGGTTGTTGTTGGTGGTGGTGGTGGTGGGTGGTGGTGTGTGTGTGTGTGTGTGTGTGTGTGTGTGTGTGTGTGTGTGTTGTGTATGTGTGTACGTGTGTGCATTGGTTTTGTTTTTTTATCTTTGGTTGGTTTTGGGGTTGGTTGTGGGGATCTTTTTACTTGAAGGGGGTGGGGTGGAGAGGCAGTCGTTGTTTTTTCTATTTGCTTTGGGTTTTGCTGTTGTTGTTGTTCTTGTTGGGTTTTGTTTTGGAGGGGGGGGGGGAGTGTTTGGTTTTTAGCTTAGTTTTGTTCGTATATTTTAATTTTTGGGAGGGGAGGGGGAAGTGTTATCCGCGGTTTTTTGTTTTGTTTTGATGTGTGCGTGCGTACGTGCGTGCATGCGTGCGTGCGTGTGTGTGTTCTCATCTTTGGTGGGTGTATTTTTAAAGATTATTTTTCCTGTTTCTTTTAATTGTATGACTTCTTTTGTTTAGGTTTTAATTCTCATAAATGCATGTACGTCATTTTTTTTTTCGTAGATAGATGGCTTGATAAAGAAAAAGCAGTTGCACTGCTTACTCAATGTACCATCTGAAAATAAAAGTTTGACTTGACAGTACCTACATCAGAAACCTCTGATGCAATCACAAAAACAACTAGAACCTACACATGTGTACGTACCTACATAATCTGGAACGTAAAAAAAAGCAAATACATTGCTTATTCAATCTACCATTCGTAAATTACAAACAACAACAACTGACTTTGAAGTAACTTGTCAGCGGAAAAAAAAGAGCGCCCCCCCCCCCCCCCACACACACACACCAATAAAACGTAGCCAGCCTCATCACAAGGCTTAGATTAATTTTCTTTTTCCTGTCTGCAACTGTGTTGTTTCTCTATCAGAAAGGCTTTATTTGTACAGAATTTTGCCTTGGACAACCCCCTTATTGCCCTGGGTTGTTTTACGTGCGCTAAATAATGATGTGTAACTCACGGGACCTCGGTTTATCGTCTCATCCGAAAGACTAGCACCCAGACCACCACTCATGGTGTAATGAATGGGGGGAAAGTTTTGGGCCCAAAACGGGATTCAAACCACTGCACACTCCGACCCGGACTTTTTGCTTTCTAGGCAGGTGCGTTACCTCTAGACCACCGATACCTCAAACATTGTTCTCCCAAGATCTAGTCATAGGAGCTTCGTTCCTAAAAATTCCCATTGAAAAAGAAATCTGCAAAACAAAAAACCCCACCAACAACCACACTGCTTATTCAATGTACCAGCTTTGAGAAATTTTCAAAGACGCACCTTACAACATGCATAACTTTATAAGCTGCTTTGTGAGATCAGAACTATAAATATATAAAGTGAAATATGAGCTGTTCGGTGAGATCAGAACTTTAAATATATAAAGTGACATCTAAGCTAACCACTAAAATCTGGTCATGCTGTCCTGGAAATACCCCGTCTGCTCTCAAACACACACACACACACACACACTACACCCCCCCCCCTCTCTCTCTCTTTTGATTTTGTGTTTAGTTGAGTTCTTTATGGATACAGTTGATTGTAATATTTTTCCTGGTTATGATGTTTACTGTAAACCTGCGATAAAGTTATCCAAGCAAGGAGGACGTTCTGGTGGCATAGTGTGTTTAATAAAAAGTTGTTTTAGTTCATATGTGATGATGGTTGATACAAAGTGTTAATATATGTGCGTTTCATATGGATAGAAAACTTTTTGGGACATTGAGGGATGTGTTTTATGTTTGTACATATGTTCCGCCTGAGGGGTCCCCTCTCTATACACACTGATGTTCCGCCTGAGGGGTCCCCTCTCTATACACACTTTGATCTGGACAATGGAATCCATGAACTTGAAGAATGTTTAACTGATGTTTTGTTACAAGATGATGTGTATGTGATTCTTTGCGGTGACTTTGAATAGCAGAGCATCAAACATTTCCTTGAACACTTCTGGTGATTTAGGTTTAAACATTCAAAGCCAGTCTCTTAGTGCTAGTCGTTGTTCAGAAGATTATTGCTTGAACACTTATGGAAAAATGCTTTTGAATATGTGTACCGCTCTAGATTTATGTATTCTAAATGGTGTATGTAATGGCGACCTTGAAGATCGCTACACATACATATATAATTTTGGAAGTAGCGTCAATGATTATTCTATATTATCAAGTGAGCTTTTTTCCCTTGTGTATGATACATGTAAAATGTGTATCGTTGAACGGATTGATTCTGATCATATGCCATTAACATGCAGTGTGGTTTTTCCTATGTATATTTTAGAGATATAGCAACAGATGATCAGATATCGAGGGTTGCGTGCCAGAAGCGGCTATCGGCCACTTTTTCACTTTTTGGTATGTGGAGACTCTTTATAGCATATACTTTACCCTTACAATAAGCTATGTGGCTGTGATTGATTTTTAAGTTGTTACTTACAAAAACCATTCCGGTTCATCAAAGTTCTCACCCATCCCAACCCTGCCTGAAATGCCCAGAACACGATAGCCGTTGCTCGCAGTACAAGATTACTACCAGTATTGATTCCGTTTACCGCCAGAACCGGACATATAAGGAAGGCCGCTACTGGCAATGCACATTCATCTACTTCTGATTTCAACTTTCCTGCCCAAAATGTCTATCTGGGGATGATCGAAGCAGGTAGAGGCAAAGTGGCTACAGGCTACGTTGTTTTGACCCTGCACAAACCGGCCAATTGTACATGATTACTGCTGGCGATTGCGAAAGAGGGGGGGGGGGGGTCTGTAAATCCTAGTCTGTCATCTGATATCAGAGGGAGGTGGCAGCGACATCCTGTTTACAGAGGAACTATAAAGGTATACAGAATTTTTAGACTTTCATTTTCATCTGTGTTTGCACAGGAAGAAGACTGCTGGTAATGTTTTAAATTAAGGACTTTTAATACCATAGTTTGTTTAACTTCTTGTTTATACAAACAAAAGTCGAAATATAATAATACTCATCGTTACAGTGTGCAATTTGCGCAATATAACGTTTGAATTAATGTCATTTGGACAAAATATTGCTTAACAATGCGATTATGCTGGAAATAAATAACAGTTTAGTAAGAAGATTTCTTGGCAAACTTTTGTATTTTTTCTTATTTTAGTTTGAGTTGTTCAGTTCCCTTTCCATGATAAATAAATTATGCGTATGGGTTTGCAGTTGGACTTACGACTGACAAGGGACAGATGAAACTATTGGACGTAAAGTTGGGTTCTTTCAGATTCTTTATTATTTAAGGGGGTGGAGGTGATTTGTGTTGTTCTTGTTTTCTTTGTTTGTTAGTTTTAGTTCTTGTATCACATGAAGAGACAGTCAAAGGTGCACGCACAAACACTAACACACACACCACTCACACACTCTCTCTCTCTCTCTCACACACACACACACACACACACACAACACACACACACACACACACACACACACACACACACACACACACACACACACACACCACACACACACACACACACACCTACACACAACACACACAGCACAACGCACACACTCATACACACACATATACGCACACGCAGTACACACGTAACACGCTACACATACACTCAACCACACATATACACCACACCACTACACACTACCAACAACCACACACAACACCAACACACACACACAACTCTCTCTCACACTCCACACACACACACACACACACACACACACACACACACACACACACACACACACCACATCTTTCACCACACCACCACCACACACAACCACACACACACACACACACACACACACACAAACACACACACACACACACCACACACACACACACACACAACGGGGGACGGATAGCCTAGTGGTCAGTACATTGTGCTGGCAATTTGACGACCTGGGTTCGAATCCGGTCGAGGAGATTTTTCTTCTGGAGTTAACATCAGTGCTGACTCTACTCTCCCCAAAAGTCCTTCGGATGAGACTTTAAACCGAGGCCCCGTGTGCGAACACACGCAGAACATCTTGCGCACACATTAAATCCTGTTCCGCTTTTCGTAAGAGTAGGCCATCGTGTGCCGGTGGGAACAGATGACATTTACAAAACTGCATACACACAGGGACTGGATGTAAAAAAGCACAAGAGTGCTTATCCCATTATCCTCGATATAAAAGAATAAATTAAATCAACACCACACACACACACACACACACACACACACACACACACACACCACACACACACACAGAAAATAAAATCAATAAATATTATAAGTACACACACACACACACACACACACACACACACACACACACACACACACACACACACCACACACACACCAGCGAACAGATAAGAAAAATTATGCAAGCGTTCTACTATGAATCAGTGAATGTGTGTATGTATGCACATAAGCACGCACACACACACAAATCACACATGTATATACATACATGCACACATACTGGAGCGCAAACGAGCACAGTTACACACACAAGCACATACACACTCATACATGCACACACACGGCACACACACATACGCGCGCGCGCGCACACACACACACACACACATACACACACGCGCGCACACACATACATACATACACAACCACAGACAGAATAAAACAAATTAAAAAAAACTTATACACAACACAACACAAACACACACAAATACACACACATATCAACACACACGCACTTATACACATGCGCATACACACACACACACACACACACACACATACGCGCGCACCGCGCACCCCCCCCCCCCCCCCCCCCCACACACACACACATTCTCTAAATGTAACACGATTATATAAAGGATCTTTTCGTGGTCTAATAGATCTAAAAAGATCTCTGTTGCGTTTTCTCTCATGTCCCCCCCCCCCCCCCCCCCCCTTCGTCCTTTGGAACATGGACTGAGTGAGTGAGTGAGTGTGAATAGATCTACCACATTATGGAACAGGAGTTAAATTAAAGAAGGAATGTTTGAATCACCACCCCCCCCCCTCCATTCCTCTTCCCCACTACAATAATAGAAAGGAAGTGTTCCACTTGGCTGGTCATGTTTAAGTTGTTTAGGTCAGAGGTTTTAGAGAGGGATCACTGTTTTCTTGTTAGTTTCTCTCCATCAGAGAGTTGATTCACTGCTAATTTGACACAACCTTTAATTAAAACACATCACCTAGGTATACCTTGGTCCCATTCTAACCCATCACTTAGAGATGAGGTGGCTGGCATTTCCACTGTTGAAAGGCCAGTGGAGGTGATGTCAAAGGAAGTGGCAAGCCCAGAGTTAAGCCCTGCTGTTACCTGTGCTGGGGTGTGGCAAGCCTAGCCTAAACACTTCAAGTGGCTAAAGATGGCATAGGTGTCCCCGGTATCCTAGGAGATAATCCCCCCACCCCTCTGTTCATCTCAGGCTGCCTCTCCTATCAGGTAAAATAAGGGGGGTTGTGGTGTAATTAGGCTAATAAATTGTCTTATTTATACTGTGTGCATGCCTACCTGCCTGCATGTGTGTGTGCACGTGCGTGCGTGGGTGCGCGCGTGTGTGTGTGTGTGTGTTTGTGTGTGTATGTATGTGTGTATGAGTGTGTGTGTGGTGTGTGTGTTTGTGTTGTGTGTGTGTGCGTGTATGTTTGTGTGTGTGTGTGTATGGTTTGTGTTTGTATGTGTGTGTGTGTGTGTGTGTGTGTGTGTGTGTGTGTGTGTGTGTGTGTGTGTGTGTGTGTGTGTGTGGTGTGTGTCTGTGTGTGTCTGTGTCTGTGTGTGAGCGAGTGTGTGTGTATGTGTTTGTGTTTGTGAGTATGGAGTAAGAGATATCACCGATGGAAACAATAGAATAATTACATCTTCGATTTAAAACCAAATAAACGAATTCAAGGCAATAGAAAAACTGATATAACAGTAAAAATATGAGACAGAAAACATGACATCAAACAAAACTATGAACTTACAAATATTAGCATGACAGATTTGATAAACAAACATAAAATTGGAAGAGATGGAGAGAGAGAGAGAGAGAGAGAGAGAGAGAGAGAGAGAGAGAGAGAGAGAGAGAGAGAGAGAGAAATCAAGTCAAAGTCAAGTCAAGTCAAAAACACTTTAATCATCCCTGAAGGGCAATTACAATACTGACAGGCATATTGATACAAATCATAATCAAACACACAAAGGAGCTACATTTCCTATTTGTTCAAACATTATAATAACTTCAAATAAAATGTCACAAACACTCACACTCTACGCGCGCTTGCACACATGCAAACACACGCATACACACACACCAATGTTTAGATACAATGTTCTTAAAAACCATTGACTAGAAGAGACATATGATCACCATTATTTACACATATATACGCACGCGTTCACACCCGCACATATACATGCATACACACACACACACACACACACACACACACACACACACACACACACACACACACACCACCCCCTCCCCCCCCATACAATCCACACCCACCCGCCCCCACACTCACACATACACACACGCTCCCCCCCCCCCCTATCCATACACACCATCCACACCCACCCGTCCCCCCCCCCCCACACACACGCACATAATTGGTAGAAGACACTCTTAGGTCGGAATTTTAACAACCCTAATTCACAAAAAAAAAAAAATCAAAAAAATAAAGACCAAAGAGAGAGAGAGAGAGAGAGAGAGAGAGAGAGAGAGAGAGAGAGAGAGAGAGGGAGGGGGTGGGGGGGGGGGTCAACCTTCTTTCTCAGAGTTTGAAAAATCGGAAATGTGAAGTGATGGCACTTGTGCATGCTTTGTGGGGTTCATAAATACTGCTTCTTGATCTAGCCTAGTGGTTAATGCAAGGGTATTGGGCAAAAGCCTGCAAATGAGAGTGACAGCCTGTTTCTCTGCATACGCATACTTTGGACACTCCTGTACAATAGTGGCATAGGAAACGCCATGTTGTCCATCTGTTTCCCCACTTTTATATTTTGTATTTTGTACCACTTAATGTCACAGCAGATTTTTCTGCTTGAAATTCGGGCTGCTCTCCCCAGGGTGAGCGCATGGCCACAAGTGCAGCGCCTACCCTTTTTTTTTTTCTTTTTCCTGCATGCAACTGTATTTGTTTCCCTATCAGAGTGGTTATTTTTGACAGAATTTCATCCCCCATCCTCTCCTCCCACCTTCTCTTCATCCCCCTCCTCTCTCCCCTCCACCCCCAACCTCCCCCCCCTCCCCCTCTCCCCCCCCCGCCTCCTCCCCCCACCCCATATCTCCTCCCCCTCCCCTCCCCCCCATTCTTCCCCCTTCCCCACGTTTCCCCTCATCCAGACACAAACACGGAAGATAGACAACACATCTCCTCCAAAGCTCAGAGGATTAGAAGTTAGGGGGAGATCTCCATAGAGATCTGCCATTTCTAACTCGGCTTAAGTTACTTGCAATCTATTTTTAGGGCATGTTTTCAAACAAACAATTCCAAACTTTGAAGGTGTTTTCCTGTATTAGTTTAAAAATGAAAAAAAGATCTATATTTACAATCATTTACTTCATCTTGTACTTGTTCAAGACAGGTAAACGGCAACTCCAATACAAATTCATATAAAAGTTGTTGCTTCTTTTCCATAATATGGCAAGTTTTATCTGGACTACTAAGCAACATTAAACAATTAAAAGGGATTGAATTGTTTAAGATAGTCTGCGAAGGGGAAGTAATATTGACATGAAATAGCCACACAGCATGTGTGTGTGTGTGTGTGTGTGTGTGTGTTGTGTGGCGTGCGTGCGTGCGTGCTGTGTGTGCGTGGTGTGTGCGTGGTGTGTGCGTGGTGTGTGGTGTGTGTGTGTGTGAAAATCATGATATTTTGCAAAAAAGATCTTGTAGCATGTTTATATATGTTAGAAAAACTTTGCAAGTTGTTAACTATTTTAAACATTTAGGAATTTATTTTCAGTAAAGTGGCATTTTTGCAAAATAAGGAAAATGCTTAATCAAGCTACTAAAGTCATGTTTAAATCTGATAAGGACTGCATGGCAAAAAGAACTACTTATGCATGTGACACTTGATTGCTTCGAATAAAATTGTTTTACCCGTTTTGTTCTATAGGTGTGAAATTTGGGGTTATGAAAATGTAATAATAAACAAAAAGTTCCTGTTAATTTTTTTTTAAAATACATTTTTCGTTTAAAGCGTATGATGTCAAATTCGTTAGTATATGGAGAAGGGGGCATAAAGTCCATGTCTATTTCTGTTCCAAGGGTTTGTTTCTGGATGCAGGTGCTTGACTTTCATCCTGGAAAGCTAACGTCACATGTTTACCAGAGGATGAAAGATTTACATGAAAATCTCTGATTCAATCAGCATGGCTAAATAAGATACAGAACATTTTAATGCAAAGCAGATTTTGACTTTGTGGGAGAGACAGTTTTGTTCAACTATCAATTCTACTAGTTCATGTAATTATCAAAACCTTCTTAATAGAAAAGTTTGTTAATGAATGGAGAGCTGAGCTGTGGGATAATAGTAGATGCAGTTAGTACAAAAACTATAAAACCAATTTTAGTATGGAAAAATATATAACTTGTCTGCCAGATGTATATGTTTACACTCTATGAAATTTAGTTGCAGTTGTCACAAGCTTTCTATTGAGATTGGATGTTTTCATAACATACCACAAGGAAGAAAGAGTATGTTTAAAATGCAATACGTCTGTTTTAGGGGAGAATTTTATTTTTTATCATGGAATGTTTCCTACTTTAAACATTTACGACAAGATTTTATTCCTCAGCATTTTCTTCAACCCATGTCCAGTTATGATTTTTGCAGTCTGTGGAAATGTAAATCTTGAAAAGTTCTCCTGTCTCCCTCAAAGCTCTTAACATTTGAAGGTTTTTCTTGAAATTTCATTTTGTTGTCTTTCACAAGTGTAGATTGTGTCTTTTACAGAAATTGATATACTTTAAAATGTCTGGAGTCTGTAATATTGTTTGCTATCATGTTGCTTTTCAGTTCCTGTTAGTATTGATAATACTGGTATCAGTACTGTTGAATTTGTTTGTTATCTTCCATGCCCCAAAAGGGGTAAAAGGAATTAAACCTTGAATCTTTGTGTGTGTGTGTGTTGTGTGTGTGTGTGTTGTGTGGTGTGTGTGTTGTGTGGTGTGTGTGGTGTGTGTGTGTGTGCATGTTTCTCTTTCTCTATTTCTGGTCCATTGGTCTGGAATGACCCCTCCCCCCCCCCCCCCCCCCCCCTCTCACTTCGCTAAAAGCCTACTTATGACAGTTTTCAATCCAGTCTAAAGATATCTTATTTCAAAAATAAAATGTTCCCCTTCTGTTTCATATATCTATCCCTGCATTGCCCCCATATAAAAACTGTAAGTTGTTTTACCTGTGTTAATTTATGCTGCATGTATTTAGAACTTCTGACACATTATCTATGCTGATAAAACTTTTATTTTTTAAGGCAATATTACCCCCTTTCAAAGGCTGTCATAACAGTTATGTTCCTTTTTATTGTTTGAAGTTACTCAGAAGTCCAGAGGAAAAACTGTATCTAATGTAAATGAAGCAGCAATCTTCTTTTAATAAAATTGTAAACTGTGCTGTTTTACCTTTTTCAAATAGGACATGGTGATAAGAAATGTTTAAGATTAAACTTTTTCTTTCAATTTCTGAGCAAACATGGGAAAAGAACCTTTTACAGTGTGGAATTGTTAGTGTAGTAATGTGCTGCAAAACTATGAAGGCAACAACTTAAGCTTAGAATTAGGAATGGCAGATCTCTACGGGGATCGCCCCCTAACTTTTAATCCTCCAAGCTTTGGAGGAGATGTGTGGTCTATCTTCCCATGTTTGTGCTTAGGAGAGGGGGATAGGTGGGCGGAGGAGTGGGGAGGGGGAGGAGAGGGTGGTTAGGAGAGGGTGGATAGGAGGGAGGGGGTGAATAGGGGGAGGGGGGGGAGTGGGGGGAGAGATGGGGGGGAGAGGATAGGGGGGGGAGGAGGGTTAGAGGGGGGGGGGGTTGGGGGATAGGTAGGGGGAAAAAGATGGTCACTTGAGGATTTAAAGTATCAAAATAACCCATTTCCAGGAGTTCTGCATAACTTTACTGTTTACCATAACTCCCAGGGAGCACAGATTCATTGTTTCCCACACTAATAGTGTTCACTGTGATAGCAGGTATCTGTATACAAACTGACTTGCTGTCACTCTTCATGTCTGGTGATCATCAGGCTGGTTTTAAAAAAAGCTATTCCACTGTTGACCATATGTTTGCACTTCTGGCATTGGTACAAAAACAATTTTGTTTGAACAGAAAACTCTATGTAGCTTTCATTGATTTTGAAAAAAGCGTTTGATACTGTTAATAGACATTGTTATGGACTATATAGTTGAAAAATGGAGTCAAAGGTAAATGATATAAATGTATACAAAGCATGTATGACACTGTGAAATGTAGAGTTAGAAGTGGTGCACAACTGACAGACTGTATTAATTGTACAACCGGGGTAAAGCAAGGTGATGTATGTAGCCCTGTACTATTTTCTCTTTTTATCAATGAACTTGCTGTGAATGTTATTGCTAATGGTAGACATGGTGCCACAATTTCTTTTGATGATCTGGGATTGTTTATTCTTTTGCTGGCAGATGATGTTTTTTGTTATCGAGACTGTTGTTGGTTTACAGACCCAACTGAATAATTTGCAGAGTGCTGCCACTTCTCTTCAGCTTAAAGTAAACATGAGTAAAAGTAATATCATTGTGTTCAGGAAAAGAGGTTTTTTGAGTGTGAGAGAAAGATGGGTGTATGGTGATACTATTATGCCAGTCGTCAATGTTTATAAGTATTTAGGAATATATTTTAATACGCGTTTAAGCTTTGTTTCTGCTTGTAAAGATCTCTCACATAAGGCAAAACATGCATTAATATGTATCATGAAACGGCTATCTTCTTTACAAAATACATCTTTGAAGTTATTCCTAAAATGATTTGATGCTCAGGTACAACCTATTGCACAGTATGGGTCTGAACTATGTGGTTTAAGTAATGCAGCTAGTCATTGTGAGTCCTTGCATTTGTATGCTTTGAAAAGATTTCTGTGTGTTGATAGGCGTGCTCCTAATGATTTTGTCTATGGAGAAACAAATAGATACCCAATTTACATAAATTCTGCTATATAAACAATACGTTATTGGCTTAGACTTTTACAAATGGACGGAGCAAGAATTCCTTTAAAGGCTTACAAAATGTTGTACGAATTAGATATGAGAGGAAAAAAATAACTGGGTTACTGATGTGCGTGTCTGTCTATGTAAACATGGATTTGGTGATGTTTGGCTAATCAAGGTGATGGTAGTGTAAGCAATTTTGTTCGTTTTACGTCAACGTTTGATTTATGGTAGATGGCAAGATTGGGATGATCACATTCAAAGAAATCAACGATTTAGTATGTATAGAACTTTTTCCAGTTCACATGAATTGAAATTATATTTGACTCTTGATATGGATTTGCACTTGAAATATATCATGACCAGATTTAGATTAGGTGTGTCTGATTTAACAACGCATTACTTCAGATATAAAGACTTTAACGATAGTGATTTGATTTGTCCATTATGCAAAACAGATAGGGAAGATGAAGTTCACTTTGTACTATGATGTCCAGCTTATTAGGATATTAGACAGAGATATATATTGCCAAAATATTACTTACAGCCATGTGTTTTCAAACTAAGTTTACTTATGTCATCTGTTCGACACAAGGATGTATGGAATTTGTCTCTTTTTTCTGTTTAAAGCGTTTAAGTTGAGAGAAATCGCCACATCATAGTCATGATTCTTGTCACAGATCTATTATGACCAAATTATTTTGTTTATGTGATATTTAACGTTTTTTCACGTGTATGTTTTGTTCGCTATCCCCTTCATGAGGGGCTATGGCCTAATGAATAAATCATCCGAATCTCTCTGTCTCTATCTCTCTCTCTTTTGGGCCTTCGGATGAGACTTTAAACCGAGGCCCCGTGCGCGAACACACGCAGAACACTTTGCGCACACGTTAAATCCTGTTCCGCTTTTCGTAAGAGTAGGCCATCGTGTGCCGGTGGGAACATATGACATTTACAAAACTGCATACACACGGAGACTGCATGAAAAAAGTACAAGAGTGCTTATTCCATTATCCTCGATATAAAAGAAAAAAAAAAAGAACTCTCTCTCTCTCTCTCTCTCTCTCTGAGAGCGAGCCTAGCAGACTTTAAAATTCTCTGGCGCTATTTTTTGAAGGGGTTGTGATTTCTAATGCTTCACCGGTTGGTCTTTTTGTGGGTTTTCTTTTTATCCTTCTAAAACTGTTGTGTTTCTACACGTGAATTGTGTGTGACAGAGAGGGCATGTTATTTGTCATGTGTATACAGATTTTCGTGTGGTTGAGGGCGTGACAGGAGTGTGTCTTATGTTAGACTGTCATGTCATTTAGCACATGATGATATAGTAAAGACAGCATGTCATGTCATTTAGCACGTGATGACATTGTAAATAGTGTTGGTGATAAAAAGTAAATGATATTTCTGCCTTGAGATGTCAAGGGATTATGTTTAAGTTATCAGATACGGGCTTTGTTCATCTTATAAGCTCCGAAGATATTTTGGGCTTTGTTTAAACTTTTATTGAAGAATTCATCCCTGATGTCTTTTCTGACTATACCAGTGTATGTTTTTCTATGAAATTACCGCGCAAGGGAGACAATTGAGTGACTGGGTATGTCTGATTAAATGGAATTTGCGTCCTCCTCGAGAGAGAGGTAAACAGTAATTCTTGTAAGTTTTGTGTGCTTATAATTAGCAAAGTCTTCTTTTGTACTGTGACAGATATATTATACATTCTAAGTTGTTGTGTTCCTTCATATGGCTCTTTGCTTTATATAAGTTTTGATGTTTTGATATAGACTTCAAAAAGGCCTTTGACAGGGTATGGCATGACGGCCTCTGGCAAGTACTCAGGCACTTCAACATTGACAACTGCCTAATTGAAGTCATCAAGGCTCTGTACGAGAATGCAAGAAGTGCAGTTTTCATGAACAACCACGTGGGCGAGTTCTTCAAGACCACGGTTGGAGTCCGCCAGGGCTGCCTTCTCTCACCTGTACTCTTCAACCTCTTCCTCGAAAACATCATGACAGAGACACTGCAAAACCACCACACTTCCATCTCCATTGGTGGAAGACCCCTTTGCAACCTCAGATTTGCAGATGACATTGACCTCATGGGCAGCAGCAAACAAGAACTGCAAATCCTCACAGACAGTCTAACAGACCGAGCGAGCGCATACGGCATGGAGGTCAGTACAGAGAAATCGAAGATCATGGTCAACAGCGCGAGTAATGACAGCACGGAAATAAAGATGAATGGAGAAATATTGGAAGAGGTGAGCCAATTCAAATACTTAGGCTCCATCCTAACAAAAGATGGCACATCAAACAATGAGGTGAAAGCTCGCATTGCAACAGCAACATCTGCTCTAGTCAGACTCCAGAGGATCATCAGAAGCAACAACATCAGCTTCTGCACCAAATACCACCTCTACAAATCCCTCGTAATATCTATCCTCCTATATGGCTGTGAATCATGGACTCTGACAGCAGAGTTAGAGAGAAGAATCCAAGCATTCGAGAACAAGTGCCACAGAAGACTCCTCAAAATATCATACAAAGAACACAAGACCAATAACTATGTGAAAGAGGAAATCAAAAAGCGTGTGGGCCCCCAAGAGCCTTTGCTCTCCACCATAAAGAGGAGAAAGCTGATGTGGTTTGGTCACACCACAAGACACAACACCCTAGCAAAAACCATCTTGCAAGGAACAGTCGAGGGCAAAAGAAGAAGAGGCCGCCAAAAGAAATCATGGGTTGACAACATCAAAGACTGGACTGCCCAACCCCTGCAACGCCTCCTACTAGCCACACAGGATCGTGAAGCATGGAAAAAGATCTCCGTTGCGTCTTCTCTCATGTCCCCCCTACGTCCTTTGGGACATGGGACTGAGTGAGTGAGTGAGTGATGTTTTGATGGAATCACATTACTTCAATAATATTTGACTTATTATTTGTTGACAAGTGTGATGTGTTTGCGTCGTTATGTAATGGTCTGAACACAAGGACTTCAAATGTTTCACACCTTTTTTACAAAGTAATAGGAACAATATTGTATAGTTTCAATATTCCAGACATGTAGCAAGTTATGGTAGATGATTTTGTGGTATTTCTTTGAATGGTTAAGATAAAGATTTTACAAAACATGTGTACTGTTTTGGATTGTACATTTCGGATGGAATGTGTTATGGCGATCGTCATGATTGCTGCACATTTACATCTGACGTGGACACGGGTTCAGTGTGAATTATTACCTTTTTGATGTCTTGTTTTGATTTATGTTGTTGCTGTTGTGGTTGTTGTTGTTGCTTTTTTGTTGTTTTTTGAGAGAGAGAGTGATGGATATTAACAGAATATATATGAGCCATCTGACTTTGTGCATGTTCCCGTTACATTCTATTTAAACAACTAGGAAGATTTACATGTTAATGCTTTTGCTGCAGAAGGAATATATGGTTGAAAATTGCTTGGAATGAAAGTGAAGTTCATGTCCATCGTGATGATACATAATAAGGAATAGTTGTCATTTGTTATTGCATTTCAGTTGGATTTTTCGTTTTTCTTTTCTTTGTATGTACTAGGTGATTTGTACCTGTGTAGACGCCAATGTTATAATTAGTTTGTTACAAGTGGATGGATACTTTCTTTATGCCAAACTTATTTGTATTGATCACGTATTTTACCTTTTGTTTACTGTTTCCAAAAATATGTGCGTTACCTCCCTTGTCAAAAGGCCTAGTTGGGCAATGACAATAAATTGTTAAAGCGTTAAAGCGTCTCTCTCTCTCTCTCTCTCTCTCTCTCTCTCTCTCTCTCTCTCTCTCTCTCTCTCTCTATATATATATATATATATATATATATATATATGTGTGTGTGTGGTGTGTGTGTGTGTGTGTGTGTGTGTGTGTGTGTGTGTGTGTCTTCCTTTTAACGTCTATCCACTAAAAAGTGATTTTAGACAAATAAGGGGGGGGGGGGGGGGGGGGGGAAGGAAGTATGTCGGTGTGTTTGTGAGGACAGGTGAATGGAGGATTAAAAAACAACAACAACAACAAAAACATGATAGGTCTAATTATCAGTAAAGCTTGAACCATAAAAAAGGACAAATAGAAGCAAGTAAACTTGAGTAAAATAAATGCTACAATATCTGTGTGTGTGTGTATGTGTGTGTGTGTGCGAGCACGCTTGCATGCATGTGTGTATGTGTGTGTGTGTGTGTGTGTGTTCGTGTGTGTGTATGTGTGTGACTGTGTGTGTGTGTGTGTGTGTGTGTGTGTGTGTGTGTGTGTGTGTGTGTGTGTGTGTGTGTGTGCGCGCGCGCCTACCACGAACAGTTACATCATTCTGAGTAGATCTCTGTACAGCGCATGCGCAGTGCATTGGATATTAATTGTTAAATACAGCCTTAAAGTTGTCAGACCAGTTGCTAGCAAGCACAGGCGCTGCGAAGTGTTACGAAATTGAATATTTATTTATGTTTTTATTCGAGAGAAAAGACCAGATCAAGACCAAACTATCTAACCTTCATATCACTAGGAAGACTGGCGCAGGTAAGTCTTTTTTTTTTTAAACCATTTTTATTCAGTTTTATCATGTTGTACATTGTTGTATATCATGTAAGCAGGTAAGTCTTAGTTTTGATATAATTATTTTTCGTATGAAAACTTAAATAGAATATAAATGAATATTGTGCATAAAATTAGTCTGGATGTTTTGGCTAGGTTTGGTTTTGCTTTGAATCTATCTGAAGCTATTGCACGTCAAAATAATGTTTTAAAAACAGTTTACTTGATGCTATCATAAGTCAAAGTGACTGTTTAAAAATGTTACCTAAAGCTATCACACCTCAGAATGAATGTTTAAAAAATCTACATACAAGCGCACGTTTTCGTTGTATTGAAAAAAAAAGTGTCATCAGGAAAAGAGTCCCTTCCTATTAGTTCGACAGTAGGCCTATGTATCAGGCTAGGCAGCTGGAAGTCTTCAGTGAATATTTTAAATTTTAGCACTTTCTGTAATGTGATAAAAACACCACAGATTTAAAATACGGAAAGAGAGAATGAATGAATGAATGAATGAATGAATGAATGAATGAACAATCTTTATTTTTCAAGGATAAGAGACAAGTATTCACATACTTTTTTTTTTCTTCCAGCCCTTGCCCTGATTGGGGGTTATCAAAACAAAAACAAACTTCCCTTAAAAGAAAATAGCAACAACAAATACAACAAAACCAAAACAATCAGAATAAAAAAAATAAATACAAATAATAGCAACTCCTTGCCTGTAGGTGCTTCGATTTGTTTGCATGACCAGATTCAGCGCCATATAAATTCCATTTATCATTATTATTATTATTAAAAAGCACCACCTCGAACAGCAAAATTTTAGCCTATGATTTAAAGAAAGGCGATAAAATAGTCAACCACATAACCCCAACTGGATGCATTGATAAATATCAAACAAAAGTTAATTGTGTACTCAATAAACACATCGTCCCCAACTGATCCCAACATTAATGTTAAAACAGATACCCTGATTATAATTAATTCAAATAGACTGAAATAAAATACAGCAGAGAAGAGAGATACCCAACCAAAAATATATCAATACATTTTCAAACATTTTCTTACTTGAAAAAAGATCATGAATTATAACAAAAAACCTAACATTCAAAACTACAAAAATCAATAACAATAAGATATCACGAGAGAGAGAGAGAGAGAGAGAGAGAGAGAGAGAGAGAGAGAGAGAGAGAGAGAGAGAGAGAGAGAGAGAGAGAGAGAGAGAGAGAGAGCAAACGAAAGAAAGGAACAAAGCAAATGCCCATGCACCCACATGCGCGCGCGCTCACACACACACACACACACACACACACACACACACACACACACACACACACACACACACACACATTTTCTGTTTGCTGTTTGTGTTTTCCCCTTCCTCCTTGATACCCCCTCCTCATCCGTTCCAGCCCTACCCCCCTCCCCTTTTTTTCCTTTCCTCTTTTGATTTTTTTTGCATGTTTGTTAGTGTTATGTTATTTTCTCTCAGTGGTGACGGGTATTATCAAATTGTATTGTGGTGTTTTTTGGGTTTTTAAAAAAAAATACTTTTGATATTTTCTCTTTTTGAAATAAAGTATTAACTAAAGTATGGCGATATTGTAACCTGACAAAATTTTTTTGATTGACATTTCATGGATTTTTGTAAAGTCTTAAATAATGGTATTGGTGATATTGTAAATGATATAAGCTGTTTGTTTGACACTATGATTTTTTAAACTTTAAATGTGTGCATGCGCGTACGTGCATACGTGCTTGTGTGGGCAAGCGCGCACACGCGCGCGCGCGTGTGTGTGTTATGTGTGTGTGTTGGGGGGATTTTTGAGTGTTTGTTTTTGTTGTTGTTGTTGCTTGCATTATGTGCAGGCGTATTTTATTTTTAAGGTTGTTGAAATCATGTTGGTGAAATGGTTTTTTTGTGTTTGGATTTTTTGTGTTTGTTTTTTTTTGTTTTGTTTCAAATGGTTTTTTGTTGGCTTTTTTCCTTAGATAGATGGCTTGATGAAAAAAAGCATATCAATGCTTTTTTCAATGTACCATCTGAAAATAAAAATTTGACTTTGACTTTGACACCCGCACGCACGCATGCATGCACGCACGTACTCACGCAGGTACTCACGCACGCACACACACGTGTACACACACACCACCACACACACACACACACACACACACGTGTACACACACACACGCACACACACACGCACACACACGCGCGCACACACACACACACACACACACACACACACACGCGCGCGCGCGCACGCACACACACACACACACACACACACACACACACACACACACACACACACACACCACCACCACCACCACCACCACCACCACGACAACAACAAAAACAACTAATCAACAAAACAAACAAACCTACTACAAAAAAACCCATGTCAATCTTTTTTTTTATTTTATAGGAAAACGGAAAGAATAAACGTCAACCAGTTTATCACATAGGAGAAGCAGTAGCAATAGCAAACTACACAAAAACTAGTGTCCTATATTCAAAGAAAACGAAAAGACATTTCAGGGAAAATAATGGCACAACAAATCATACCCGCTCGCATGCGCGGGAAACCTAGGTATTGCTGCTCTTCAGTTTTCAATTTCAGACTTAACAATTTACAATTTGAGATAATCTCTCGTGAGGATGCCGGGGGCCTGTCAGTATAGATAGCATCCCCACCTTCTAAAAATAGTGTGCTATAAATTCCCTCTTCTCTATCCCTCTCTTTGTTTCTGTCGTGTTCCTTTTCGCCCTGTTGCCCCCTTTTTGCCTATTTTCTGCCTTCTGGGTCCATTCTCCTATCTTTTTTCAAGAACAAAAGATAACGGTTCTCTTCTACGCCAAAGTCAGATGCGCTGGGCCGGACTTGTCATGCATTTAACGACTGCACATTGCATTTTCACTGTTATGACCAACGGACAATAGTTGCTGTTTGAGCGCTCCACAAAGAAGAAATTTGAGATGATAAAGAGTTGTATTTTTGTTTGTTTGTTGGGGGGAGGGGGGGGGGGGGTTGGTGTTTTTTTTTTTTTTTGCTGCCTTATCTTCAATGATGCTCATGTCCTGCTGCTCCTACTCTGATCATTTTGATCTCTACGCCTCAGTAATGCCTGGGTTTGTCATGTCCTTAGGGTCAGAAGTCCCCAGGGAATATCATTGATGGTAGGCTGCCATGTAGCCATCAACCAGAAATGCCCTACACTGCTACTAGGTCACTTTGGTGGTGTTCAGTGTTGCATGTTGGAGATAACTCAGCCCAGGAATGTGAACTATTCCATGAGCCAATGTATTCACACTAGTTCCATCGATGCTGATCCGTGGTAAGATGTCTGTTTCTCATTGGGGTAGGGTGGTAACCTACATCACTTTTGTCTTTTTAAACTAAGCCGATTCTAAGGCCAAAGGCCTTTGGTGTTTCAGAAAACTGGTCAACACTGTACTGAAGTGCTTTCTGGGTGTTGCTGAGAAGGGCAAAGACAGCGAAGCAATGATCATTTCGTCTGTGGTCTTGGTTTGTGTAAGCAGTCAGTGCAGGTTGGAAACAACAATTTGTTCTGAGGCGGATGTAGATGCCATCCACCAGGCTTTCTTCTGCTTCACGAAGCATCATGCTCATGAACATGGAGAACAGATTGGGGAAAAGCACATATCCCTGCTTGTGCTTGACACCATATCCATTTGCAATCTGAAAGCTGTCAGTGACCTGAGAATGCAGATAACAGAAAACAGAAAGCAACTTTGGGGGATAGCCAAATACACCAGTATCTTCGAAAAATCATCTCTGCTGATGGTGTTGAAGGTCTTGGTCAGGTCAATGAATGCTGCATACATGTTGGCCTATACTGTACTCTCTGCACTTTTTCTGGCTCTGCCTGAGTGCAACGACCATTATCAGTGGTGCCTCTGTTTGCCTGGCTTTCAGGTATGTTTTCCTCAGCGATGGTGGAAATAAAGTCTACTCAGCAGAAGTCAAGCCTGGATATTTTCTGCCAAGGAGAGCAGCACAATACCGTAGCAGATGGTGAATCTTATAATGTCTTTAAAATAAAACGAAAAAACCAGTGAATCCTTTATATGTTGTAAAAATAGATTCAAAAGGAGCAACAGAAGAATCTTTATGCCCTCTTTTATTTAGATTTAAAAAAAACATGCCAGGGATCTCACACTGTTTGTACCGAGCCAAGAGGTTAGCTTCAGCTGTGAGTTTTTATTTCTGTAAAGAACTGGTCCTAAATTGACCAGTTTGCCCCCCCCCCTCTCTCCCTCTCTGTCTCTCTCCAATCCTGAAAGAAATCATTAAGTATTGTGGATGTTTATTCTAAATGTGGGTAACAAAACACTCAGCTATACTGCTCATGTTGACGTTTATTGCAGGGTGATTTGCAAGAGCGTCTGTTCAGTTCGTGGACCAATGATGGCTCAACAGCGGATTCTTCTCGGTCTGTCTCTGATGGTGCTTGCTGCTTTTGCTGCCAAACTTCCAGGTACGGGTATTAGAGCATTTGTATAATTGTCTTTCCTCCTAATCTCAGAAAGATACACATCTGAGACAACATTAAAAAAACAAACAGACTCTTCAGTAGACAGTATGATAGACATGGTCAGTGTCCTCTGCCCAATCTTCCACAGCCCAGATACAACCTTCGTCCATTCTGTTGTGAATGTCAGACCTAAAAAGATCCCTGTCGGCCCTCTTGACATCAGATAGCTCCAGATGGGACTCCTCTACCACTGCATTATGCGACAAGATGACCAGAATATGGTCACTACCATGCAGATTGTCATGCACTTCCCACCAAAAATCCAGGACCAACAAGAGATAGCAGACTGATAGATCCAGACACGATAGTAAACCGTTCGACGAATGAAAGAAACATTCACGTCTTGTTCCATACACGCTTCCTCCAAGAGGAGGCCCCTCATCATTGAGTTTTTGCTTTCTCAAAGGAGTGAATGCACACTGAAATCACCCAACAAAAAATAGGGAGGAAGTAACTGCTGCACTAACGACACCAATCTGCATTCTTTACTATAACCGAAGGATATGAATAAATACTATATACAGTGAGGGGCAAATATTATGTATAATAGCTATTTTATTTTCAATATGTTTTCAACTAAACTGTTCCCATCTCATAAATGCTAGAATTTGATGTCAAGGGGCAAAGTCTATTTTCTTAAATGCTGATGCAAGATTGACTGGCTGTTGCTTTTGAATTCTACTTTCCTACACACTGATGATACAGCAATAATAATGATGATGATAATACTGATTAATAATAATGATAATAATAATAACAATAACGATAATAATCATCATCATCATCATCACCATCATCATCATATTTCTGTGCTCTTTTAAACAGAAGGTGCATCTCCAGTAACCTCAACCTTTCCACATACTACTGACCTTTCTGCAACTCCGGCAACCACTGTTGACACAGGGGGTACAATGCAAGGCTTAAAAACTACCAAAGGGGATGAGTCAAAGCAGACAAGTTCATCAGCAACCACAACTGATCAACAGGCACAGTCATCAGCGACCACAACTGACGAACAGGCACAGTCATCAGCGACCGCAACTGATCAACAGGCACAGTCATCAGCGACCAATCGAAAAAACCCACGGTCACAAACTTCCACAAATGGCGCACGGGAGGAGGCAGGTTCACCACCTACTGGTAACAAAGAGGAGGAAGGGATGACTCTTGGCGTGTAAGCCTGCCTCTCTCTGTCTCTCTGTCTCTCTCTCTGTCTTTGCACTATATGTCACAGTACTTCTCCATTTGCTGTTTATGTCCACTATGACGTGAAGATATGATGTTACATGTGCGGTTTGCACTAGTGCAGTGGAATGTTTTTCTCTCCATTAAAATTTTTTTTGCTCTTTTTATATTCATTTTTATAGAGGGCTGGAGGTAAAAAAAGAAAAGTGATAGCCATGCTTATATTACATCATTTAAAAAAACAGAATTTAAAAACAAATTTCACGAGTTCTCTTTCACGAAATGCATGAAAGGATTGAATAACTGTAACGTAGGAATTGAAAAAAAAAAAGCTTGGTTTAACTGATAGCTTGGGAATAGCAAGTTTATGGTTTTATTGAAAAGATATCTAAGGTAACTGAAGAAAAGCAAATTTGCTAGGCTACGAACTGAAATGGTACAAGACCTATTCCAAGACAAAGTTTGACAGAAATTTAAAGTTTTGCTTAATGCTCATGCAAGAGACACTCCATACTGATCTTTGACCACAAAAATATTCTGAAAAAGAAAGCATTAAAAAAAATCAAATTCAGATTTCAAAAACACATATACATTTCTGGCTTCTTGTCTTCTTTGATTTTGAGCTTGTTTTTTTCAGTTCTATACTAAGCTTGCGTCTTTGGTTAGTTCCAAACTTTTTTTCTTTTTTTGGGGGGGTGGGGGGGTGGGGGGATGGGGGATCAGGAAAAGACTGGTTTATTTATGCTACTTGTGCTTTACAGAAATGTTTATTCAGTTAAATTTGAAATTTGTAGCATAAAATAACATGCTTTCCTAAAATCTTTTATTTTCATTATTCTTTGAGTACATATGACAACAACACTAGCCAGACTTCGTTTTCTATATTGCATGTAAAAAGAAAATCGGACACGTAAAGGGGCAGATTAGCCTAGTGGTCAGGGCGTTGCGCTTGTGATCTAATGGCAGATCATGGCCTAGGCTCGAGTCACCACGGAGGCGCCCGTTTTTAGAGAATTTTTCCCCCTAGAGTTAACATAGGTACTGACTCCACTTTAAGCCTTATGAGTGACTATAAATCGAAGCCCCGTAAGCAACAACATGCAGAGCCACACATTGCGCACACGTTGAAAACCCGTTCTGCCTTACAGAAGAGTAGGTAATCTCGTGCCCGCAGACAATTGTGTCGTGTTTAGATACCTTCTCTGAAGTTGGAATGCGGCTCAGGTGTGTGTGTGTGTGTGTGGGGGGGGGGGGTGTCAAACAGCTGCGTACGCAAAATCTCGCCACTAGTAAACCTCAGAGCTCTAGCCGAGAAACAAATACACACACACTCAATGTAGCAAATGTCTATTATAGAGGAAAATGTAGTGGAGAAAAAACCCAGTGTAGGCAACCACTTTCAACATCTCATTCACTTTTCAAAGATTCAATAAGTGAAATAATAAAATGCAAAACATATTCTAGGGAATAATGTCTTTCAATGGCAGCATTTTAGGCTTTTTCGTTGTTGTCAAAAACCATGCCTTTGGCCTGACCTATTTCGTGTTTCGGCTCCTAGATGAGCCTTCATCAAAGGTCCTGGCTGTGGTTGAAACTCCAACTGTTGTGGTACCTTACAGCGAGACACTTTTCAGAGTTTAAAAGTGTCCATTACATTCACAATAATATTTGATATCCTTGTGGCCTTTTGACACTGCCATCAACAGACAACGATAAAAAGAAGAAATGCTTAGAATATTTGTTGCACAAAACAACATAAACAGGAGAAAATAAATACCAAGTGAATCTTTGTGGATTATGTTTGGGAATCCCATTGGAAGGTTTGTATCCATCCAAGTGGTCAGTCTTAGCTAGATAATGACCCGAGCATTGCCATGCACTTGAAGTGCAAGCACAAAGAAGAAAAATTGGGGAAAATATATAAATGGCCTACACTTGGATCTACTAGAGATGCAATTCCCCACTTGACCACAAAGTTTTACTGAGGAAAAAGTAGTGGACAAAAAACAAGTGCAGGTAACCCCTTACGACTTCTCAATCATTTTGAAAATGACATTTCAAAGATTCAACAAACACAATATTAAAATGAAAATAAATTCTAGGGAATAATGTCTTTCAATGGCAGCATTTTAGGTATTTTTAAGTACGAACCGTGCCTTTGGCCTAACCTGACTTATCTTTTATATAATACCCCGAGCCTCTCCACAACCATTTCAAAAGCATAGATTATTCAATACACAAAGCGTTTGAAATAACAAGAGAATCACTTGTGTGTGTGTGTGTGTGTGTGTGTGTGTGTGTGTGTGTGTGTGTGTGTGTGTGTGTGTGTGTGGTGTGTGTGTGTGTGTGTGTGTTTTCTTTTTCAGAAAGATTGGTATTGGAAGCGGTTCAGTTGTTGGTGGCGGTGTCCTCTATTTTGCACTTTCATTGGTCTGCTTCAGACGGCCGTCAATTTGTTGCAAACAAGGCTGTTGCAACACTGTCTACAGAGGTGGGTCTAACACTGTCTACAGAGGTGGGTCTTTCAACGAGCAAGCTCCAAATCCCTTTCATATCTACAGTGGCGACACTCCTATGCAAGGAGAGAGAGTCAACACCAATATAATACCAGACACAGGGTACTTCTATGGATGATGATGAGAATTACTATAACTAAAAGTCAAACCCAAATAGTGTGTCATTTGAATCTTTAATAACAGCCTGCTTGAAGCTGATGAAGTTGTTCCACTTACAAATTTCACATTGTTTAGGTATCCACATCAGTTACACCATAAAAAATAATATTTCCCCCCAAATAAAGTTTCTGGTCGCTTAATTTTGCTTTTGATTATAAACTTTTATGAGATTAAAAAATCTATTTGATTTGTTCATTCTATTCTGTATATTTCCAGAATAATGGAATAAGTTCTCCTGTACAGAGCTTTAAAAAAAAAATTTTTTTACATCGAGTCCTCGTGTGCATACAGTAAAGATGCTAAGGAGAAGTGGGAAAAGAGAAAGAGGTGGGGAGAAGAGAGAGAGAGAGAGAGAGAGAGAGAGAGAGAGAGAGAGAGAGAGAGAGAGAGAGAGAGAGAGAGAGAGAGAGAGAGAGAGAGAGAGAGAGAATTTTATTCGTTTATTTTGAGGATAGTGGAGTAAGCACTCATGTGCTTTTTTACATCCAGTCCTCGTGTATGCAGTTTTGTATATTTTGTCATCCGTTCTCATCAGCACATAATGGCCTACTCTTCTGAAAAGCGGAACGGGTTTCAACGCGTGCGCAAGATGTTCTGCGAGCGTTTGCACACGGGACCTCGATTTATAGTCTCATCCGAGGCAAGAGAGAGAGAGAGAGAGAGAGAGAGAGAGAGAGAGAGAGAGAGAGAGAGAGAGAGGAGAGAGAGAGAGAGAGAGAGAGGTGGGGGGAGGGAGGGGTGTACCACGGTGGACAAATGAGGTACGTAACTTGCGGAAGTCTTACAGTTCTTGGTTCTTTTAAGACTAAGCAGTCAATAGAATCAAAATGGTCGCAAGTATGGGAATGGCTTTACTGAAAAGGTGGAAAACTGAATCCCAAGAAGAAGGAAATGACCACTATCATGACCTGTCAGTCATCCTTTCAGATCACAACTGTTTAGGCTATGACAGATACTCAAAGACAAAAGTGTTTTTTTTTTCAGAATCAAAGCAGTGGTTGATAAGCTTTGAACTGAGCCCCTCTTCCAACAGATCAGGGGCTTGTTTTCAGTTTCTTTTTACCTCACTATGGCATCCGTGTTCCAACCTTTCAGCCTGAAAACATGTTGTTACTCCACTATTATTTTGTATGTGTGTGTGTGTGTTGGGGGGGGGGGGGTGCATAAAGGACTTGTATCAATTGATAAAAACTACAAATTCAGATACGGGACTTGTTTTGATGTGAGCTACAAATAAAAGATGCACATTAACCCTCTTGTTGTTGAATTCTACAGAGCTAAACTGCCTGTAGATTTTGAATTCTTTGAAAGTTTTCTACCCCAAACTGACATAGTCTACTCCTGAGACAACTGTCTGTGTGGATGACAAGCTATCAAGCTGAAATTTTGTCACAAGCTAGATATATCTTTGTACTTGCATTTTAAGGCAAGTTTACATGTCTGGTCACAAAATGTCGTGTCATTGTCACCTTATTTGTCACCAATCACAGGTAAAAGTATGTTGTATACAATAAACCAGTAAAATATGTATGGAATAGACCAAAATTCATACATGTAAGTGTTGAATAAAGAACTGATGCCTAGCTAACGTGTTTATTAATGTTTGTGTGCAATTGTACTTCAAGGATGTGTCACACAATGTCCTCAGATCATAACTCCTGTTGTTTTATATGTCTTGATGAGACATACTTTTTGCTTAACTGTTTTTCTGTCTTTTGAAAAACAAGGCATAGTCAATCAATATCTCACCTGTATACTGCATTTCAGATGTCTATGTCTTACCACATGTTTGTTAAGTGCACAGAAGTGTATTATTGTACATAAGTGTCACATTGTCACCAGTGTCACCACACAGGTGTGACAAATATGAAACAACACAGAACCTCTGTAATTCTACAAAATTTTAATCGTGATAGTCTTTAAAGTAGTCATAGTGATGGCACAAGGACACATCACATCACAGAAAGCACAAAATGTGGATGTGTCGGGGGTGTACCTATTGCTGTCACCTGTGGCACCTTGGCAGACTAGAGACCTATTTTCTTTTCCTTCTTGCTATTTTCGTCATCAGCAAATCTGTCCGTTGAGTTTCAAACAAAAAGTGTGGTAATAACTAGAAAATAGTCAAAAGGCCTCACGTTTTCTAGCGTATATGCTGCGGACCCCCCCTCCCCCCAGGTCAAATTTCTCCACAGCGTGTGGGTAGTACAGGTCACCCCGCTTGCAGGAATGTGCCGTGTAGTGCTCTATTTCCAGGGTCATTCTTCTCTCTAACTGCATTATTTCCTTTCTCTTATCCCCCGTCAGCTTTTTATTTCTGACTCACTCAACATTTATCATTGAAATTTTTCTACTTCCAAAGCAAACACATTCATTTTATTGTCTAGTTAGTTAGATGAATCGTCTGCTACCAACGAAGACGCCATTTTTTCCGCAACGCACTACCAGCGAATGGCGCTTCTATCACCAGCTATGCTTTCTTCCTTCCCTCCCAAGTACACACGTGTTAGTGGTCTAAATTTATCACTGGCACCATCTGAAACCTTCCTTGCATCGCCCTACCAAATTTCAGACACACTGTGTGAGAACCATGAGATATGTGTGTGATAGAAAAGTACTACCCACGTGGTCAGGACCTACGGCCGCAACGGAATCTAGAAGCCAGTGCTGTTACGGCCGGCTGCGGCCCGAGGCTAAGACGGTTAAAACATAAGACATGTTAACTAAAAAAAATACAAACAAATTAAGACAGAAAAAACTACAAACAAATTAAGACAGAAGACTTGCGTTGTTAAGACAAATTCAGGCATGGTACTTGAGATTATAGAAACTACAAACACATTAAGATATGGGACTTGTGTTGATAAACACTACAGACAAGCTAAGACACAGGACTTGTGTTGATCAAAACTACAAACACGTTAAGAAATGGGACTTGTGTTGATGTTGAAAGCTACAAGCAAATTAAGACATGCGACTTCTGTTGATATTGATAACTACAAGCAAATTCAGACATGCGACCTGTTGATATTGATAGCTACAAGCAAATTAAGACATGCGACCCGTTGATGTTGATAGCTACAAGCAAATTAAAATATGCGACTTCTGTTGATAAAACTACAAACAAAGCAAGACATGCGACTGGTGTTGATAAAAACTACACATAAAGCAAGACATGGGACTTGTGTTGATAAAAACTAAAAACAAAGCAAGACTTGCGACTGGTGTTGATAAAAACAAAGCAAGACTTGGGACTTATGTTGATAAAACTACAAAGCAAGACTTGGGCCTTTTGTATCTACAAACAAAGCAAGACATGGGACTTCTGTTGATAAAACTACAAATAAAGATCTATGCATAATAAGAAAAGGGGCTTGTGTTGATATCAACTACAAAGATGTGTGTGTGTGTGTGTGTGTGTGTGTGTGTGTGTGTGTGTGTGTGTGTGTGTGTGTGTGTGTGTGTGTGTGTGTGAGAGAGAGAGAGAGAGAGAGAGAGAGAGAGAGAGAGAGAGAGAGAGAGAGAGAGAGAGAGAGAGAGAGAGAGAGAGAGAGTTGATTTTAACGTCTATCTATCTATCTATCTATCTATCTATCTATCTATCTATCTATCTATCTATCTACTCTCTCTCTCTCTCTCTCTCTCTCTCTCTCTCTCTCTCTCTCTCTCTCTCTATCTATCTATCTATCTATCTATCTATCTATCTATCTATCTATCTATCTATCTATCTACTTATCTATCCATCCCTTAGTCTGGCAACTGTGGGGGCACCCCTGAAGATTTGACAACCAGTTCCATCCATTCCTCTCTCTGTTCTGCCTTTCTCAAAATTTTGTGGAGTTCTAGGCCTGTCTATTCGTTGATGTTGTCCTCCCATCTCTTCCTTGGTCTGCCTCTTTTTCTTCCTCCTTGGACAGTGCCTTGCGATATTGTTTTTGCAACGATCTTGTATAAGCCCCTACCATTTAAGTTTACACTTCTTTACGGTTGATAGGAGGTTTTCATAGGGACCAGTGGTTTGCTGGATTCTGTTATGCACGTTTTCGTTGCTTATGTGGTCTTTGTAGGAGATGCCAAGAAGTCTCTTGAATCATATCATCTCTATAGCCTGTACTCTTTTCCCCAAATCTGCTGTCAGGGTCCACGATTCACAGGCATACAGGAATATGGATATGACAAGGGAGCGCATTAGTCTGATCTTAGAGCTGAGTGATAATTTTTGTCTTTTCAGATGGTGTGTCTATCCCCTAGAAAGTCATATTAGACAGGTAATGGGGAGGGGAAAGAAATGAGAAGTTAATGTCAATGTGTTTGTTTGGACAGTTAATTGGAGGATAAACAGACAAACTGATCTGTCACAAACTAGTGGAATTATACATATAGAAAGCAAGCAAAGGAGAACAGATAAACCTGATCAAGATAAATGTCGGGTGGTGTGTGTGTGTGTGTGTGTGTGTGTGTGTGTGTGTGTGTGTGTGTGTGTGTGTGTGTGTGATGCGTGCGTGCGTGCGTGCGTGTGTGTGTGATGACAGGCAAAAAATTACACATCACTGATAAAACAAAATGAAAATTGGAACAGGAAAATTGCTAATGTCCAACCTGAAGTATCCAAGCAATTGGACGTTGAAGCAAACATTCACGAATTCTGAATACTAATAAAAAGTCAAAGAAAACATTTTTAAATGAATAATCTTGAATGTCCGGCAAAACGGTTTTTAAGATTCTATATTAAGAAATCAAATCAAAACTTGAAATGTTTTCACAAGAACAGCACGTAACTCCTGTTACAATTGTTTTTGTTAATGCATTAAGATTTAACATGTAAAATAGCAATATAATTTGTCTGAGCTTTGCCATACAGTAAAGGGGGGAAATTTGAAACCATATTTTAAAGTTATGTCATGACATGTTGTTTAGAAATGTTACAAAAATCTCTGATTACTTCATTCGATTTTAGGATTCTTTTTGCAATAAATGATAAGCCTCAGATACTGATAGTGGATAAATTAATTCTCTCGATCCTTTCTAATGTTTTGCACCCCTTTTGGATGCTCGATCAGCCCACTCATTACAAGAAAAGCCAAGATGAGAGGGAACCCAACAACAACTCACATCTGTTCCTCTTAAAATAAGGCAATGTATCAAATGATTAAGTTTGGTCACAATATTAGAATGCATTTTTATTGAAACAGATCTAAGTAAATGTAAAGCTAATTTTAAATCAACACAGAATAAAACTTGGAAGACAGAAAATATCATTCGTTGACATAGCTTAGAGCCATAAGAATTGCCCTAAGTTCCGCAGTATAACCAGACAGATTTTTTCCAAGGTAGTATGGTTTTTCAGTTTTTAGTTCTGGGATGACAAAGGCTGCACCTGCTTGTAGACTGACAAGAAGTGATTTTCAGGTGACTTGGGTATGTGTTTTCAATATGCGATCTGATGGAACTGATTACAATATGTAGATTATCGTCTTTCTTGTATGGTGTATGCTCAGTGTTAAATTGTGCTCTGTTTTGCTCCCATTTTGGACAAGGCGTGGATTTTTGCTCAACATCAACATTCTCAGGGATGACTCCTGCTTTGTCTAGTAATTCTGTCGAATAAGATCTAATTGTGGTAAAGGAAAAAAAAAATCATGCTTTTTGCTCTTTAGGGGAAATCAACATCGAATTTAATTTTAACCCCTTCTGCGACAAAATTGCTGCATGATGAACTTCTGACAATGTATTTCGCGCAAGCTAGTCATCGGTATTCATCTAAAGGAAGTACATCTACTTCCTTACGTGTACCAAAAGATGACGCATGGAAGGGAACATCAAGCGCAGGGTGATATGCCTTGCAGTCTAAACTTTGCAACTTTCTAAAAAGATATTTAGGAGCACTTAAAAACACTTCCTAATCATAAGTCAACTTTGAACAGACAAGCGATGTAGCTAAGTTTTTCAGTGTCATTGGGTCTTCTAGTGCCCCCACTTTTGCTTATTAATGATTTTAAATTGGTTAATACTTTTTCTGGCTTTACTCATTATATAGTCAATGAGTGAATTCCAGGTATTTTTGGAAGTAAGGATAACGCCAACGAATTTTACAGATTGCTCATATTGAATGACGTCATTTTCTAGTTTAAAGTCTGGGAGATCATCGAGATTACTACCGTTATCAAAAAGTACAATGTGTTGTTTTTTTCTGGGGATAGAGTTGATCATCCATTTTCCTGAATAAAGCGGTTTGCCTTGTCAAGTTCTTTTTGATATACTTTTTAAAAAATATATGACTTAGAGTCCTCTTAGGGATTGTTCGTTTCATCCATCCATCCATATACATATGTCATCTGCGCATTGGGCAATGACTAAATTGTTAGAAAGTGTGTGTGTGTGTGTGTGTGTGTGTGTGTGTGTGTGTGTGTGTGTGTGTGTGTGTGTGTGTGTGTGTGTGGTGTGTGTGTGTGAGAGAGAGAGGGAGAGAGAGAGAGAGAGAGAGAGAGAGAGAGAGAGAGAGGAGAGAGAGAGGAGGGAGAGAGAGAGAGAGAGAGGAGAGAGAGAGAGAGAGAGAGAGAGAGAGAGAGAGAGAGAGAGAGAGAGAGAGAGACTGATTGAGATTTTTGGCTGTAGATACAAGCATAATTATGTGAGTGTGCTGGATTTTTTTTTTTAAACTCGAGTTTGCTTTCCGCATTATATTCTTTGTTCCTTTAGTAAATCACATTGTATACATAACTATTTTGTAACCCAAAACTAAATTTTAAAAGGTATATTACAAATTCTATTTGAATTGTACAGCTAACATGCATGTACACACGCACGCACACGCACACACACAATGACACACAATGACACACACACACACACAATCTCTCTCTCTCTCTCTCTCTCTCTCTCTCTCTCTCTCTCTCTCTCTCTCTCTCTCTCTCTCTCTCTCACACACACACACACACACACACACACACACACACACACACACACACACACACACACACACACACACACACACACACACACACACACACACACACACTTTCCAGCGTTGATTCCAAGTCGGTTTTACTTGCTCTAAAATTTTCCAGTTCAAAAGTGAGACAAGATCTCGTAACTGAGATTGGACATCTGATTCGTTTTCTGATGTTATGAGGTACCAGTGTTACCTTTTGCTGGATTCCTTCGCATTGTGGTATCTACTTTAATGAAAAAGTTGACAAAGTAGCAAAATGTGGAGCAAAGCACACTGATGGGTCCTGCAGCATTAATGTCCCCTTATCTGTTCATGAGGACTATAACATGTTACAAAATGCACGTTGGAAACATTTTAAAAAGAAACAAAGTATTGGTTCTCACCAGAATGATGATGTAACCCATTTATTATCTTTTGATAAGATCAAATGCCGTAACTCACATGAATATAGAAATGTTTTATCTCTTATTTATAGGTTCAAGCTCAATGCTTTTATGTCTTTAAAATTTTCAAAAAAAGCAACATGTATCTGTGGCGAAAATATTACTGTAGCTCACATTCTTTTAGAATGCAGAGATTTGAAAATCTTTTTACCGGTTTTCTCATACATATGATAAAAGCAAATTCAAAAAAACATTCCGCTAATGAAAGAAGTTGTATTGTCATTAAGTCAAGTCCTATTATTAGGTTCTTATGGTATAAACGATTTTTTAATTTTTTTTTTTTTTACTAGAACATGAACTGCAAAGTTAGTGTTTGTACTGTTATTTCTTTCTTTCCATTATTCTTATTCTATGGTTTTAATTTTTGGTTCTTATAGTTGTTTAATGCAGATAATTAGCTATGTGCTCACCCTAGCCCACCCAGCCCCCCCCCCCCCCCCCCCCCCCCCCACACACACACTAACTCACCCATATACACTTTTCCCTCTGATATGACTATTTTGTGGAAGGACGTTAAACTGAAGAACTAACACATTCCATGCATTTAAATAGTTTCTTACTTAGCTGCTCACCAAGTGTTTTTTTTTTTTCTCATGTCAATCTGTTGTACATGATTGTTAATTGTTTATTGCATCTTTTTTGTGTTCTGTTTTCAGATTGCTCTTTTTGTTTTTGGTCTATCCGCTTACTCAATAGTCACATTTGAGAAATAACATTTTGAGTGCTAAATGTTTATGACACCCCTAGCATGATTGATATGGTAGACAATGCTCTCTTCCTCTTTCCATTTTTTCCCCTTTTTTCTTTGTTGGTAACTTTCCAAAGTTGTTGTTTGTGCTGTTTGATTTTTCTTTCCTTCTGATCTGTGCAGTTGCTTAAGTAGTAATAATTTTTGTGTGTAATTCTACTTTTGTTTCCGAAGTCACTTGTTAACCAGAGTTCATTTTTTACACATATTTCTGAATATGTTATGAGACTATTTGATTTTTTGCCGGCATGCCATCAAAATGTAGTTCAACTCCTGATCTGAGGGTACCTCAGGCAGTAGGGTGGAGCCTCCCTCAGCTGAGGTGTCTGCTCAAGGGGATTTTCCCCTCTGGGGTCATCACAGTCACATCCTCATGAAAGTTCTTTGGATGAGACTATAAGCCAAAGGTCTTGTGCATAAACACACTAAAACTTTATGTTCATTTAGTAGAAGAACTGTCCAGCTATGGCATACATGTGGCATAACTGACATGAATATATACCCAGCAGCATGCACCTACTGCCTGAAGAGAAACAGGGCTTTGTCAAATTCCACTTGTCAGAGAGCCAAACTGCCTGAAAAATTCAGTGCCGTGTCCTGATGCCTCCTCAAGAAGTTCAGGCAAAATCAACTGAACAATCAATCTCTCTTTGCACTTTGCATCCAGATCAATCCATCTCTTTTCACTCTGTATCCTGATCAATCCATCTCTTTTCACTCTGTAACCTGTTCAATCCATTTTTTTTCACTCTGTGTCCTGTTCAATCCATCTCTATTTGCACTTAGTATATCCTGATCAATCCATCTCTCCTTGCACTATCCTGATCAATCAATCCATCTCTCTTAACACTTTGTATCCGGATCAATCGATCTCTCTTTGCACTTTGTAACCCGCTCAATTCATCTCTATTTGCACTTAGTATCCTGATGAATCTATCTCTTTTTGCACTTACTGTCTGTGTACCTTGGTGGACTAACCTCTCTTTTCACTTTATATCCTGATTGATTGATATTTCTTTGCGCTTTGTTTCCTGACCAACCGATCTCCCTTTGCACATTGTATCTTATCTGATGAATCAATCTTTCTTCAGTCTTTGCACTATGTATCCTGATCAACCCATCTCTCTTTGCACTCTGTATCAAGATCAATCAATCTTTGAACTTGTTATAATCAATGAATCTCTGATCGCTACTTGTATTAATGTATCTGTCCACTTTGTGTCCAAAACTGATCAAGCTATATACTGTCTATTCATTGTTTAACTATCCAAAAATAGTTGACAATCATGATAACTTTTGCAGAGTTCATGCAACGTTTTCCAAACAAAGCAAAACACTAACATTTCAATCTTTTGTTGTTGGGCTAATTTCATTCCTGTAACTTATGCTCACTACTTTCATTTCTTCATGCTCATTGAAAACAAAATCTATTTTCAATCTTTCAGCAAGAGTACCACAAAGCTATTGAAGCTTTTAAAACTTTAAGCTCGGCATCCAAGCCAAAAGCATTGTCAGTTATTGATGTCCGTGAAAACAAAAGTGCCAAGGCCCACATCAAAATGTTGTCATGCTTTACAATGCCATGCTTACATTGTCTTCAGCCTTGACAAGCTCCTAGCTTAACAACCTGTATTCTTCACTAAAACTAAAAGAGAGATAAAAAAAAATCCCCCAGAGGCCAGAATATTGCTGCCTATATCATGAAGTACTCATAAACAGTCATGTATACATACTGTACATACAACCTTGTCAAAACACATTTATTTCCTTCCTAACATCTTCACCCTCAGAATCTATCTATAAGCTCCAACAGCCACCCCTGTCATCATCCTGCCTGGGCATGCTGTGTGTGTGTATGTGTGTGTGTGTGTGTGTGTGTGTGTGTGTGTGTGTGTGTGTGTGTGTGTGTGTGTGTGTGTGTGTGTGTGAGTGCATGTGTGCGTGTGTGTGTGCATGTGTGTGTGTGTGTGTGTGTGTGTGTGTGTGTGTGTGTTGTGTAAGTGTGTGCGTGTGTGTGCTTACATGTGCATGTGTGTGTGTGTGTGTGTATGTGTGTGATGATATTGATATTTGTTTATGGATAATTGCATGCATGTAAATGATTATTGATATAGAATGCTTTGATTTGTTGCTTTACAAAATTCAGCGCTACATAAATTCCATAAATCATCATCAGTAGTAGTAGTAGTAGTAGTAGTAGTAGTAGTAGTAGTAGTAGTAGTAGTAATAGTAGTAGTAGTAGTAGTAGTAGTAGTAGTAGTAGTAGTAGTAGTAGTAGTAGTAGTAGTAGTAGTAGTAGTAGTAGGCAGTAGTAGTATCACTAGTATTGTCACCGTGTATGTACTTAACCATCTTAAAGTGATTTCCAGGTGTGAGGACTGAGACAGGGTGCCTATTCTGGGTGACCCCTTGGGTGCATAAGATGAACAGAACATGGGGGTCAAAACAGATGAGTTTTGTTTACAAGCTCATGCTAGAAACTGTATTGGATATTGAGAGCACATCACTTGTATAGCCTAAACATCCATACATTACTGTTTTATGCACTATTGTCATGAAAACAATCTTACATGGCTACCCAAACTCAATGTTTCAAATCTCAATACTCTTAAATTATCTATCACAAGTAAACGAAACCTGTTTTAACAAAATAACAGACATGTTCTACAAGTACAACCTTATTAATCATTTAAACTCACACAGGGAAATCTCCATATAAATAGATCTATATATATATATAAATTTGCATTCAACAACTTTCTATACTAAAAAACCCCCCAGGATTTTGCCAACTTTTAGACCCATGTTTACCCGTAACCTGGGGAATACTCAACAACCACAGTTATTAAAGCTCTTAACACAGTGTAAAACAACAATATGTGTGAAATAGAGAGAGAGGAGAGAGAGAGAGAGAGAGAGAGAGGAGAGAGAGAGAGAGAGAGAGAGAGAGAGAGAGTGCGTGTATGCATGTGTGAGTGTGTGTGTGTGTGTGTGTGTGTGTGTGTGTGTGTGTGTGTGTGTGTGTGTGTGTGAAAGTCAAAATTTTATTACCAGATGGTACATTGAGTGTATGTGTGTGTGTGTGTGTGTGTGTGTGTGTGTGTGTGTGTGTGTGTGTGTGTGTGTGTGTGTGTGTGTGTGTGTGTGACTGTGAGTGTATTGTGCGAGCGCATGTGCATCTTCATGTTAAGGAGAGAGGTTGGGCAGATTTCTTTCTGAAGGGCAGGCAGGAGAGAATTAGACACACTAGACCCAACAAGCAGAGTGCTGACAGGACACATCACATGTTTGCTTCCTCTTTCTCTGTCTTTCACACAGACAGACAGACAAACAGACACAACCTGCTGTATGTGAAGAAAAAGAGCAGGGTGGAGGTTTATATATATATACGAGCTCCCACGAAATGGCTTGACACTTTTCACAGTCCTATTTGGACATCAACTTCATACACCAACCACTCTGTTTTCCCACTTCTGTCATGTACTTCACACTTTCAAACTAAAACAAAACTGAAAAGAAAAGAGGACCAGGGGTAGAATTACTCAATTAGATGCTATTACTAGTATTAGTCTATAGCACTTTTTACTTTAAAAATTCTGTAAACATGACTGGGGTGATTTTCCCTTGAAAACCACTTAGTACCGAACTTCTGGTGGTGGAATCTTACTAGCAGAAATATCACATGCAATGAACGGACGATGAATGCGTGAATTTTACATCACATTCCTCGAGAAATTTACAACACACATATGCAGTATGCCCACACATGTGCACACATGGAAGGACGGGGAAGGACCGTGGCAGGATGGTTAAGACGTTCGCCTGCCAATATGTAAACCGCGAGTTTCTGGGTTTGTACCCAGCTCGCCCTTTCTTCCCAGTTTGACGAAAAAATCGAACTGAATGTCAAATCATTCGGATGAGACTATAAACCGAGGTCCCGTGTGCGAACGCACGCAGAACATCTTGCGCACATGTTAAAATCCTGTTCCGCCTTTCGGAAGAGCAGGCCATCGTGTGCCGGTAGGAGCTAGGAGCGGATGACAAAATTATATATATATATATATAAACAGCATGCACACAGGTGTCGTGTTTAGACACCATCCCTGAGGGGAAAATAAAAATAATGGGTAGGCGCTGCACTTGTGGCAACACACACACTCTCCCCGGGGAGAACAGCCCGAATTTCATGCAGAGAAATCTACTGTGACATAAAGTGGTATAAAATAAATACTACTACTACTACTACTACTACTACTACTACTACTACTACTACTACAAACATACTACTACTACTACTACTACTACTACTACTATTACTACTACTACTACTACTACTACTAAAATAATAATAATAATAATAATAACAATACTACTACTAATAGCATAGTGACGATAATAATGACAATAATATAAGAAATTTATATAGCACGCGCGCTATATCTTGTAAAAAAAAACAACAACAACCCAACAACAATCAAAAACCACCCGCAAACCCCCCGAAAGTGCTTGCATTCAACCCTTTCTTACACATGCAACCAATCGCAAAATAGCTTTCACAAATTCAAACTAATTACATACAAACACACAATACAAACATGAAGGCGGGGTGAATGGGGATTTCGGCTGTTGAGGGCAGGGTGGATATGTTGAGGGAATGATCCGTCTCTACTCATGATTATTGTGCACATGCATGTGTGTAATTTTGAACACCTACGTATGTGTATCTACATAACCCCGTACAGTAGCTTCTCAGCAGAGTAAATAGCCAGAGTTAATTGTTATACACCCGTTGTTAATGTTTGCTTTGGCTGTTGCTTTTTGTGTTTGTTTGTTGATGTTATTGTTGTTGTTGTTGTGGTTGTTGGTGGTGTGTGTGTGTGTGTGTGTGTGTGTGTGTGTGTGTGTGTGTGTGTGTGTGTGTGTGTGTTTCCTTCTTTGGTGGGTGTATTCTAAAGATTATTTTTCCTGTTTATTTTAATTGTATGACTTCTTTTGTTTAGGTTTTAATTCTCATAAATGCATGTATGTACATTTTTTTTCTTAGATAGATGGCTTGATAAAAAAAGCAGTTGCACTGCTTACTCAATGTGCCATCTGAAAATAAAAGTTTGACTAGACAGTACCTACATCAGAAACCTCTGATGCAATCACAAAAACAACTAGAATCTACACATGTGTACGTACCTACATAATCTGGAACGTAAAAAAAGGGCAAATACATTGCTTATTCAATCTACCATTCGTAAATTAAAAACAACAACAACTGACTTTGAAGTAACTTGTCAGTGGAAAAAAAAGAGCGCCCCCCCCAATATAAAACTTAGGCTGATAGCCAGCCTCATCACAAGGCTTAGATTAATTTTCTTTTTCCTGTCCGCAACTGTCTTGTTTCTCTATCAGAAAGGCTTTATTTCTACAGAATTTGGCCTTGGACAACCCCCTTGTTGCCCTGGGTTGTTTTACGTGCGCTAAATAATGATGTGTAACTCACGGTTTATCGTCTCATCCGAAAGACTAGCACCCAGACCACCACTCATGGTCTAATGGATGGGGGAAAAGTTTTGGGCCCAAACGGGATTCAAACCACCGCACACTCCGACACGGACTTTTTGCTTTCTAGGCAGGTGCCTTACCTCTAGACCACCGTTACCTCAAACATTGTTGTCCCAAGATGATAATAATAATAATAATAATAATAATAATAATAATAATAATAATAATACATGGAACTTATATAGCGCTATATCTTGTAAAAACAAATCAAAGCGCTTGCATTCTACCTATACATCACACAAGCAATCAATAACAATCTATGGTCCTAGCAGATTGGAACGTACTCACACACGCAAGCGCACACACACGCACACACACATGCGCGTGCGCGCGCGCCCATACACACACATATCCACAAAGGCTATACACTTTGGCAGGTAGATGTCGAAGGCGGAGACAAACAAGAGATGGAAACAAAAGGAGAAAATCTTAGGTTTGAAATAAATGTCTTGAGGTTGGATTTAAAAGTGTCATAAGTAGGCTTTTGCCGGAGGGAGAGAGGGAGGTCGTTCCAGATCAATGGACCAGAAACAGAGAAAGAGCGGCGGCCAACGGTAGATAGGTTGAATCTAGGTATTCTTAAGGACAAAGTATCTGCGGCCGAGCGGAGGGAGCGAGAAGGTGTGTACAAGTGAAGACATTAACAGAGGTAGGAGGGTGCAGTTTTGTGGAGGCATTTGTAACAGAGGGTATTGATCTTGTGGATTACTCTCTGTGGTACAGGCAGTCAGTGGAGATATTGCAAGAGAGGGGTAATGTGCTCAGATTTTTTCTTTCTGAGGACCAGACGAGCTGCAGAGTTTTGTATACGTTGGAGGGAGCGGATAGATGATGCTGGCAGACCAGCTAAAAGAGAATTGCAATGGTCCAGACATGAAAGAATAAGAGAAGTGACAAGTTTGGAAGTTGCATCAGTGGACAGGTACTTTCGAATTGCACTAATGTGCCGTAATTGATAGTAGCCTGACTGACAGGTCTGGGTAATGAATTTTTGCATGGAGAGTGTGTTGTCGACAACGACCCTAGATACTTCACAGAAGTGGATAGCCGAACTGACGTATTACCGAATTCTATTGAAGTTGTTGAAATGGAGGAGAGTTTGTGTTTTGTGCCTACGAGCATGGCTTCAGTTTTATCTGCATTTAGTTGTAACTTGTTTTGTATCATCCAGTGTTGGATGTCTTGAAGGCAGTTGGTCATATTTGTCAAGAGATGGCAGATTTTCAGGTGTATCACTGCTTTGAATCTGAGAGTCATCGGCATAAAAGTGATAATTGATATGATAACGGTCTATTATATGTGACAGTGGAGCTGTACAGAGGGTAAAAAGAAGAGGGCCCAGAACTGATCCCTGAGGGACACCACATTCCAGTTTGGCAGGCGCTGATTGAATCTTGTTTACTGCAACTGTATGGACTCGGTCTGTAAGGTACGAAGTAAACCAGGTGAGGGATGTGCCTTTAATACCAAACATGTTTTGGAGACGGGAGAGAAGAACTGAATGGTCTATAGTGTCAAAGGCAGCAGATAAGTCGAGAAGTCGAGAAGAGTAAGAAGGGAGATCTAGTCATAGGAGCTTCTTTCATGAAAATTTCCATTGAAAAAGAACTCTGCAAATAAACCCCACCAAAAACCACATTGCTATTCAATGTACCAGCTTTGAGAAATTTCTAAAAATACACCTTACAGCATGCATAACCTTATAAGCTGTTTGGTGAGATCAGAACTTTAAATACACAAAGCGGAATATAAGCTAACCACTAAAATCTGGTCATCCTCTGCTGGAGATCTCCCCCCCCCCACCTCAAGCACACACACACACACAACACCCCCTCCCTCCCTCTCTCTCTCTCTCTCACACACACACACACAAGCACACACACACACACACACACACACACACACACACACACACACACACACACACACACACACACACACACACACACCCTTATTGTAATTGCTAAGAATAAAAGGTAGGTTTCACGAACTACATAATAAGATCATATTACAACTACGATATGGAGCGATTTGGCTTAAAAGATTTCATCCATCTCTCCCTCTCTGTCTCTGTCTGTCTGTCTGTCTGTCTGTCTTGTCTCTCTCTCTCTCTCTCTCTCTCTCTCTCTCTCTCTCTCTCTCTCTCTCTCTCTCTCTCTCTCTCTCTATATATATATATATATATATATATATATATTCCCATTGTAAAAGAACTCTGCCAAAAAACCCACTAACAACAACACTGCTATTCAATGTACCAACTAACAAGTAAACCGTGAGGTTCTGGGTTCGTACCCAGCCTCGCCCTTTCTTCCCAGTTTGACGAAAAAATCGAACTGAATGTCAAAGTCATTCGGATGATACTATAAACCGAGGCCCCGTGTGTGAACGCACGCAGAACATCTTGCGCATACGTTAAAACCCCGTTCCGTCTTTCGAAAGAGCAGGCCATCGTGTGGCGGTAGGAAAGGATGACAATTTTTTTTTTTAACCCTGCATGCACACAGGTGTCGTGTTTAGACACCATCCCTGAGGAAAAATCCGGGAGTTGGAGCCCCAGGGCGGCTCGAGGCTGTATATGGCAACGTTCTGGTGGCTCCTGCGACGATACTGGAACCATTCGTATCGGTCATTGCCTTTCTAATGGATCATTCCAGTGGCGTGGAGAAGGGGGGGGGAGGGTCTGCTGCATGGGTAACAGCTTGCCCTCCATACTTACTCACCCATGCTTTGCGCTCTAAAGACTAGAGCGCAACTCCATAGTCTTCCGATTGGTGCCTATACAATACAATATATGTATATCTATCTATCTATCTATCTATCTATCTATCTATCTATCTATCTATATATATATATATATATATATATTATATATATATATATATATATATATATATATATAGTGTGTGTGTGTGTATGTGTGTGTGTGTGTGTGTGTGTGTGTGTGTGTGGTGTGTGTGTGTGTGTGTGTGTGTGTGTGTGTGTTGGTGTGTGTGTGCGTGCGTGCGTGCGTGCGCGCTTACCACGAACAGTTCTCTGTTGTGGACATAAATTATTATTAATTAGGCGAAGCCCCCTACATCATTCTGAATAGATCAATCGCTGCACAGCGCAGTGCATTCGAAATTACGTAGTTGTTAAATATAGCCTTAAAGTTGTCAGACCAGTTGCTAGCAAGCAAAGACACTGGACTTGAAGTGACTAATCTTGAAGTGCTACGAAACTGAACAATTATATATGTTTGTATTCGATAGAAAAGACCAGATCAAGACCAAAGTATCTAACCTTCATTTCACAAGGGAGACTGGCACAGGTAAGACTGTTTTAGTTTTGATGTAATTATTTTTCGTATGTTAACTTAAATAGAATATAAATGAACATTGTGCATAAAAATTAGTCTGGTTGTTTTGGATAGGTTTGGTTTTGCTTTGAATCTATCTGAAGCTATTGCACGTCAAAATGATATTTAATAATAATTTTTAAAAATCTACATACAAGCGCACGTTTTTGTCGTACTGAAAAAAGTGTCTTCAGGAAAAAAATCCCTTCCTGTCAGTTCGACAGTAGGCCTATGTATTAAAGTGGGCAGCTGGAAATCTTCAGTGAAAATTCTAAAATTTTCAATTTTAGTACTTTCTGTGATGTGTTAAAAATACCATACATTTAAAATACAGAAAGAGAGAATGAATGAATGAATGAATGAATGAATGAATGAATGAATGAATGAATGAATGAACACATTTTTATTTTTAAAGGGTCAGAGACAAGCATTCACATACTTTTTTTTTCTTCCAGCCTTTGCCCTGATTGGGGGCTATCAAAACAAAAACAAACTTCCCTTAAAAGAAAATAGCAACAACAAATACAACAAAACCAAAAAAATCCGAATAAAAAACAAATACAAATAATAGCAACTCCTTCCCTGTAGGTGCTTCGATTTGTTTGCATTACCAGATTCAGCGCCATATAAATTCCATTTATCATTATTATTATCATTATTAAAAACCACCACCTCGAGCAGCAAAATTTTAACCTACGATTTAAAGAAAGGTGATAAAATAGTGAACCACATAACCCCAACTGGATGCATTGATCAGATAAATATTAAACAAAAGAGTTAAATGTGTATTCAATAAACACATAGTCCCCAACTGATCCCAACATTAATGTTAAAACAGATACCCTGATTATAATTAATTGAAATAGATTGAAATAAAATACAGCAGAGAAGAGAGATACCCAAGCAAAAAATATATCAATACATTTTCGAAAATTTTCTTACTTGAAAACAAGATTATGAATTATAAAAAAACAACATTCAAAACTATTACAAAAATCAATAACAATAAGATATCACTCCAGAGAGAGAGAGAGAGAGAGAGAGAGAGAGAGAGAGAGAGAGAGAGAGAGAGAGAGAGAGAGAGAGAGAGAGAGAGAGAGAGAGAGAAACAGGGATATACCGACAACCCACGACGAAAAAGCTGTCGACATACACCAATATCAACCCGGACAGAGTGTGGCTATACTTTTTGTAATGAGTAAATTCTGTCTCACATTGTCAGTTTTTGCCACGGATTAACTACATAGGTGTGTGTGAGTGTGTGTGTGTGTGTGTGTGTGTGTGTGTGTGTGTGTGTGTGTGTGTGTGTGTGTGTGTTTGTGTGTGTGTGTGTGTGCGCGCGCGCGCACGCGCGTGTAAATCAGACAAACAGATTAGGAGAATCTAAAACAAAGGAGAGCAAAATGATTGTAGTTAACTTTCTCGGAAACACCAAAATGACGAGCTGCTTGACAGTTTAGATTGCTCTAGGTTTATTTATAAACTCTACTTATGTCTAGTCAGAACACGCTGGCACTGCCTAACAATGTTTGGAATTTGTATAGCGCTGAATCATGTAAAGCAACAAGTCAAAGCACATTCGAATCATGTACATGCATGCAATCATCCAGCGCACGGGGAAGAGGCAAGGATAGGCAAGGCAAGGCAAGGCAAGGCAAGGCAAGGCGAATTCTTTTATTCAAGGATAACAGATAAGCACTCGTGTGCTTCTTTTACATCCAGTCCCCGCCCTTTTCAGGGATAACAACAAGATAAAAAGATAACCTCAATTAAACAACAACAATTATAATGAATTATCAGGGTTCGCAATAACCGGTAATTGTACCGACTGTAAACGGGGAATACCGAAAATTTTCGAAGCAGCCGGTACCGCGTACCGATTCTGTTTGCCTGTGACCGATTAGATTTTCGTCTAAAAAAAAAAAAGTCTGAAGTGATATTTGCTGACAGTCTGTCATGCGCCTGTACTGTGCTTACGCACCTACCCCTTCCCACCCCTTCCGACGAACATCTTTGGCGCCAGCCTCATTTAATTAGCCTAGCACGAAGAACAGCAAGCTTTACTGTGAAAGAATAGAGCTTCGCGCTCTTCTCGGCATGACAGTGACTTCCATTCACAATGAGTAAATGGGGCCCAGATTTATTTATTCTTAATTCTTTTAATCTGTTATATCGAGGATAATGGAATAAGCACTGCTGTGCTTTTTTACATTCAGTCCCCGTGTGTATGCAGTTTTGTAAATGTCATCTGTTCCCACGTGGCCTGCTCTTACGAAAAGCGAAAAGGGGAGGGTCTATGACTATGAATTTGCCCGTTGCTTTGAGAGAGGTGTCGAAAACTAAATCTTAATTGAACGAAAGATCTAGATGAGCCCTAAGCATAGAAACAAGAAAGAAGAATATAAGTCACATCAATGGTGTCATGCAAAACAACAGACTGACACAGACAGTGGCACAGGCGCTAGAAAAAAAAATCCTATTTCCTGCGTGGCTTCGTGCCCAAGAAGCGAGTGGCAGCAGCACGGCAGTCAAAGTCCGAGAGATTTGCGTTCAATTTCGATTTAGTTTTGCTGCCGAGCAATTCCCCCCTCCCCTACCCCCTCACTGAATAGTTTCGTTTTGTTCACAGTACGTAGGGGATTTTATTTTCTGGGGACCGATTTTTGGGGAGTTGATCAAAGATATCTCTGAAATGGCAACTCGCAGTACAGGTTTTAAAAAATCCTAGCGCGAACCCTGTAATGATTCAAATACGGAGAGCAAGAAACCATACCAAGTATCAAACAACAGGTAAGAAATAAGACAGAGATACAATGAATAATAAGGTAATGATATAAAAAGGCACTCATTCAGAAACAAAAATAAGAAGTAAGAATCAATGATGATTTTGATTTGAATAATAAAAAAGCGCAATAATTAAAGAGTAAATATGAGAATATGATAGGTTAAATGACTTAAAAACATCAATCCACCACCATCATCAAGATAAGTTAGATAAGACATAACATTTTGATAAAAGGGGAGAAAAACAACAACAAAAACAAACAAACAAAACAAACAAACAAGCAAAACAAAATAAAAAACAAACAAACAAAAACAAAAACGAACAAAAAAAAGAAAACAAAAACCAAACCAAACCAAAACAAAACAAAAACCCTCACACACACACACACACACACACACACACACACACACACACACACACACACACACACACACACACACACTCACTCACTCACTCACTCAACAGGTTCGCCTGCATGTCATCAATAAACTTCATTCTAAAGGAAATATATGCCTTGAATTTTAGAAAAAATCATGTATCCCAACACAAGAGGAATCTGTCGCTGTAGGGCACATATTTTGTTCCATATATATGCTAACACCTCACTTAATGTTATGGTTATGGTCATAAGATCACATTCATAAACATATCTTAATCATGATGGACACAGTTATTCAGCTTACTTAAATGGATCATTAATTGAGTTTACACAATATCAATTACATTTAATACATATGGGTATTAAAATAGAGAGTACAAAATATGAATAGAACATTTCTCAATATGGAAGGCAAACACTTTAAGACAATAGGTGACATATTCAGAGAGAGAGAGAGAGAGAGAGAGAGAGAGGAGAGAGAGAGAGAGAGAGAGAGAGAGGATGAGAGAGAGAGAGGAGAGAGAGAGAGATGATGATGATGATGATGATTATTATTCTTATATATCGAGGATAACGGAATAAGCAATCATGTGCTTTTTTTCATCCGGTCCCCGTGTGTATGCAGTTTTTGTAAATATTGTCATCTGTTCCCACCGGCACACGATGGCCTACTCTTACGAAAAGCGGAACAGGATTTTAACGTGTGCGCAAGATGTTCTGCGTGCGTTCGCACACGGGGCCTCGGTTTAAAGTCTCATCCGAAGGACTTTTGGGGAGAGTGGAGTCGGCACTGATGTTAACTCCAGGAGAAAAATTTCCTCGACCGGACTCGAACCCGGGTCGTCAAATTGCCAGCGCAATGTTCTGACCACAGAGAGAGAGAGAGAGAGAGAGAGAGAGAGAGAGAGAGAGGAGAGAGAGAGAGAGGAGAGAGAGAGAGAGAGAGAGAGAGAGAGAGAGAGAGAGAGAGAGAGGAGAGAGAGAGAGAGAGAGAGAGAGAGAGGAGAGAGAGAGAGAGAGAGAGAGAGAGCTAGAGCTAGCAAACTACACAAAAACTGATGTTCTATATTCAAAGAAAACGAAATTATGAATAGACATTTAAGGGAAAATAATTGCACAACAAATCATATCCGCAGCGCAGGCATGCATGGGAAACCTAGGTATTGTTGCTCTTCAGCTTTCAATTTCAGACTTATCAATTTACAATTTGAGATAATCTCTCGTGGGGATGCCGGGGGCCTGTCAGTATAGATAGCATCCCCACCTTCTGAAAATTCTGTGCAACAAATTCCCTCTTTTCTATCCCTCTCTTTGTATCTGTCGGGTTCCTTTTCGTCCTGTTGCCCCCTTTTTGCCTATTTTCTGCCTTCTGGTTCCATTCTCCTGTCGTTTTTTTTCTTTTTCAAGAAGAACAAAAGATAACGGTTCTCTTCTACGCCAAAGTCAGATGCGCTGGGCCGGACTTGTCATGCATTTAACGACTGCACATTGCATTTTCATTGATATGACCAACGGACAATACTTGCTGTTTGAGCGCTCCACAAAGCAGAAATTTGAGATGATAAAGAGTTGTATTTTTGTTTGTTGGGGGGGGGGGGGGGGGGGGGCGTTGGTGTTTTTGCTTTGTTTTGCTGCTTATCTTCAATGATGCTCCTGTCCTGCTGCTCCTACTCTGATCACTTCGATCTCTACGCATCAGTTTTGCCTAGGTTTGTCATGTTCTTAGGGTCAGAAGTCCCTAGGGAATATCATTGATTGTAGGCTGCCATGTAGCCATCAACCAGAAATGCCCTGCACTGCTGCTAGGTCACTTTGGTGGTGTTCAGTGTTGCATGTTGGAGATAACTCAGCCCAGGAATGTGAACTATTCAATGAGCCAATGTATTCATACTAGTTCCATTGACACTGATCCGTGGTGAGATGTCTGTTTTTCATTGGGGTAGGGTGGTAACCTACATCACTTAAAACTAAGCGGATTGTAAGGCCAAATGCCTTCCCGTTTCAGAAAATTGGCCAACAGTGCACTGCAGTGCTTTCTGGGTGTTGTTGAGATGGGCAAAGCCATCAGCAAACAGCAAAGCAATGATCATTTCCTCTGTGGTCTTGGTTTGTCGAAGCAGTCAGTGCAGGTTGGAAACAACCATTTGTTCTGAGGCGGATGTAGATGCCATCCACCAGGCTTTCTTCTGCTTCACGAAGCATCATGCTCATGAAGAAGGAGAACAGATTGGGGAAAAGCATACATCCCTGCTTGTGTTTGACACCATATCCATTTGCAAGCTGAAAGCTGTCAGTGACCTGAGAATGCAGATAACAGAAAACAGAAAGCAACTTTGGGGGATAGCCAAATACACCAGTATCTTCGAAAAATCATATCTGCTGATGGTGTTGAAGGCCTTGGTCAGGTCAATGAATGCTGCATACATGTTGGCCTATATCCACTCTCTGCACTTTTTCTGGCTCTGCCTGAGTGCAAAGACCATTATCAGTGGTGCCTCTGTTTGCCTGGCTGTCAGGTGTGTTTTCCTCAGCAATGGTGGAAATAAAGTCTACTCAGCAGCAGTCAAGCCTGGATATTTTCTGCCAAGGAGAGTAGCACAATACCGTAGCAGATGGTGAATCTTATAATAACGTCTTTTCAATAAAACACAAAAAAAACATCTGGTGAATCCTTTATATGTCGTAAAAATAGATTCAAAAGGAGTAACAGAAGAATCCTTATGCACTCTTTTATTTAGATAAAAAAACAAACAGATGTCAGGGATCTCACACTGTTTGTACCGAGCCAAGAGGTTAGTTTCAGCTGTGAGTTTTTATTTCTGTAAAGAACTGGTCCTAAACTGGCCAGTTCCCCCCCCCCCCCCCCCCCCCCCCCCCCCCCCCCCCCCCCCCCCCCCCCCCCCCCCCCCCCCCCCCCCCCCCCCCCCCCCCCCCCCCCCCCCCCCCCCCCCCCCTCTCTCTCTCTCTCTCTCTCTCTCCAATCCTATAAGAAATCGGTAAGTATTGTGGATGTTTATTCTAAATGTGGGTAATAAAACACTCAACTATACTGCCCATGCTGACGTTTTTTGCAGGGTGATTTGCAAGAGCGTCTGTTGAGTACGTGGACCAATGATGGCTCAACAGCGCATTCTTCTCGGTCTTTCTCTGATGGTGCTTGCAGCTTTTGCTGCCAAACTTCCAGGTACGGGTATTGGAATATTTGTATAATTTTCTTTCCTCCTAATCTCGGAAAGATACACATCTGAGACAACATAAAAAACAGACTGTTCAGCAGACAGTATGATAGACATGGTCGGTGTCCTGTGCCGAATATTCCACAGCCAAGATACAACCATCGTCCATTCTGTTGTGAATGTCAGACCTGAAAAGATCCCAGTCAGCCCTGTTGACATCAAACTGCTCCAAATGGGACTCATCTACCACTGCATTCTGCGACAAGATGACCAGAAAATGGTCACTGCCATAGAGATTGTCATGCGCTTCCCACCAAACATCCAGGACCAACAAGATAGCAGACTGATAGATCCAGACACGATAGTAAACCTTTGACAAATGAAAGAAACACTCACGTCTTGTTACATACACGCTTTCACCAAGAAGAGGCCCCTCACCATTGAGTTTTCGCTTTCTCAAAGGAGTGAATGCCCACTGAAATCACCCAACAAAAAACAGGGAGGAAGTAACTGCTGCACTAACGACACCAATCTGCATTCTTTACTATAACCGAAGGAGATGAATAAATACTATATACAGTGAGGGATGAATATTATGTATAATAGCTATTTTATTTTCAATATTTTTTCAACTAAACTGTTCCCATCTCATAAATGTTAGAATTTGATGTCAGGGGGCAAAGTCTATTTTATTAAATGTTGATGCATGATTGACTGGCTGTTGCTTTTGAATTCTACTTTCTTATACACTGATGATACAGCAATAATAATATGATGATGATAATGATTAATAATAATAATAATAATAATAACAATAATAATAATAATAATAATAATAATAACAATAATAATAATATAATAATAATATGATGATAATAATAATAATAATAATAATAATAATAATAATAATAATAATAATAATAAATAACAATAATACTTATGTGCTCTTTTAAACAGAGGGTGCATCTCCAGTAACCTCAACCTTTCCACGTACTACTGATGTTTCTGCAACTCCCACAGCCACTGTTGACACAGGGAATACACTGCAAGGCTTAACAACTACCAAAGGTAGTGAGTCAAAGCAGACAAGTTCATCAGCAACCACAACTGATGAACAGACACAATCATCAGCAACTACAACTGATGAACAGACACAATCATCAGCAACTACAACTGATGAACAGACACTGTCATCAGCAACTACAACTGATGAACAGACACAATCATCAGCAACTACAACTGATGAACAGACACAATCATCAGCAACTACAACTGATGAACATACACAATCATCAGCAACTACAACTGATGAACAGACACAATCATCAGCAACTACAACTGATGAACAGACACTGTCATCAGCAACTACAACTGATGAACAGACACAATCATCAGCAACTACAACTGATGAACAGACACAATCATCAGCAACTACAACTGATGAACAGACACAATCATCAGCAACTACAACTGATGAACAGACACTGTCATCAGCAACTACAACTGATGAACAGGCACAGTCATCAGCAACCGTAACTACTCAACAGGCACAGTCATCAGTTAACAAAAGCGATCCACTAGAAAAAGAACAGTCACAAACTTCCACAAAAGGCACACCAGAAGAGGGAAGTTCACCACCTACACATACTGTGAATGGGGGGTAAGTCTCTCTCTCTCTCTCTCTCTCTCTCTCTCTCTCTCTCTCTCTCTCTCTCTCTCTCTCTCTCTCTCTTTCATTTCATGCTAAGTTGCCCTGTTCTTCACAATTGAGAACTAAATATATTCATCCAAATTATAATCGTGTTGTTTTAGATTTAAAAAATTACTCATGGCAGCAAGAGATGAGAGCGTATTGTGTAACTTTGCCATGTATATTTACAAAGCTTTGAAAAAAAATGATACTGTTAAAACCTAGAGTGCTATGACTGTATAATCTATTAATGTGTCTCTGAGAATGACCTTTACGACACTGAAAACTTATTTGTGGCATTATCTTTATGAACACCCTTGAGTAAGGGATCATTGCCTTATCTGAATAAAACACTTCGTATTAGTTTTCTGTCTGTCTGTCTGCCTGCCTGTCTGTCTGTCTGTCTGCCTGTCTGTCTGTCTGCATGACTACCTGTCTGTCTGTCTCTCTGTGAACTCTGTCACAGTCATTCTCTTTCTGCTGATTAGGTTAAGCATGATGTGAAGACATTATGTTACAATTACGCATACGGTTTGTACTAGTGCAGTGGTGTGTTTTTCTCTCGATTTTTTTTTTCCAGTTTACTTTTTAATATTCGTTGTTAAAGAGGGCTAGACGTAGAAAAAACAGCTACTGTCATGCTTATCATATCACTTTTTGTCGAACAGAATTAAAAAACAAATTTTATGAGTTCTCTCTCACGAAATGCACGAATAGATATATTAACTACAACCTACGAATTGCATAAAAAGTCTGGTTTAACTGATAGCTTGGGAATCTCAGTTTTTGAAAACGTATCTAAAGGTAGCTGAGGAATAAAAAAAACAACAACAACAACAAACATTGGCTATAGTACAAGACCTATTTCAAGACAACATTTGATAGAAATTAAAGTTTTGCTGATAGCTCATGCAAGAGGCATTCAATACTGATCTTTGACACCCCCCTCCCCCAAAAAAATCCTGGAAATGAAAGTATAAAAAAAAATCGACTGTAAAATTAGTAAACACAATTTCATTCCTCGCTTTCTATCTTCTTTGCTTTTAAACTTGGTTTTCTTCAGTTTTATGCCAACACTTGTTTCTTTCGTGGGGGGTATTTTTGGAGGGATTCTTTTCTTCTTTTTTTGTAGGAAAAGACTGGTTTGCTTGTGTAACTTGTGCTTTAGCTCATAATGCACAATCAGTAAAGTTTGAAATTTTAGCCTAAATTGTACATATGTTTTACTAATAGCTTTTTATTTTCATTGTTCTTTGAGTAACTATGTTTCCTCAATCCATGACTACAGCACTAGGCAGGCTTGCTTTCTGTACTGCATGTAAAAAGAAAAATCGACAAAAATAAATGGCGGGATAGCCTTGTGGTTATAGCTTTGCGCTCACGATCTGGATTCCTGGGATCGAGTCACCACGGAGGCGCCTGTTTTAGAGAATTTTCCCCTGGAGATAACATAGGTACTGATTCCATTCCACAGAAGTCCTTCGGACAAAGCTATAAACCGAGGCCCGAGAATATCTTGTGCACACGTTGAAAACCTGTTCCGCCCTTTGGAGGTGTATATTATTTCATGCCAGCATCGACGCATGACGATTGTGTCGTGTTTGGACAACATCCCTGGTTGGAATGCGGCTGCCTCATTGGGGGGTAAAAACAGCTGCGCACGCAAAATCTAACCACTGGTGAACATCAGAGCTCCAGCCGAAGAATGAAAACACACATGTTTACATACACACACGCGCACGTACGCACGCACACACAAAATGTAGCAACAATATTTTGATATTATATTATACTCCTACTCCCTCCACCACCCTTTCAAAAGCATGCATACACTTATACAATGCACAAAGCGTTTTGACATAATAAAATCAGTGTGTGTGTGTGTGTGTGTGTGTGTGTGTGTGTGTGTGTGTGTGTGTGTGTGTGTGTGTGTGTTTTGTTTTTTTCAGAGTGATTGGCGGTGCTGTTGGTGTTTGTGCCACCTGCATTGCAGTTTCAATCATTTACATCTGCCGCAAAAGCAAACACGGGTTAGATTGCTGCAACTGTAGCCATTGCCATTGTTGCAACACAATGGAAGGTTCAAGCCGTAACACTGATTCAAATGGTGGCCAACGTTCTGGGGAGTCAGCAAAATCCAATCCATGTGGTGGCCAACGTTCTGGGGAGTCAGCAAAATCCAATCCATGTGGTGGCCACCGTCCTGGGGAGTCAGCAACATCCAATCCATGTGGTGGCTACTGTCCTGGGGTGTTAGCAACATCCAATCCATATGGTGGCCACCGTCCTGGGGAGTCAGCAACATCCAATCCATATGGTGGCCAATGTCCTGGGGTGTTAGCAACATCCAATCCATATGGTGGCCACCGTCCTGGGATGTTAGCAACATCCAATCCATATGGTGGCCACTATCTTAGGGAGTTAGCAACATCCAATCCATATGGTGGCCACTATCTTAGGGAGTCAGCAACATCCAATCCATATGGTGGCCACCATCTTAGGGAGTTAGCAACATCCAATCCACATGGTGGCCTCTATCTTAGGGAGTTAGCAACATCCAATCCATACGGTGGCCACTATCTTAGGGAGTTTGTAAAATTCAATAGGCCTACCAATGCTAATAACAGTATTATGCAGTTCCCCATGCAAGTGAATGATGTTCATTGTTGAGATTCTTCTTCTTCTATCCGGTAGTCTATTTAGACTGTAGGGGTGCCACAGAAGACCTCGCAACCAGCTCTCAAAATTTCCTTCTGTCCTCGACCTTTCTCAGGGTGCCACTCAGCCTGAGGCCCGTCCACTCTCGGATGTTGTCCTCCCATCTCTTTCTCTGCCTGCCTCTCTTTCTCCCACCTTGCACAGTTTCCTGCAGAATCATCTTGGCAAGCCCTGTTGATCTTGCAACATGCCTATACCACTTCAGTTTGCGTTTTTTGACGGTGGTCAGGAGATCTTCAAAGGGCCCAATGGCTTGACCGATTCTGATTCTCACTTCCTCGTGTGAAGATTGTTGAGATTAGAGAGGCCCTAAACGGGAATTCTATACGTCACCATTCTAATTCCTGTTCCAATTATTTGGTACTAGGAATATAGAGTCTTAGACTAATTCTTCTTTTTTTTTTTTTAGTAACCCCAAAGAGGATTAGGGCTCGCTTACTTATTGGGGCGGGAATGATGAAGGGGGATAGCAAGAGGATAGAAGAAAAATAGGAAAAAGAAATACAAAACAAAGGTGGTAGGTGACATTAATTAATTCCTCAACTCACTCAGCAGCCACACTGAATACACTGTGAATGTGATGAATAAGACTCTCCAGACCGAGCAGGTTGGGTTCACAAGCTGACACAGACTACTAAACTAAAACATAGACATTACAGATCGCCAATTGTACTTCAAGTACAACTTAACCACAGGGTATCTTCTCCAGTCCTCAAAACACAATAGAATCAAAAATCAGTCTTAGATCTGATACTCAAAGATACTTGTACAAACAAAACTGATGGCAAAGCAATAATAAACGACTATAAACCACGTAAAAAGGAACATAAAATGAATAAACCATTTGAACTTTTCTCGAATTCAAATACAGGTCAGGGGTGTAAATCACCACAAAACCAACATTCTCTAATGCAACATATCATAAATGTTCACTTACCAACCATCAAACACTGAATTAGAGTTTACAACACTTAAACTCAATTTCCGAAATGCATTCTCACTTTATCTAGTTTCCAATTCTCATGAGAACAAATCACTCTCAAAACAAATCTAACATAACCACTAAAATTACCATAGAATTTTATTAAACTAGTCTCGCACATGCTTCAATTACATAAGAACAGATGATGGTCCATCCTATGAAACTGTGAAAACATTGATAAGAAAAGACTTTTCAGATTAACATCCCCATGACAGTCCAATATCACTGCACCTGTTTTAGAATTGCTAAATAATTCGCAATTTCTTAGTTATAGAAAGATTACAAAAACAATTAAAGACTTCAACTCATTTATTGTCCTCTATCTGAAGTCGAGCCACAATCGAGTGAAGACGTGTCCTGAGAGCTCTCCAGTGGAAGTTGTTTTCGGAAAGAAATAGAGGTGTTTAGAGGTGTTTAGCCTTAAAAGAAAGTGTACAAATGTGTGTGTAACTGAATAAGTCAATGAAGTGCCACTGGTTTAGTGTAAAAAAAAAAAGGAGTTGATTTTAACTACATTTTAACCATACTCCACAAAAATTTTCTGTGAATGTGTGATTCTCAACAACACCTACAGTGCTGAGGCAACATCGATGTGGGAACAAAGGGAAGCTGTACAATGGACCCTGAGTAACTGGACCACTTAAGAGTCTGAAGACTCAAGTGAAGTGCTCTTGTGAGGTGAGTGGGTGAGACTGTCCATTGCCTTTCCCTGAAGTGAAACACACATAGATCAACGTTGTTGTGGTTTCCGTGGTGACGAACTGTAAACTGAGCAATGCCGCACTCTTTGAGTATAGGAGATAGCCATTAAAATGGCACAAAGCAGATGACATTGATCATCATCACTGTACTCTTTCTTTTCTTTCTTCTTTTTTTTTTTTAATTTAATTTTTTTTTTTTTAAATCTTTACTCTTTCACTTTCAATCCCAACCATCAGTCAATAAATCATGTGAACTAGTTTGTTAATCTTTGAGTGATGCAATGCTTTAACCATGAGGCCCATGACTCGATCTATGAGTACCCAACGTCTCAGAAAAGAGACTATTCAATACACTAGGGACTCCTGCCAAGTTACCTTTGAAGCCACTCATACTAACTTGCCTTTGTGGCGGTTTGTTCTCCTTGAAAGGTATTGTGGACAATTTCAGCCCCTAAATGTCAATTCAATATTCAAAGAGTTTAAAAAGAATAACAGCGAACAAATAAGTTTTACAACAGACTTTACATCAACCTTGCCCAGTGAACTTTGGCGATCCTTCTTTCAAGTTAGTTCAGATGAAGAAAAACTACTGACAATACACATATACCACAGTACTGGGAAAATCCTAGTACAAGGCAATGTATGCCAGCAGTGGGTTGAAGAGGAGTTCGACAACCTAAGAACAATAGTCAATGAGCTGGCAAAACTAAATGTCACCACCGAAACAGTGACTGATGTCCTCTATTCCGTGGCATCCTCAAGCCGTCAGTGTGCTCCGCTGGCCATACGAGACAGCGCCCCTGACGACCAACCATGTCAGCCAGACCAGACAACAGAGAGAGATGACAACTCTCCTCCCCTTCTTCAGTTGACACCCTCCCTTTCCACTCCACCCCACTCCCTGCCCTCCACACCTCCCACGTCTTCACCCCCCAACCAGGCTACATCACCCCCTCCATCCACTGATGACGAGACCATCCCCTCTCACCCTTCCTCAGACCTCTCAGCTGATCCATCCCACTCCATGCCCTCCACACCCCCCACGTCTTCCCCCCTGACCAGGCTACATCACCCCCTCCATCTACTGATGACAACGGGACCATCCCCTCCCTCCCTCCCTCCGACCTCTCAGCTGATCCTCTACCCCCTCCCTCAACGGCTACACATCCACCTGAGGAAGAAACTGTAACACCGCCCCTCTCCCCCACCACCCCTTCTTCCACCGAAGATCAAGGTATAGTTCAGTCCCCCCTCCCCTCCCCCTCCACTTCCCCATGTGACCATCAGCCTCATCCCTCTCCCACTTCTACCTCCAACCAACCCACTCCCCACTCCAAAACATCTCCCACAACAACAGTCAACACAACACAAACAAGCAATGCACCATGCAATCTCTCTGAAAAGAACAACACAGAAATTATAACAATGCTTCACGAACAACTCATTGCAGCCAACATCACTATCTCCAACATGCAGAAAGAAATACACACACTCAAAACACAAATATCACAAATAGGTCAAGAAACAAAACACAACAGCCAGGTCATCTCTGACACTGAAACCAGAGTAAAAAACTCCATGAAAACAATGAAAAGAGACGTTTCACAACAAGTAACAGAACTACAAAACAGCCAAGAATACCAGACAGATCAAATGAAAGAAATCAACTCCAAACTACAATCACTCAAAGACAGTCAACACAACATCAACAATACTACCAAGAAACAGATACAAACACTCAGTGCAGCTAAACACACAAAACACTCAGGCAGTCAGACAGACAACAATACTGAACCACTTGCAGAACAACTCACAGAGGTAGAATACAATATAAACACATCCAACAGATATGCTCTCCTCACAGACAAAACCATGACTGACAATTCTTCATACCCCACACTCACACAAAAGCAGACAAGCAACAACACTTCAGCAACTTCACGCAAAAACACAAGCAAACATTCTCTACTTACAAACACATCACAGCAGACACGCACACACTCCCGCACCCATCAAAGCCCACACTGATCGGCTGCCTTCAACAAAACGACGACTTCAGCCCCACCCCACAGTTCGACTAGCGACAATAGGCCTACCACACTAGGTCTATTACTGGACAGAGACTTTCCCATCCCCAAGCCAAGGAACCCCCAGTGTTCAGATGTCACAAGTGTGTTAGGGAGACAACACTCTGTGGCAGCTACACAGCCACTTGTGAAAATACTTTCCGATCTACTCCATTGTTTGACCCAATAGTGTGTGTGTGTGTGTGTGTGTGTGTGTGTGTGTGTGTGTGTGTGTGTGTGTGTGTGTGTGTGTGTGTTGTGTGTATGTGTGTGTGTGTGTGTGTGTGTGTGTGTGTGTGTGTGTGTGTGTGTATACCAGTGAGTATGTGTGGAGAGAAGGGGAGGGGGGGAGTGTGTGTATGTGGTGTTTGAGTGTATGTGTAAGTGAACATATGTATGCATGTTTCACTACGTGTGTGTGTGTGTGTTTGTGTGTATGTAAGCATGCGTGAGTGCGTGTGTATGTGTGTGCGTGCGTGCGTGCGTGTGTGTGTGCGTGCATGTGTATGTGTGTGTGTGTTTGTGTGTCTGTGGATATGCCTGTGAGCTTGTGCGTGCATACCAAGCAAGCGTGCTTGCTTGTGTGTATGCACTGGGTGTGTACGTGTATGATAATTATGTGAACCTGTGTGTGCATGCGTGTGTCTGCATGCGTGCGATAAATGTCTGCCTGCAAGCCTGCATCAAACATACAGCCCATGTATAATGTTCTATATAATTACAAATGTGTTTGTGCAGGTGTTCAAATGTTAAATGCAGTGTTCCCATTGATGATAAATGATTGCTTCAATTTTTCGTGAATGGAAATCTCTCTCTCTCTCTCTCTCTCTCTCTCTCTCTCTCTCTCTCTCTCTCTCCATACTTTCACCCAGCCCCCAGCCCCCCCCCCCCCCTTTTTTTTTTTTTTTTTTTTTTTCCAACATCAAATGTTGATCAATGTCATGCTGCAGTGTGTATCTCATTTGAGTGGATAAATTGCCTTCTACATCTAGCAGGTATATCGGATCCAGAGACTCTTGCAACAGGGCAGTTGTTGCCTTGGGCTAGTGTGGATTGGAGTTTTTGAACCAACTCTGCCATACTATATTTTCGTTTGCTTTTTCATCTATTATTATTCGTCACTGTATCTCTTTGTGTTTAGTATCATATTAATATTTAGTGTGTGATTGGTTATACTGATTTAGCAAAAATTGTTGTGTCTTAGTTTTTTTTTAAAAATATTTTTCCCAATTTATATGTTTTATTATTTTTTATGACTGTAGTATATAATTTATGTAAAAACAGGACTGGATTTAAAAAGTTGTTTATTATAACACATTCATTCCTTACAGATTTTGATTTGTGTTTATATTTTAGTTTTCGAAATTGAACTATACTTATTTTGTTTAAAAATTTGATAATCAAATCTCTTATTTTGATAGATTTTACATACATACATATATATATATATAATCAATTTTAACATGTCTCTAACTTTAGACAAGTGGCCCATAAAGCAAGGCCTCCGTGTAGGCTACCTGAATATCAACAATGCAACAAACAAAAAAGATGATATTTCGACCATACTGCACAATGATCAGAATCAATTTCATTTGTTTTGCCTTGCTGAATCTCGACTCTCACCACACGTAACTGACACATGCATGAATATTCCAGGATATCAGATTTTTCGACAGGATCCACACAAGCCTAAGTCCACTGGGTTATTAACATATTTCGCTTCTTCACTGAGTTGCAAAAGATTATACAACTTTGATGTTTATGACATTGAATCAATTTGGGTTGAAATAAAATTAAAACACAATAATCCAATATTAATAGGATTCATATACAGAAATCCTTCGGAAACCACAGAATGGTTTGAAAAATTCAACTCTCTTATGGATGAAGTGACATTTTTAAACTATGAAACAATTATTCTTGGGGATTTTAACATCGACTTATTAAAACCCAAGCCTAAATGGAGTCACAACATTACTATCCATGGCCTGGAACAAGTAATAGACAAACCAACTCGGGTAACAGATAACTCTAGAACTTTGATAGATCATATCTACACTACTACAAAACAAAACATAACAGAAGTATGTGCCCCCTCCTGTGGATGCAGTGATCACAATGCTGTGTGTTTTACTTGGTTTAAACATCGTGTCAAAATTCCCAAAGTAGGACATAAAACCATCTTTTACAGAAAATTTAATAACTTCAACGAACAAGACTTTCTTTCAGACTTGATAAATTCGCCATTCCAAGACATATATCAAATCAGAGACCCCAAAGAAGCTGCAGAATTCTGGATTACCACATTTATTTCAGTGTATGATAAGCATGCCCCCTTCATCAAAAAAAGAGTTAAAGAAAAAATAAAACCTCCTTGGATAACAAAAGACCTAGAGTCAGAAATGCGCTTAAGAGACTATTTGAAAACCCATGGTACAAAAGTAGAATTTAAAATGCAAAGAAACAAAGTAACTTCACTAAAACGGAGATCAAAACGTGATTACTTTCAAAAACTTTTAATCACAACTACCGACTCTCGCCAGGTATGGAAAGCCATCAATATTTTATGTAATAGACCTATATCAAAAAGCCAAAAGACAGTTAAAGACATAACAGCTGATGAACTGAACACCCATTTCTCAAACATCGCTACTAAAATCATATCATGTGATAAGTCAAATGAAAATGATCTCCAATACTTAGAACAATATATTGAATCAAAAGAAATTAAATTCCCAGTTGAATTATTGCCAATGACAATTAAAGACGTATTGGAAAGTCTATCTCTCAAAAAAAATTCCAGAACACGTGACCTTGACAATCTGGATGGAAAAATATTGAAACTTTCTGGTCCTATTATAGCTGAAACACTGACATATCTATATAACTTGTGTATAGATAAAAGCAACATTCCTCTCATATTTAAAAAGGCAAATGTCATACCAGTCCACAAATCTGGAGATTCTTCTTGTCCTTCAAATTACAGACCAACTTCAATCCTATCTGTCTTATCCAAACCCATTGAAAAACATATCCAAAAATCTTTATATTCCTACTTTGTTAACAACAACCTAATAAATGAAGATCAGTCAGGCTTTCGTAAAAACTATTCTTGTCACACAGCTCTAACTCAACTTACAGACAGTCTCTTACACAACATAAATGAAAATAACTATACAGGTCTAATTTTTGTTGACTTTCAAAAAGCATTTGATGTAATTAATCACTCCTTGCTAGTGCGTAAACTTCACCTATACAAACTAACACCTGAAATAATCAATCTTTTAAAAAGTTTTTTGTTAGATACACAGCAACTGGTAACTGCAAATAATCAAACATCAGAATTAGTATCTATTAAATATGGAGTACCACAAGGATCAATATTGGGTCCTCTTTTGTTCTCAATATATGTAAATGACTTACCCTTATTTCTAGATTGTAGCTGTGAAATGTTTGCTGATGACACATCCCTCTATTGTAGTGATACTGACCCCCACAGACTAACACTCAAACTTCAAAACAATATCAACAAATTGATTACTTGGACTCAATTAAACCATATGTCCTTAAATGCTCAAAAAACTAAAAGTATGTACGTACTAGCAAGACAAAAGAGGCAATAAATGAAAAGTAAATTTCAACCTCTGTTGATAGATCAAAAAATCATTGAAGAAGTTGACTCACACAAAATTCTGGGTGTAATTATCGACAAAAATCTTACTTGGACTGACCATGTGATGGCACAAGGAAAAACGTCTTACAAACAAGGTACGTCAGCTATCAAAAATAAAACACTTTATAGATAGTCATTCACGCAAACTCTTTTTTTGTGGACACATCTTGCCTATAGTTGACTATGCCTCATCTCTTTGGGACAACTGCAGTGAAACTAATTTGAAATTCATCCATCGATTATATAAAAGAGCACTAAAACTTGTCCTATCAAAATCAAGCTCCCTAACCATCAATGATTATAAGCTAACAAATATTCTTACATTTCAAAACAGGCTTTATCTCAATAAAGCTTTATTTGTACAAAAAGTTGTCAATGGAAATGCCCCTCCCAAGATCACCAATAGATTCAAAATTAATGAGCACAGGCATAACCATCTACTAACATTTCCCAGACCAAGAAACAATCTTTACAAAACAAGCTTCCTATATTCAGGTAGTGATTTATGGAACAAGCTCCCAAAACATTTAAAATGTATCAAAAATAAAAATCAGTTAAAAAATCATTTGAAAAATCACTTAATGCGCTTATGCAAAAATGTTTAAGAACTACACATCAATCCAATCAACCATACTTAGAACAGACTAAAGATATTGATACTCTCTGCTAACCCCGAAAAATCTTTCACGAGTGGCTCACTGTGACTGAAAAATCTACACTTTGCTTGCTATATATGTATGTGGAAGGGGGAAAAGGTGGAGAAAGGGTTTTTATTTTTTATTTTTATATAATTTAATTTTGAACAGGATAGGGAATAAGTGATGTATGTAAACACGTGCATATTCTGCAAATTCAAAAGGAGAAAACCAAACCATTGATCTGATGACTAGATTGGATTTTTTTTTTTCTATGCATTTTTTTTCTCACTTACCCAGTTTAATAGTTTCAGGATAAATATTTAAAAAAAAATTATTTTATTAATTATACTAATGGGACTATTAGAACTATTATATTTGTATTATTTTGATAAGTGGAAAGGTCTTACTTTTTTGTTCTGGTTGTTGTTTGTGTATGTTTTTTTTGTTTTGTTTGTTTTTTGTTTGTTTGTTTGTTTGAATGTTTGTTTGTTGTTGTTTTTTTGTTCATATGTGTAGGGTTTTTTATTTTATGAATATAATCATAAATCATTATTATAATTCTTTTATTTGCTGTTTGTGTTTTCCCCCTTCCTCCTTGATACCCCCTCCCCACCCGTTCCCACCCCACCTCCAAATTTTTTCTTTTTTGAGTGTGTGGGGTTTTTTGTGTGTTTTTTGTGTTTGTTTGTTTGCTTGCTTTTGTTTGTTTTTTGCTTTAGTTTTGTTTTGTTTAGGTTTTTTTCGTTTATTATGTTCCTTTGGTTCTCTGTTGCTTTTGTTTGTTAGTTTTTTTTGTTAGTTTGAAGGTTTGTTAGTGTATATGTTATTTCCTCTCAGTGGAGATTGGTATTATCATATGTATTGTTGCGTTTGTTTTTCGTTTTGATTTTTTGTTTGTTTTGTTTTGTTTTTTGTTTTTTTTCTTTTCTTCCTCATAACATATAAGTATGCATTGAAGTGTGGAGATAATGTAATCTGACATAAGTTGCTTATTGACATTTCATGGATTTTTTATTTATTTATTTATTTATTTTTTTTTTTTTTTTTTTTTTTTTTTTTTTTTAAGTCTTAAATAATGGTTGGTGACATTGTAACTGATATAAGCTGTTTGACACCATATGATTTAAAAAATTTTTTTTTTTTAAATGTGTGCATACCCATATGTTTGTTATGTTATTCCACTCAGTAGTGATGGGTATTATCATATGGTATTGTTGCTTTAGTTGTTTTTTCTTTTCTTCCTTCTAATATATAATCCGTGTGGATTGTTTTTTTGATGTTTTGGTTTGATTCTTTGTTTTTTGGTGTGTTTCTATGTGTTTTTTGTTTGTTTGTTTTTCTTTTGTTTGATTGTATGTTTGTTAGCGTATATGTTATTTCCTCTCAGTGATGATGGGTATTATTATAAGGTATTGTTGTGTTTGTTGTTTTTTCCTTATCTTCTTTTAAAAATATAAAGTATGAATTGAAGTACAGAGATATTGTAATCTGACATAAATTGCTTATAGAATTCTTTTATTTTACTTTTTTTTTTTTAATTTATTATTATTTTTTTGTATTTATTTTATTTATTTATATATTATTATTATTATTATTATTATTATTATTATCATTATCATTATTATTATTGAGTCTTAAATAATGTTTTTTGGTTACATTGTAATTGATATAAGCTGTTTTGTGTGTATGTGGGGTGTTTTTTTGTTTTGTTTTGTTTTTTTGTTTTGTTTTGGGTTGTTGTTTTTTTTACACTATATGATTTTTAAAAAGACTTTAAATGTGTGCATGTACCTACGAGTATACGAGCTGAGTGGATGAGCGCAAACAGTGTGTGTGTGTGTGTGTGTGTGTGTGTGTGTGTGTGTGTGTGTGTGTGTGTGTGTGTGTGTGTGTGTGTGTGTGTGTGTACGGGGGGGTGTGTGTGTGTGTGTGGGTGGGTGTGTGGGTGTATGTGCATATGTGTGTATGGCTTTTGAGTAGATTTTTAAAATATTTTTTTATTTTTACGTTGTTGTTTTTTTTTTCCTATTCTGGTTGTTGTTATAGTAGTTGCTTGTATTATTTATAGGCATAGTTTATTTTAAAGTTGTTGAAATCATGTTAGCAAATTAATGTTGGTGAAATGTTTGTTGTTGTTGTTTTATTTGTTAGTTTGCTTTTTCCCCTTTTCTTTCTTTTGTTGGCTTTATTGTTTGCTAGGGATTTTCTGCTTTGTTTTTTGTTGGTTTTTTGTTTTGTTTTGGATTGAATTTGCTATTGTCTTTGATTTTTTTTCTTTTCTTTTCTTTAGATAGATGGCTTGATGGAAAAAAGCAGATCGCTGCTTACTCAATGTACCATCTGGAAATAAAAATTTGATTGATTGATTGATTGATATCAAAGGAAATTTGTTTTGCAGTGATTAAAAACATATCTAAACAACTAATAAGAAATACACCAATACTTTGAATGCACATGGTAACAGTTAACATTTGTTAAAAACACACACACACACACACACACACACACACACACACACACACACACACACACACACACACACACACACCTACCTCTATTAAAAGAAATGTGTTTAGCAATGAATAAAAACATATTCAACAACTCTAATGGTTAAGACATAGATAAATTTGAATGCACATGAGAAAAGGTAACATTTGTTAAACACACACACACACACACACACACACACACACACACACACACACACACACACACACACACACAAAGCTTGCATATACACACGCACGTGCACGAATGCGCGCGCGCATGCGTGCATGTAAGACCATCTCAGCGAATCAAATGCGTTCTTAACATCTATTGATACAAGTAGACCAGGACGATTTTTATCTTCTAAGTACTTCATTATATCTTAAATAATTCCTATGTTATCTCCTATGAATCTACCTTGTATAAATCCCGTTTGGTCTTCATTTATTAGTTTGGGAAGTACTGATTTAGTTCTGTTTGCCACACATGCTGATCCTATTTTATAGACTGTATTAAAAAGCGTTATTGGTCTCTAGTTTTTTTAGATACTCTCTTGGTTTACCTTGCTTTGGCAAGCAAATTACGATCCCTCCTTTCCCAGTTATTGACATTTCACCTTCAAGAAGGCCTTCGTTTAAGGAACGAGTTGAAGGGGCCTATCTTTCTCCAAAAGAATTTGAGAAAGTTAACTGTGATTCCATCAGTGCCTGGGGCTTTATCATTTTTCAAAGCTATTGATGCTTCCTCTAATGTTATTTGTCCTATGTTATCCAGTTCTTGTTGGGTTAGTCTAGGTAGGCTATGCACATAGTGTTCTATGTTTATCTCATCTGTAATATGCCTCCTGTCTCGTATAGCACTTTACCATCATCAGTTATCAGTTTGATCATTTGTTCACTAACAAAGTGTCTTTTCTCTATGGAACAGAAATACTTATTTATTTTTTCCCTTATGCAACCCACCTAGCATTGGATCAAAGGATGATTCCATCCATCTTCATCTTTCTAATTTCAGACGATTTCTCTTTATTTCAAGAGTTTAACGTCGTCGTCATTTATGGGTGTGTCGTTTTCTAGATTCTTAATGTCTTTCTCCAATCCTTTTTCTATCATTTTCTTCTTTTTATCTATTCCATATGATACAGTTTGTGCTCTGAATTCCATCAGAAAAACATCCAAGACTGCTGATCTGAAATTGTAAATTGTGCTAAATGTTTATGACACCCCTTTATTCAAATACTTTTATTGTTACTATAATGATTTACATGTTAGATGGTGATGCTCATTTCCTCTTTCCATTTTTTCTTTTCTTTTTTGTTGGTATCTTTCCATTGTTGTTCATTGTGCTCAGTTTGTTTTTTCTTTCCTTTTCATCAGTGCAGTTGCTCAAATGTAATAATTATTTTTCTGTGTAATTCTACTTATGATTTTGAAGTCACTTGCTAACCAGAGCTCATATTTTACATCTATTTCTGAATGTGTTATGGGACTATTGATTTTTTGCCACCATATTTAAAGGCTTTTTAGGGGGTGTGTATATATGTATATATGTATATATATATATATATATATATATATAGAGAGGAGAGAGAGAGAGAGAGAGAGAGAGAGAGAGAGGAGAAGAGAGAGAGAGAGAGGGGAGAGAGAGAGAAGAGAGAGAGAGAGAATATATATTTATATTTGGGTATATATATATATATATATACACACATATCTGCTTTGTTAGTAATGGTTTGGTTTTTGTTTGATTTTTATGTGTGTGTTTTTTTCCCTAGTATCATCATTACTATCTCTATTTTGCCTGTGTGTATTATCACTCAATTTCTTTTTTACATGTTTTTTGATAATCAGAAAAAAAGAAATGTAAATGATAACACATATCATTTTCAGGTTTATTACCCAATTATATTAGATTTTAAAGTGTGTTTAAAATATTGTGGCAGTTTCATTTTCTGCATGGTTTCTAATAGTCTTTTACAATCATTCCATATTCTTCAGATGAGACTATAAACAGAGGCCCGGGGTGTGAATGCCTGCAGAACATCTTCAGCACACATTAAAACCTGTTCCACCTTTGGGAAGAGTAAGCCATTTTGTGGTAGGAACGGATGAAAAAAAAAACAACTGCATGCACACAGGTGTCACATTTAGACACCCCCCCCCCCCCCCCCAAAGACGGAATACGGCTACCTAAATGGTGGGTAAAAAACAGCCACACACACTAAATCTCACCAATTATGTACCTCAAAGCTGTAGCTGAGGAGCAAAAACAAAACAAAAAATGTCACAGACCATATTGTTTTCATTCCAGAGTTCTCAAATTAAAATTCACTTCTAGACTTTGCTATGATTTCTGTTTGGCTTGAATGTTCCTGTTAGGTTTTTTGCTTTTCAATTGACTTTTACTATTTTTGCTGAATAAATTCTTCTGTTAAAAAAAAAAGCCTTATGTTTTGTGAGTGAGTACCTTATCATTGTTACAAACAGATTCAGGGCTCCTAATTAAGCATGTTTTTAGGATTGCAATGAATGACATCCTTTGATTATGACGCATGGAATATTAGTTATTGATAAATGTTAATGCCTGTCGATTGCATATATGTTTGTCTGCTCATGGAGTTTCGGGAGTATTTTATAATATTTTAAGAGGTTTTAGAAGTACCGGGAATCGTTCAAAGTATTCTATGACATTCTGGAATCTGTCAAGATGCGTTGCTGTAATCTAAGATGTTTGTGTGAAGTTCCCCAAGCTTCCGGGATGGTCTGGCAGCGATGGTCTGGCAGCGGGCAGTAGAAGGGGCCTGGACTGTATAAATACAAGGGGCTGTTATCGCCTCGAGGAGGGAGGAGAGTCGAGGAGGAAAGATGATACTGAGAAGAGGAGAGGAGGGGGATTCCCACGGCGCTGGAATGTTTAGCGGGCAGTAGAAGGGGCCTGGACTGTATATATATATATACAAGGGGCTGCCTTCGCAGTGGCAGAGGAGGGGAGTCCCACGGCCGAACGCCCTAGTGATCGAGCAGGGGAGGCAATGCGGACGGTAGAATTAGGGATTTTTTTTATAGAAGAAGGGAGAGAAAACTTGAAGAGATAGGAGAACAGTTATGAGGACTGTGAAAGTGATTAGCGATTGAAATTTGTGTTTAGTGAGCGTAGTAACAGAGTTTTGGTTAAATCTGTGGTGATGTTAGAAAGGAGTTTTCTTGTTTGTTTTTATTGGAATTTTTGTACTTCGTATTGGAAACCATTACTTTTTTGAAGTAGATTAGTTGAATAACAGAAAATATAAAATGATCTCTGAGTCGTGTGTGCTCTGTTAGATGTGATTCCCGAGAGGTAGGGGAGCAACTCTTGGCACTTCAGTCAGCGTTATACGTCCACTGGAGTGTCTTCAAAACAAAGAGTTTGTTCCTCAGAACCAATAACACAACGGGTGTGTCTACACAGGATCTCGGAATTTTCAGTGTGTGGGATTCGTTTGTTCTGCGTATGGGTGGAAATTTTGTGTGTGGATTTGGTTGTCTGTTTTGCTGAGGAATTCAGACTGTGTTCTGTAAAGTGTGCATTCAAGTGACATTGTGTAAACTAAAGGGACTGTTAAAGGGGCCGCGGTTTGCTTTAGCCTCCTTGAGTGAGATCTGGGTCTGATTTAGTTAGTCTGTGGAGCTCCCCTGAGTTAAAACGGGGTTTTTAAGTTTTGTGTGTTTTGGCGTCATCATCGTGAAAACAAGGGATTGGAGTGAGAAATTACGTCATAATTTTGTAATTCTACTTTTTGAAAAACCCCAAATTTATGGCAGATTGCGGGAAGAGCTAGAAAGCCTTGCAGGACAATTAGGGAAAATTTAAAGAGAGAATCAGAAAGACAGAGAAGAACGAAAAAGAGACAGGCAAGAAAGGTTGGGGAAAAAAAGGAAGAAAGAGAAAGAAAAGAAAGACTTGACAGGGAAAGAGAAGAGAAGCCCTTGAAGAGAAGAAAAAGAGAAAGAAAAAAAGAGAGAATTGAAAGGAAGAGAGAAGAGAAGCCCTTGAAAGAAAAGGGAAAAAGAAAAAGAAAAGAAAAGAGAGAATTGAAAGGGAAGAGAGAAGAAAAGCCCTGAAAGGAAAAAAAAATTTTTAGAGGAAAAAAAAAGAGAGAATTGATAGGGAAGAGAGAAGGAAGCCCGTGAAAGGAAGAAAAAGATAGAGAAAGAAAAGAGAGAATTGGAAAAGGGAAGAGAGAAAGGGGAAAAGCTCGAAAGAGAAGAAAGAGAGAGGGGAGGCGTCATGAATTGGAGATGAGAAGACTTAAATTTTGGAGAAATGGAGCTTTGTTCAAAGGATTGAGTAATAAGGGGTGATCTAGCTAAAGAACGAAGTCGCCAGTGTTGGATGAAAAAACCAGGGACCTGAACGGCTTCCTCCTGGGGTTTCGGACGTTTTGTTGAAAAAATTGTGGAAATGGGAAAGAGGGGGCATCAACCCAGGGGATAATAAAGAAAATGTGGAATCTGAAACCAGAAACGTTCGCAAATAGGAAAAACATCCAGAGAAAAAACCCGCCATTGATGACAAGTTCAAGTTGGGGAAAATGTGCCGTGACCACAAGGGCGCAATCAAAGAAGGAGGGGGAGAGATTTCCCCCTGAAAGTCCCCCTGGATAGTTCCAAGGCAACTATTTTGGACAAAGGAAAATTGATGGAGCTTCAGAGAGCTGACCCTTCCCCTTGATAAACATCGTAAACTGAGGAAGGCGTAATGCGAAAGTGGGGAGGTTAAATTTAAAGAAAAGGGGGTGTCCTCTTCAGGGTCTTCAAAAAACCATGGAGGAGCGGGTCCCCCGGTGTTGGTGCCACCTAAAACTACGTAACTCTAAACAGTGGAGCGGCACATTAACTTTTATCAAAGGGGGTAATTTGGGCAGGAATGGGAAACCTCAGGACTCAGGGGGGCTATTGGTGATTTTCATCCAAGAGAAAGATGAGGTAGGCGGCTTGTGTGTGGACAATAGAATGACAGGATTACAAAGGTTTGATCCAGGAGGAGGTGTACCAGAGACTGAGCTGTCCCAGGGGACTTCATCAAGGTTTCCACATCGGAGTGATGACAGGCCCAAACCAAAAGGACATTTGCGGGGAAATTTATGTGGCCAGGGATTCTGTGAACACTGACTTTTGGCACCCAAGGGAAGGATGGTGCAGACGCATGTACGTGGATACAAGGGGTTGACAGGATTACGCTATTTGATTTGGAGGGGGGTCCAAAGGGTTAAAACATCTGCTCAGAAGTGACATTTTAGTAAATTCATTGTTTTTGTCTTAAGAATCATAAATTAAAGATTGCGAATTTCATTTTTTTGGTCATTTGATCTGTTGATGATTTCCTAGCTGTTGAGTTTGACTATTTGGTCTACACGTCATGAACATGGGTTAACATTTTGAAATTGTTTTGGGGATTTTTGATTTGGTTGGCCTAGGCCAAAAGTTGTGTCAGTTATTGATGTTTGTCTTCCAAGGCCTACACTAAAATGTTTTTGATGTTGTAAAATGTTTTTGTTGAGATTTTCCCTCTGCCTTGACAAGCTCTTTAAACAGAACATCCCCCACTCTCCTTCAAAGAATTTAAAAACCTCTGAAGTCGGAGTATGGCTGGCTATATGGCGAGGTGCTAGAAAATAGTCATACACGGGGAAACTTCTCATTCAGTGTTCAATTTTCAAATCTACAGTGATTCCCAGGTGGGATGATTGGGGTCAGAAGTGCCATTCTGAACAACAACAACAACAAATTGATTCGGTTTTGGTACAGTTTTGATTGTGTGGATTTTTTTTTTGGGATGGGGTGGGAAATGCTGATCCCAGAAGACATTTGTGTGGCAATATGTGTGTCTCCTGATAGAAATTAAAAAGCTTGAATTTTGTGAAGTGAAAAATATTGGAAAATAATTTTCATTCTCTGATCTTTTTGGGATTGAAATGATTTATTTATTTGATTCAATTTTTTTGTTATCGGGGGTGGTGGAATGGGCACTCTTGTGCTTCTTTACATCCAGTCCCCGTGTGTGTGCGGTTTCGTGGATGTCGTTTGTTCCGCTGGGGGCACGATGGCCTGCTCTTGCGAGGGGCGGAACGGGATTTGAAACGGGTGCGCGGGGTTTGTGCGTGCGTTCGCACACGGGGCCTCGGTTTGAAGTCTCAAGTTCATTCGGGGGACTTTTGGGGGGAGGTGGGGTGTGCTGATGTTGGACTCCAGGAGAGGGGTCCCCCTCGAGGACTCGAACCCAAGGGGCTCAAATTGCCAGCGCAATGTTCTGAACCACTTGGCTTTCCCTCCCCTGAAATGTGATTAAAGCTGTTTTGTTGAAAATTGAGTGAGGGTCTTTGATCCTTGGTTTCAAAGTTTAAAACTGTTTTTTTGTTTTGGAAACAAATGTTGGGGGAAATTTGTTCTAAGTGGGGGGTAATGTTACAAAAAAGATTTCGGGGGCCCCAAATTTTTCATTTTTTTTAGGATTGCAAAGAATGACATCCTTTGATTTTTGACGCAAAGGAAATTAGTTTTTTATAAATGTTAATTTCCTGTCGATTGAAAATATGTTTTTGTCTAGTATTTTGGGGTTTCGGGAGTATTTTATAATATTTTAAGAGGTTTTAGAAAATTTCCGGGAAAACGTTTAAAAATATTTTTATTGGCAAATTTTGGAATCTGTCAAGATGCGTTGCTGGGAATCTAAGAAGTTTGTGTGAAGTTCCCAAAACTTTCCCGGGGTGGTCTTTGGGAGCGATGGGCTGGGAGCGGGCAGGGAGGGAAGGGGCCCGGACGTTTTAAAAAACAAGGGGTGTTATCGCCTCGAGGAGGGAGGAGGTCGAGGGGGAAAAATGATTTGGGGAAGAGGAGAAAGGGGGGGGATTTCCCCCGGGGCTGGAATGTTTTGCGGGGGAAATTTGAAGGGGCCTGGGAATGGGATAAAATACCAAGGGGGGGGCCTTGCAGTGGGGGAGGAGGGGAGTCCCACGGGTCCGAACGCCCTAGTGATCGAGAAGGGGGGGGGGCAATTTGGGGCGGGGAGGGAAATTAAAGGGGTTTTTTTTTTTAGAGAAAGGGGGGAAAAAAAAATTTGAAGAGAAGGGGAACGTTAGGGGGACTTTTGAAAGTTTATTGCGATTGAAATTGGTGTTTAGTGAGCGTAGTTTTAAAAGGTTTTGGTTAAAAACTGTTTTGGTGATGTTAGAAAGGGGGTTTTTTTTGTTTGTTTTTTTTTGGTTTTTTTGTTTCTTCGTATTTGGGAAAACCCTACTTTTTTGAAAATAGATTAGTTGGAAAAAACAGA
>CM060332.1:33991814-33994314 GCA_030674155.1 Stramonita haemastoma
GTGTGTGGTGTGTGTGTGTGTGTGTGTTGTGTTGTGTGTGTGTGTTTCCTATCTTGAATGAAAGATGAAATTTTAGATTGATCGGGAAGTAATATAAAAACATATTGTATGCGTGTCTGAGAGAGAGAGAGAGAGAGAGAGAGAGAGAGAGAGAGAGAGAGAGAGAGAGAGAGAGAGGAGAGAGAGGAGAGGATGTGTGTTGTGCGCACATGTGTGGTGTGTATGCGTGCACACATTGCGTGCGCCGTAGCCTATGTGTCTGCATCTGTTTGTGTCTGTGTCTTTTTATGTGATACGTCTCTGTATACCCGCGTTATAATTATATCCCACGCAGTGACATGTTTAAGCGTCAATCTATCATCTATGGGACGAGCCACAATAGTCTAATGATCCATCCTGTGTTGATCTGAACATTGCGTTGTACACACCTGGATCTTCTTTCCCTTTGTTCAGCCACAATACTCCTCAGCTTGCACGCCCAAGTCGTCGCAGGAACCACCGTCTGATAATGGCTCAGGCACATGAGTTTTCGTCTTCATTTTCGTGAAGTTGTAAACCGTAGGTTCGAACTTCTCTGGTGCTTTGTGGATTAGGGGAGTGGGAGGGAGGGGGTGGTGTGGGGTGTGCACACACACACACACACATACAAGGACCCATGCACGGACACAAACATACCTCTCTCTCTCTCTCTCTCTCTCTCTCTCTCTCTCTCTCTCTCTCTCCCTCGGGCCGGTTGAAAAAAAGTATGTAAATGCTTATTCTGTTACCCTCGTACAAAGAAAGAGTATACGTATTTTCGTTGTTTCTATGACTTGAACTTATGTTGTACTGTCTTGGGTTTGTTTTTTCTTGTATTGTGAGGTCTGGTTTAAAAAGAAAATACTCATTTATTTTAGTTTTTTTTCAACATAGGTTGATATTTCTTTTCAATGCTTCAGAGGTAATTTTCTTGATTTGTATTTGTGAGGGCAGGATGGGAAAAAAAAGTTGTGTAAACTTATTAATTTTTTTTTAACCTCAATAAAGATCATTTTGACTTGGCTTGACTGCGCACGCATATATTTTAAGTGCCTATGTAAGCAAAAGCTGGATAACAGACGAGAAGCCGAAAGCGACACCTCTGAAATTGAACACGACAAAAAACGGTAAGCAGTAGGGGTAGACACTATTGTTCAGTTTCAAAGGATTATAGCAGAGCCGCTCAAGAACGTCAGATGATGTATTGATCTTTTTTTCTTACTGCTTAGCTGACGCGAAAAGCATTAATCCTTTAAAAAAACACCTTTCTTTTTATTCGGAATGTATTTTGTAAAATCACGAACGAGCTGACAATACAATCGCCTATGCCCTCGTAACACACACACACACACACACACACACACCAACACACACACACAACACACACACACCAACACCACACACACATCACACTTCCTCTCTGGTCCTTCTCTCTCACACACACACACACACACAACACACCACACACAACACACACATGCACACACACTCACCCCCCCTCACTCCACACCACACACCACACACACACGGATCAATGTAAAGACTCCCCAACACACACACACACACACCACGCACGCACGCACCACACACACACACACACACACACACACACACACACACACACACGACAAGAACTGGTGTCTATCTTTCCTACAATTTTAATTATTTTGGGGAAAAAAAAAGTCTTTTATAGCGACTTTGGGGCAATAAAGTTGTAAGTCTATTGTACTTATACAGGTACATACATACACACCTTGCCTGTAAGTATTTGGGAGGGGGGGGGGGGGTACATTGATATTTTTAGGTCAAAGGCTATCGACCGATCCTAACCATAAATCATGGTGTTTTTCAGTTCTCCTTGTTTGATTCCTAAAGTCAGAACGACTTATTCTTGGTTCACAGGACTTACATTTATAATGGCCGTCTCAAGAATCACCTTTTAAAACAAACAAAAAATCAGCTAATTGCCTGCCAGCGCTTTTATGCACACACAACACACACAATTAAATATATATAAAGTATATATATATATATATTATATATATATATATTATATATATAAAATATATATATTTATTTATTTAATATATATGTATGTGTGTGTGTGTGTGTGTGTGTGTGTGATATGCTTTTAAGATGTTTTGTACATAGCCTTATGGTAACGAGCCTCTCTCTCTCTCTCTCTTCTCTCTCTCTCTGTCTCTGTCTGTCTGTCTGTTAAAGCACAAGATAGACATATTGGGATCGAAGTGATTGTAAAAAAGAAGATACACATCACGTGCCTGATTTTGTAGAGATTTAAGAAGTAAGCTGTTTTGAGTGTATTACCACTTCAGAGTGTATTACCACACTATACAATGATAATGAATAAAGAACAGCCTTCAAGTGACACTCAAATGATACGAAACAGTGCTTATTCTTCTATCATCATCATCATCATCATCATTATGGTATAATTATCATTACTATTATTACTACAACT
>CM060332.1:33999314-34009314 GCA_030674155.1 Stramonita haemastoma
CACCCATTCCAACATCATCCCGAAAGGAACTGTTGAGCGGTTGGGTGGGGGTGGAGGTGGGTGGGGAGGGGGATGATGAACGTTTGTGTGGGAGACAACGTGAGCATTGGACCGACAACACGAAGGCCTGGACAGAGCTGCTCTTTGTAGGTCTCCTGACGACAGCCGCTGCACTGACAGAAGAGTCGGGTGAGGAATGTCTGCTTCTGCTAAACTCGGGTCCTCGCCACGACCACCCGAGTCCAGAGAAACAGACGTGTAATGTGCCTCGTTCCTTTTCTATCCCTCTCTTTGCCTTCTGCTTTCTTCCTTTTCTTCCTATAACCTCCTTGTCTGTTTTATGCCCTCTTGGTTCATTCTAATGCCTTTTTTTCAAAGAAAGACTGAAAATGATAACGATTCTCTCCCAAGTGCAATGCGCTGTGCCGTACTTGGCTGTGCCGAACTTGCGAGGGGCTTAACAGCAGCGCAACGTATTTTCGCTCATATGACTGACAACAACAATAGTTGCTGTCCGTCCTTCGAGCGTTCGATGATGAAGGAGAAGGAGTAGAAACAAAATTGATGTATTGTTAAGGTTTGTATGTTCCCCTGTCGGCGACATCACTTTTGATGGTAGCTGTTTGATAGATGTCCTGTCACCTGTCTCCTTCCCCTGCATGTCTTCAGTCCTTCTGTCCATTCTGTATGGTCTGTATCACACAACATCTCGCCCACACGTTAAACCTGTTCCGCCTTTAGGAAGAGTCGGTCATTTGTACCAGTGGGAGCGGATGACCAAATTTACAAAATCGCATGTCCACGGGGACAGGATGTAAAAAAAAAAAAAAAGCGAATGAGTGTTCATTCCATTAAACTCCCAATCCTTTGTCGCTCTTTCTCTGTATAAAGTAGAACAAAAATGATGTCTCGGGTAGGTATACCATAAAAGCTATACTCAAAATCAGACTAGCGTCGGTACCACAATAATTAGGTCAATGTTAAAGTGTTCCCATAACCTAGATGGTCGTTGAGGAGCGAGCATCAGAGAGCTCAGCTTCTCTATGGGGCCAGCATATTGTGGGCGGCGCCCATCTCCTCTACCTCGCTGCTTTAACTTCCCTGACCCTAAAGAGGGCAGGTACCCATTTACAGCTGGGTGAACTGGGGGACTGTACTGAAGCATAGGCGCGCATACGGTCACCTATCCACTTGGTAACCACGCTCAATGCTGCTTAACCTTGGCTTGGGGAAAGCGAGGGTTCTGACCACTGAGCTATCCTGTCGAACAAATAGTTCTACACAAGCTCAATCTGAAATCAAATAGCGATAACTCTTTCGTTGTTTCGTAACAAATCATATCACAAACATGTTCATTTCCCCCTAAAATCTACTTCTTTCTTTCAGTCAGAATGAAGTAAATGAGGGTATGGAATATTAAAAAATCCTATCAAGAGATATTCCTTTGAACAGTTGTGATTGCAGAAGACACACGGATTCTGCGTGTCGATTCTTGCAGTCGAAAACAAGTGTCGAAATAATCATTTTCTGCAAAAATCGACCAGTGCTTCAAATAAAATGTTGAGAGACCATGTGTCTAATATTGTTTTGTTAGGATTGTTACAAGGGTGCACCATAAACATGAATTGTATTTAGCTAGTGAACAGAACAACACATAAACACACACACACACACACACCACAACACACACACACACACACACACACAACACACACACACACACACACACACACACACACACACACACACACACACACACACACACACACACACACACAGAGGAGGAGGACCACAGACAAAGACAAACAAACAAAGACTGTTACAAACAAAAAACAGAGCCAAACCCCCTCTTATGATCACATCAACACTCAACAACCACATTTCAGCCAAAACAACCCCCCCCCCTCCCCAAAAAATACAACCAACCCCCAACCCCTCACCCCCCCAAAAAAAAACCCCAAAAAACCCCCCCTCCAACCCCCCAAAACTCACAAAATAAAAACCCAATCTCTCCCTCACATGTCCACACACAGTAGAGAAGAACACTAGGAGGAGACCTCATAGTACACCCAGTACACCACATTGAACACCGCGAAAGCCAACGGGAAGATGGCCCGACTAAGCTGGTCCACCATTCGCCCCGTGTCCATCCCGTTCTTCTCGAAACCCGCCATGGACTTCTTTTGCGCGGATGCTGCCGCCACCGGTGACTCTGACGGAGTCTTCTTCTTGTCTTTGACGTACAGCTGTGACTTGGAGGAGGTTTTCTGCAGGCCGGCTTCTATGTCGATGTCTGGGGAGGGTTTGGATGAAGTGCTGGTAGTGGCAGTGGCAGTGGCAGTGGCGGTGGAGGCGTTGGCGTTGGCGGCGTTTTCTTTTTCTTCTTCTGCCTTTTTGGCTCGGACGGCGTCCACCAGATTGCTGAGACTGGGCTGGCTGGAGGAGCGAGAGCGGTCGGCTACCACCTGTAACGTGTTTGTTTGTTTATTTATTTATTTATTTATTTATTTATTTATTTATTTATTTATCTATTTAGTAGTAGTAGGCACCCACCAGTCTCGGAAGACTATGGAGTTGCACTCTAGTCTTTAGAGCGCAAAGCCTGGGTAAGTAAATATGGAGGGCAAAACTGTTACCCATGCAGCAGACCACCCCTCCCTCTCCACGCCACTGGAATGATCGATTGGAAAGGCAATGACTGATACGAATGGTTCCAGTACCGTCGCAGGAGCCACCAGAACGTTGCCATATACCTACAGCCCGAGCCGCCCTGGGGACTCCAACTCCCGATTTTTCCTCAGGGATGGTGTCTAAACACGACACCTGTGTGCATGCTGGTTTTTTTATAATTTTATATCATCGACTCCTACTGGCACACGATGGCCTGCTCATCCGAAAGGCGGAACGGGGTTTTAACGTGTACGCAAGATGTTCTGCGTGCGTTCGCACACGGGGCCTCTCATCCGAATGACTTGACATAGAATTTATATATAAACGTTATTCAAATATATTTTAAAGTATCTATATTAAACATACTTAGTTATTCATCAATTTTTATGTATTTATTCTTTTATATCGAGGATAATAGAATAATCACTCGTGTACTTTTTTTTTTTTTTACATCCAGTCCCCGTGTGTGTGCAGTTTTGTCAATTTTGTCATCTGCTCTCACCGGCACACAATGGCCTACTCTTTCGAAGAGCGGAACAGGATTTAACGTGTGGACAAGATGTTATGCGTGCGTTCGCACACGGGGCTGGGTTTATAGTCTCACGCGAAGGTCTTTTTTTGGGAGAGTGGAGTCAGCACTGATGTTAAGAGAGGGGAGAGGGAGAGATAGCATGGTGTGCTTGAGTGTCTGTTTTGTTTGTTGGTTGGTTGGTGTGCTTTTTGTTTGTTTGTTCGATTGTTTGCTCGATTGTGTTTTGCGTTCATGATGTTCAGTATTGTAATTTGCCCTTCATGGGATGGTTAAAGTCTGTGGGTTTTTTTGTTTGTCTTTTTACTTGACTTTTTTGTTGTTTGTTTATTTGTTTACTATAAAGATTCAGCGCTATATAAATCCCCATATTATTATTACTACTATTATTATTATTGTTATAATAATAATCATAATAATAATAATTATTATTATTATTATTAGCAGCAGCAGTAGTAGCAGCAGCAGCAGCAGTAGTAGTAGTAGTAGTGTTTCTCTCATTGGTGTTGCTGTTGTTGTTACTCTGTTTCTATGAAAAGTTGTCAAGTTGTATAATATTTTCTTCATCATCATCATCATCATCATCATCATCATCATCATCATCATCTATCATCATCATCATCACACCACCACCACCACCACCACCACCACCACCACCACCATCATCATCATCATCACCACCGTTTGTCGTCGTCGTCGTCATCATCATCACCATTTCCATCATTATCATCATCACCACCACCACCACCACCACCACCACCACCACCACCGCCGCCGCCGCCGCCGCCACCACCACCACCACCACCACCACCACCATCATCATCACCATCATCATCATTATCATCATCATCACCACCACTTGTTATCCCTTTCTCTAGCTAGCCAGAGGGACATGTACGGACCTTGAAGATGGACCTGACCCTCTGCCCAGCCAGCCTTTTCCTGTATCTTCTGGACAGCACAGTGACCACCGCGTATTCCATGTAGGCCGCGAACACGAACACCAGACACGTCGACATCCACACGTCTATGGCCTGAAAACACACACACACACACACACACACACACACACACACACACACACACACACACACACACACACACACACACACACACACACACACAAGTACGCAGAGGCAAGATGAGCAAAGATAGAAATAAACAGACACAGACACAGAGACAGAGTACACGCTCGCACGCACGCACGCACGCACGCACGCATGCAAGCACACACACACACACACACACACACACACACACACACACACACACACACACACACACACACACACTTACACACACACACGAGTGGGTATTTAAAGGTAAAGGTGTCCCATAACCTGTGTGGTCGTTGGGGAGCGAGGCATCAGAGACTTCAGCTTCTCAAGGGGCCAGCATATTGAGGGCGGCGCCCATCTCCTCTCCCTCGCTGTTTTACATTCCCTAACCCTTAAGAGGGCAGGTACCCATTCACAGCTGGCTGGACTGGGAGACTGTACCGAAGCCAAGGCACACAAATGGTCACCCATCAGAACATCTTGCGCACACGTTAAATCCTGTTCCACTTTTCGTAAGAGTAGGCCATCATGTGCCGGTGGGAACAGATGACATTTACAAAAAACTGCATACACACGGGGACTGGATGTAAAAAAGCACAAGAGTGCTTATCCCATTATCCTCGATATAAAAGAATAAATCAAATCAAATCAAATCAAATCAAATCAAAACCCATCCACTTGGTAACCGCGCTCGATGCTGCTTAACCTTGGTTGGGAGAAAGCGAGTGCTCTGACCACTGAGCTATCCCGTCCCTGGGGGTATTTAGCAGTCTATGATAATTTTATACAGGTATGTCAAGTTTGGCAAAGCCAAGAATTCTGTAGAGATGCGAATACCAGAAGAATCCTATGATTTTAAATAGTGACATGCACACAGAGAACTTCAAACTGCACACAGAAGCACGGATATGATGAATATTATTATCATTATTTTAAGATGTGTATGGGACAAGATCTTCGTAGTGCTCCCACCGTCGACAGTGTGCTGCCCTTTGTGCACTCAAACATATGGCATGTAGGTGCGCGCACACATGACACAGACACAGACAGACAGACGGACAGACAGACACACACACACACTCTCTCTCATTCTCTTTCTATCTGTTTCTGTATCTACCTGTCTGTCTATATGTCCATCTGGCCGTCTGTTTGTCTGTCTCTGTCTGTCTTTCATTCTCTGTCTGTCTGCCTGTCTGTCTGTCTGTGTCTGTCTCCCTTTCTTTCTCCCCCCTCTCTTTCTCTCTACCCGAATTCATTCTTTCCTATAACATCACGGTAAGCCATTTCCAAAGACCCCCATCCCCCTCCCCTTTTAACCCTCTTGCATGCCTTAGGGTATGTAATTGAATCACCCCTCCCAGTATTAACACGTTTCTATCAAAGTCCCTGAATTTTGAAGCACACATGGCACCATAGAGTCACCATAGAGTCACTATTACACCATACCCTAGGCTGCAGCAGCACACTGCGAGTATGTTTTGTCTACAACACAGCACAGCTTGTTGTATAACAGAAGTCTCATCAGGCTTGATATAAAAGGGGTGGGGGTGGTGTGTGGGTGGTGTGTGGGTGTGTGGGTGGGGTGTGTGTGTTGTGACAGGTATTGATCAGATTGAATACAAAAAGAGCCGACCCCCGCCGCCGCCGAACGGAGTGGGCCAGAACAAAATCGAAAGGGTTAATAACAATAACGACAATAACAATTTGTTTTTAGTTTTGCTGCCTCATCCTCTGTGGGCCACAGAATCAGAGACAATTTTCTTTTATTGCATGATGATCACTGACTATGAGGATGATGTAACAATGCTGATATGAAAAATGCATCTGCTTTGAGGCTACGTGGCAGGGCTGTACTCTACGCTTCTACGCTTCCTATCATGATAGTATATCCCGGTGTTAACCGGGCCCGAGAGATACATACACCTGCAGTGCTGGTCACGTAATTAAAGCACCACTCTCAAATTCGCACCCGTAAAGTGAATGAAGCTCAACTGTGTGGTCCCAGTCTTCTCAATGAACCCATTGCACACTTATTCTGGGTAAGAGCCGGCCCGAGTCCAAAAAATCCCCCAGGCTTTTATGGGATTCGAACCAGCGACCTTCCAGCCCGAAACCCGAGGCACTAACCACGGCACCAAGGTAGAAGGTACTCTGCCCACAAACTTACACGTACCCCTCCTCTCCACCCCCCCCCCCAGCCCCCCCCCCCCACCACCACCACAAAATACCCACCAGCCCCCACCACAACCACTCACCACAAAATGAAAACTCACCACCAGCAAAACCCCCACCCCCACAAATACCCACCAGCCCCCACCACAACCACTCACCCACAAAATGAATACTCACCACCAGCCAACCCCCCACGTACCACCACAAACACTCACCGACCCACTCACCCACTAACCCACCAACCCACCCACCCAAGCAACCCACCCACCCAACCCACCTTGATGTAAGGCACCCGGGGTAGCTGGGCCCTGGAGCCGGAGAGCTGGGTGGTGATGGTGAGCACGGTGAGCAGCCCCACCGAGATCCTGGCGGGCACGGCCTCGTGGTTGATCCAGAAGGAGGCCCAGGAGAGGATGACGATGAGGATGGTGGGGATGTAGTTCTGCGTGATGTAGAAGCCGATCTTGCGCTCCAGGGTCACCTGGGCTTTCAGGCAGGGGAACGTGCCTGGGGGGGGGGGGGGGGGGGGACAGGAGAGTGAGATTTGATTTGATTTATTCTTTTATATCGAGGATAAATGGAAAGAGCACTCTTGCGCCTTTTTTTTTTACATCCAGTCCCCGTGTGTATGCTAAGTTTTGTCAATCTTGTCATCTGTTCCCACCGGCACACGATGGCCTACTCTTACGGAAAGCGGAACAGGATTTAACGTGTGCAGCAAGGTGTTCTGCGTGTGTTCGCACACGGGGCCTCGGTTCCAAGTCTCATCCGAAGGACTTTTGGGGAGAGTGGAGGAGAGGAGAGGAGAGGAGAGGACAGGAGAGGAGAGGAGTAGGAGAGGAGAGGAGAGGTGAGGAGGGGAGAGGTGAGGAGAGGAGAGGAGAAGAGAGGAGAGAGGGGGAGAGAGAGAGGAGAGGAGAGGAGAGGAGAGGGGAGGGGAGGGGAGATGAGGAGAGGAGAGGAGAGATGAAGAGAGGAGAGGAGAGGAGAGGAGAGAAGAGGAGAGAAGAGGAGAGGAGAGGATAGGGAGAGGAGAGCAGAGAGAGGAGGTGAGGAGAGGAGAGGGTTGGTCCTTAGATTTCTTCGAGTTGTTGTTGGTTTGGTTTTAGTTTTGGTTGGTTTGTTTTTTTGGTTGTTTTTGGTTGGTTTTGGTTTGGTTGGGTTGGTGTTGTGTTGGGTTTGGTTACTTTGGTGTTTGTTTGGTTGGTTGGTTGGCTGGTTTGGTTTTGGTTTGGTTTGGTTTGGTTTTGGTTTGGTTGGTTGGCTTGGTTTGTTTAGTTGGTGAATTGTTGGCTGGCTTGATTTGGTTTGTTGGTTTGGTTTGGTTTGGTTTGGTTTGGTTTGGTTTGGTTTGGTTGGGTTGGGTTGGGTTGGTTGGGTTGGTTTGGTTTGGTTTGGTTTGGTTTGGTTTGGTTTGGTTTGGTTTGGTTTGGTTTGGTTTGTTTGGTTTGGTTCGTTGATTCGTTGGTTTGGTTTGTTTGGTTGGTTAGTTAGTTGGCTGGTTTGGTTTGGTTTCGTTCGTTGGTTTGATTTTTTGTTTGGTTGGTTTGTTTGGTCGTTTGGATGGTTGGTTGGTTAGTTTGTTTTGTTTGGCTGGTTGGTTCTTTTGGGTGGTTGGTTGATGGTTAAGTTTCAAATTTTCATCGTTCATCATCATCATCATCATCATCATCATCATCATCATCATCATCATCATCACCATCATCACCATCATCATCATCATCATCATCACCACCACCACCACCACCACCACCACCACCATCATCATCATCATCATCATCATCATCATCACCACCACACCACCACCACCCAACCACCACCACCACCACACCACCACCACCATCACCACTACCACCATCATCACCACCATCACCACTACCACCATCACCACCACCACCACCACCACCACCACCACCACCACCACCACCACCACCACCATCATCATCATCATCATCATCATCATCACCATCAGCAGCTGTGACCCTCAATTCTCCTCACCAATGGCATAAGTGGTGGAGCAGTCCAGGGTGGTCACGTGGGTGATGGCAAAGTCCGGAATGAAAGCCGTGGGCAGGAAGTCCGTGGCTGACCTGGACGATGACCACTTCAGCACCACGTCGTCTGTCGTGTAGCCGTCTGTAACACACACACACTCACACACTTATGTATACATACATACACACACATGCTCGAACACACATAAGACATGTGTGCATGAATACAAGCACGCACAAAGCATGCGCACGTACACACATACATACATACATATGTACATACACACACACATATATATATATATATATATATGTCTATCAAATATATATATATATATATATATATATATATATATAGAGAGAGAGAGAGAGAGAGAGAGAGAGAGAGAGAGAGAGAGAGAGAGAGACAGAGACAGAGACAGAGACAGAGAGGCAGACGGAGAGATAGACAATGAAACAGACAGACGGTGGCACGGAGAGATAGACAATGAAACAGGCAGATGGAGAGATAGATGATGAAACAGAGAGACAGACAGATGGAGAGATAGATAATGAAACAGACAGACAGGCAGATGAAGAGATTGATAATGAAACAGACAGATGGAGAGATTGATAATGAAACAGACAGACGGAGAGATTGACAATGAAACAGACAGACGGAGAGATTGACAATGAAACAGACAGACGGAGAGATTGACAATGAAACAGACAGAGAGATAGACAATGAAACAGACAGATGGAGAGATTGACAATGAAACAGACGGAGAGATAGACAATGAAACAGACAGACAGATGGAGAGATTGACAATGACACAGACGGAGAGATAGACAATGAAACAGACAGACAGATGGAGAGATTGACAATGAAACAGACAGATGGAGAGATTGACAATGAAACAGACAGACAGACGGAGAGATAGACAATGAAACAGACAGACAGATGGAGAGATTGACAATGAAGCAGACAGATGGAGAGATAGACAATGAAACAGACAGACAGATGGAGAGATTGACAATGAAACAGACAGACGAAGAGATTGACAATGAAACACACAGATGGAGAGATTGACAATGAAACACACAGATGGAGAGATTGACAATGAAACACACAGATGGAGAGATTGACAATGAAACAGACAGACGGAGAGATTGACAATGAAACAGACAGACAGAGAGATTGACAATGAAACAGACAGGAAGACGGAGAGATTGACAATGAAACAGACAGACAGACGGAGAGATTGACAATGAAACAGACAGATGGAGAGATTGACAATGAAACAGACAGACAGATGGAGAGATTGACAATGAAACAGACAGACAGACGGAGAGATTGACAATGAAACACACAGATGGAGAGATTGACAATGAAACAGACAGACGGAGAGATTGACAATGAAACAGACAGACGGAGAGATTGACAATGAAACAGACAGACGGAGAGATAGACAATGAAACAGACAGAGAGATAGACAATGATACAGACAGGCAGACGGAGAGATAGACAATGAAACAGACGGAGAGATAGACAATGAAACAGACAGACGGAGAGATTGACAATGAAACAGACGGAGAGA
>CM060332.1:34029314-34031814 GCA_030674155.1 Stramonita haemastoma
TTATTTTTTTTTAAATCGAGGACAAGGAATAAGCACCGATGTGTTTTTTTCTACATTCAGTCCCCGTGTGTATGCAGGTTTGTAAATCTTGTCATCTGTTCCCACCGGCACACAATGACCTACTCTTACGAAAAGTGGAACAGGATTTAACGTGTGCGCAAAATGTTCTGCGTGTGTTCTCACACGGGGCCTCGGTTTATAGTCTCATCTGAAGGACTTTTGGGGCGAGTGGAGTCAGCACTGATGTTAACTGTGGATGTGGATCGGTGGTCTAGGTGGTCACGCGCCTTGCCTAGAAAGCAAAAAGTCCGGGTCGGAGCGTGCGGGGTTCGTACCCCGTTTGGACCCAAAACTTTTTCCCCATCCATTAGACCTGAGTGGTGGTCTGGGCGCTAGTCTTTCGGATGAGACGATAAACCGAGGTCCCGTGTGTTACACATCACTATTTAGCGCACGTAAAAGAACCCACGGCAACAAGGGGGTTGTCCCTGGCAAAATTCTGTAGAAAGAAGCCACTCTGATAGGGAAAACAAATACACTTGCATGCAGGAAAAAGAAAAAAAAAATGGGTAGGCGCTGCACATGTGGCGACGCGCTCTCCCCGGGGAGAGCAGCCCGAATTTCACGCAGAGAAATCTGCGTGACATAAAGTGGTACAAAATACAAAATACAAAAAAAAATAACTCAAGGGGTAAATCCCCTAAAACGGGAACCGAACCCGGGTCGTCAAATTGCGAGCGCAATGTTCTGACCGCTAGGCTATCCCGTCCCCCTGTGTGTATGTGTATGTGTCCCCCTATGTGGTGTGTGTGTGTGTGTGTGTGTGTGTGTGTGTGTGTGTGTGTGTGTGTGTGTGTGTGTGTCGTGTGCGTGTGTGTGTGTGTGTGTACGTTTGTAGGCATGCAGGTGCGTGTATGTGAGCGCGCGTGTGTTTGTGTTGAGACAGACAGACCTAGAGACTGAGGCAGAGACACTGTGAGAGAGAGAGAGAGAGAGAGAGAGAGAGAGAGAGAGAGAGAGAGAGAGAGAGAGGTTGTTTGGTCGTTTCATGTTGCACTTACCCACATGCGTAGTCTACGGGAGTGCACGGGTACAGAAACCATACACCCAAGTCAAGGCCATCGCACAAAAAACAAGCACCTAAACTAGGGTCATAGGTACAGCCAATGTATGGATACTGTCAACAACTGGAAATATAAACAATGTATGAATACTGTCAACAAGTGGAACAACAGCCAGTGTATGGATACTGTTAATGACTCGAACTATAAACAATGAATGAAAACTGTCAACAACTGAAACTATAAACAATGTACGGATACTGTCAACAACTGGAGCTATAGCCAGTGTAGGGATACTGTCAACAACTGGAGCTGTAGCCAGTGTATGGATACTGTTAACGACTCGAACTATAAACAATGAATGAAAACTGTCAACAACTGAAACTATAAACAATGTACGGATACTGTCAGCAGCTGGAGCTGTAGCCAGTGTATGGATACTGTTAACGACTCGAACTATAAACAATGTATGAACACTGTCAACAATTATAACTATAAACAATGTATGGATACTGTCAATAAATGGAACTATAGCCAGTGTACGGACACTGTCAACAACTAGAACCGTAAACGATGTATGGGTACTGTCAACAACTGGAGCTATAGCCAGTGTATGGATACTGTCAACAAGTGGAACTATAGGTACAGGCAGTGTGTGAATACTGTCAACAACAAAAGCTATAACTATAGCCAGTGTAGGGATACTGTCAACATCTGGAGCTACAGCTATAGCCAGTGTATGCAAACGGAAACTGTCAAAAACTTCAGCTAAGGGCAACAGGTACAGGGAGTGTATGGATACTGTCAACAATTAGAGCCATAGCTACAGCTAATGTATGGACACTGTCAACAGCTGGAGCTATATCTCTAGCCAGTGTATGGACACTGTCAACAACTAAAGCTATGGGCCATAGGTACAGACAGTGTATGAATACTGACAACATCTGAAGCTACAGCTATAGCCAGTGTAGGGATACTGTCAACAACTGAAGCTACAGCTATAGCCAGTGTTGGGATACTGTCAACAACTTAAGCTACAGCTATAGCCACTGTAAGAATATTGTCAACCGCACGAGCTACAGCTATAGCCAGTGTATGGATACTGTCAACAACTGAAGCTACAGCTATATTCACTGCAAGGATACTGTCAACAACTGAAGCTACAGCTATAGCCAGTGTAGTGATACTGTCAACAACTAGAGCTATAGGCACAGCCAGATACCATCAACAACTCACGTGATAGTGTAAAAATACTGTCGACAACTAGATCCATAGGTACAGCGAGTGTATTACTGACAACACCTGGAATGATAGGTACAGCCAGGTACTGTCCACAGCCTGAGCTGACAGGCACAGCCAGAGTATTGATACCGTCAACAACTGGAGGTACAGCCGCGGCCAGGATAGAGACAGCGTCAACAACTGGAGCAACAGCCACG
>CM060332.1:34036814-34051814 GCA_030674155.1 Stramonita haemastoma
ATACTACTGGGTGATTTTAATATTGATCTAACAAAAGTAAATAATGCATGGACGCAAATTACTAATTCATTCAACCTTCACCAACTAGTTAGTTTACCCACGAGAGTCACACAAAACTCAAGCACAATAATTGATCACATCTATGTATCAAATCCTAAAAACATCATAGAAACATGTGTCCCTGTCTATAACTGCAGTGATCACTACCCAGTATGTACTACATGGTCAAAAAAAGGAACAAAAATTCCCAAACCTGGCCATAAAAACATAACATATCGTTCCTTTGCAAAATTTAATGAAAAGCTTTTCCTTTTTGAACTAAGTAACTCGATGCTCTCAGAAACATTCAACATTACTGATCCAGACTCGGCCATCGAGTTTTGGATAAAAACTTTCACTGAAATTTACAATAAACATGCTCCACTTAAAACCATAAGGGTCAAACATGTCCCCAAACCGCCTTGGCTCACAAAAGAACTAGAAGAAGCATGCTATCTTAGAGATTTCTTAAAAAAACATAAATACCATGAAGAGTCAAAAAGATTACGAAATGCCATAAACTCACAGAAACGTCGAGAAAAAAAGAAATATTTCCAAGATTTACTATCTTCCAAACAAAACTCAAAAATCATTTGGAGGGCCATTAATCAAATAACAAACAAACAATCATCTTCCAAATCAAATGTAATCAAAGATGTTACTGCTGAACAACTCAACAATCACTTCATAAACGTTTCTACTAATGTTGTTAGCAATGACAATTCAAAATCCAATAACCTAAACACATTAAAACAATACTGCCAAGAAAAGCATATTCCCTCAAAACTCAACATACCATTTATCTCTGTTTTTGAGGTCCATAATTACATGATTCACCTCAAACAGTCAAGGACACGAGGTCTTGATGGAATAGACAGCAGAATTCTAAAACTTTCAGCTCCAGTTATCACAGACACTCTCACATATATATATAACCAATGTCTTGAAAAGAACTATTTTCCCAATGCCTTCAAAACCGCTAAAGTGATCCCCATCTACAAATCTGGTGACACTTCAGATCCCTCAAATTATAGGCCAATCTCTATTATATCCCTTCTTTCAAAACCCCTGGAAAAACATATAAATAAACACTTAGTCAGTCATATAGAAACTAACAACCTACTCCACCCTAATCAGTCAGGATTCAGACAAAATCACTCGTGTCATACTGCACTGACTTGTCTCATAGACAATTGGCTAACAAACATTAATGAAAATAAATTTTGTGGAGTATTATTTGTAGATTTCAAAAAAGCATTTGATACAATTGACCACACACTTCTCATCAGAAAGCTAGACCTGTACAATATATCGTCAAATAGTCTAGAACTACTTGCTTCTTATCTCAAGAACAGACAACAGTGTGTTTCAACAACTACATCCACATCCAATCTAAAACCCATTCATTATGGAGTACCACAGGGATCTATACTAGGACCAATTCTCTTTTCTTTATACATAAATGACCTTCCTCTACATATTGCATCCAAATGTGAACTATTTGCTGATGACACAACCATACATACAAGCCATAATGACATTGACTCTCTTGCAACCATATTACAACAAAGCTGTAATGATCTTGTCAAATGGACAGATCTGAACCACATGTCTATTCACCCCCAAAAAACAAAATGCATGCTTATCACCACCAGACAAAAGCGACAAAATTTACCTCATAATCAGTTTCCAATACATATAAAAAAGGAAGCAATCGAACAAACCTCTCATCACAAAGTTCTAGGAGTGACAATTGATGAAAATCTCAACTGGATCTACCACATATCTCACCTATGCAAATACTTGTCCCAAAGAGTATACCAGTTGACTAAAATTAAACACTTCCTTGACTACCATTCAAGGAAATTATTCTTTCAAGCTTATATACAATCCTCAATAGACTATGCCTCAACCCTATGGGATTCTGCCAGTGCAAACACTATGAAACCCTTATCAAGTCTGTATAAACGTGCTCTCAAACTTATCCTCCTGAAGAAAACAACATTACTTGACGTGGATTATACTCAGTTAAGTATTCTCCCCCTACAACAAAGACTAAAATATAACAAGGGCATCCTGATGTTTAAGATAATGGCAGGAGCTGTCCCCACATCCTTAAGAGATAAATTCCCAATGAATCGTTCCAGAAATACTGAAAAGCCAAGTATCCCAATCCCAAGAATAGACTTGTTCAAGTCCAGTTTACTATACTCAGGCCCTGTACTGTGGAACTCCCTTCCCGATTCAATTAAACAGCACCAATCATTGTCGACCTTCAAAAATCACCTAATGCACTTGATGCATCAAAACTAATGAACCAGTACTCATCCTGTTGGATATATATATAATTCTCCCCCTTTCTCTCTCTTCTTCTGTGTGTGTGTGTGTGTGTGTGTGTGTGTGTGTGTGTGTGTGTGTGTGTGTGTGTGTGTGTGTGTGTGTGTGTGTGTGTGTGTGTGTGTTTAAATGTATCTTATATGTATTTTATCTTTGTGCACTTGTAACTGATTTCAAAGAGTAAAATTTTAATATTTTATTTTCATGTCACATTTATCATATGGTATATTCTCTATATATGCATAAGTAAAAGATAGGGAGTGTTAAGTGATGATATTATTGGTCAGTTGAAAATTGTGCGCAACAATACCTGGATAAAAATGTACTGTGTACTCTCTCTCTCTCTCTCTCTCTCTCTCTCTCTCTCTCTCTCTCTCTCTCTCTCTCTCTCTCTCTCTCTCTCTCTCTTTGCCTAAACATGTTATCATCCATATTGAGAAATACTTTATTCACTTTTTGTATTATTTAATAATCACGTGTTGAATGCAGTTGATTTTGTATAATTTTTTAATTCTCAAGTAAGCTGAATAATTATGTTCATTATGATTACAAAATGGTTATGAACGTGATTTCTATGACCATAAATACATAATCATAAGATTCAGGTATTAGAATATGTATGTTTTAATATATATGCCTTACAACGGATGGATTCTTTTGTGTTCCGTTACATGACTTGATTAAAATTAGGCATATACTTCCTTTAAAATGAAGTTTATTGATGACATGAGCGCGAACTTTGTGTGTGTGTGTGTGTGTGTGTGTGTGTGTGTGTGTGTGTGTGTGTGTGAATCAATCAATCAATCAATCAATCAAATTTTTATTTCCAGATGGTACATTGAGTAAGCAGCGATCTGCTTTTTTCCATCAAGCCATCTATCTAAAGAAAAGAAAAGAAAAAAAAAAAATAATAATAATAGCAAAAATCAAATCCTAAACAAAACAAAAACCAACAAAAGACAAAGTAGAAAATCCCTAGCAAACAAAAAAAAACCAACGAAAGAAAGAAAAGGGGAAAAAGCAAACAAACAATTAAAACAACAACAACAAACATTTCACCAACATTAACTTGCTAACATGATTTCAACAACTTTAAAATAAACTATGCCTATAAATAATACAAGCAACTACTATAACAACAACCAAAAGAGAAAATAAAATAAATAAAATAAATAAATAAAATAAATAAATAAAAATAAAAAAATATTTTAAAAATCTACTCGAAAGCCATACACACATATGCACATACACCCACACACCCATACACACACACACACACACACACACACACACACACACACACACACACACACACACACACACACACACCCGTGCATCTACACACACACACACACACACACACACACACACACACACACACACACACACACACACACACACACACACACACGGTTTGCGCTCTTCCACTCAGCTCGTATACTCGTAGGTACATGCACACATTTAAAGTCTTTTTTAAAAAATCATATAGTGTCAAAAAAAACCAATAAAACACACACACACACACACACACACACACACACACACACACACACACACACACACACACACACACACACACACCAGCTTATATCAATTACAATGTAACCAAAAAACATTAAGACTTAATAATAATAATAATAATAATAATAATAATAATAATAATAATAATAATAATAATAATAATAATAAAACAAATTTTTAAAAAAATGAATAAATACAACAACAACAACAAAAAATTTTCAAAATAAATAAGTAAAATAATAAAAAATCTATAAGCAATTTATGTCAAATTACAATATCTCTATACTTCAATTCATACTTTATATTTTTAAAAGAAGATAAGGAAAAAAACAACAAACACAACGATACCTTATAATAATACCCATCATCACTGAGAGGAAATAACATATACGCTAACAAACATACAATCAAACAAAGAAAAACAAAAACAAACAAACAAACAAAAAACACATAAAAACACACCAAAAAACAAACAATCAAACCAAAACATCAAAGAACCAATCCACACGGATTATATATTAGAAGGAAGAAAAGAAAAAACAACTAAAGCAACAATACCATATGATAATACCCATCACCACTGAGTGGAATAACATAAACATATGGGCATGCACACATTTTAAAAAAAAAAAAAAATTTTTTTTTTAATCATATGGTGTCAAACAGCTTATATCAATACAATGTCACCAACCATTATTAACAAACAATCAGACCAAAACATCAAAAAACCAATCCACACGGATTATATATTAGAAGGAAAGAAAAGAAAAAACAACTAAAGCAACAATACCATATGATAATACCCATCACCACTGAGTGGAATAACATAACAAACATATGGGCATGCACACATTTAAAATTGTTGTTTCCTCCAAAATCATATGGTGTCAACAGCTTACATCAATACAATGCCACCAACCATTACCCAAGACCCAAAAAAAAAAAAAAAAAAAAAATCCATGAAATGTCAATAAGCAACTTATGTCAGATTACATTATCTCCACACTTCAATTCATACTTATGTTATGAGGAAGAAAAGAAAAAACAAAACAAAACAAAACAAACAAACAAAAAATCAAAAATAAAACCCCGAAAAACAAACGCAACAATACATATGATAATACCAATCTCCACTGAGAGGAAATAACATATACACTAACAAACATTCAAACTAACCAAAAAACTAATAAGCAAACAAAAGCAACAGAGAACCAAACAAACATAATGAACGAAAAAAAAAAAAAACACCAAGCAAAACAAAACTAAAGCAAAAAACAAACAAAAAACAAGCAAACAAACAAACACAACCCCCCCAAAAAAACACACACAAAAAAACCCCACATACTCAAAAAAGAAAAAAATTTGGAGGGGGGTGGGAACGGGTGGGGAGGGGGTATCAAGAGGAAGGGGGAAAACACAAACAGCAACCAGAAGAATTATGATAATGATTTATGATTATATTTCATAAATAAAAAACCCTACACATATGAACAAAAACAAACAAACAAACATTCAAACAAACAAACAAAAAACAAACAAAACACAACAAAAAACATACACAACAACAACCAGAACAAAAAAGTAAGGCCTTTCCACTTATCAAAATAATATAAATATAATAGTGCTAATAGTCTCATTAGTATAATTAATAAAATAAAATAAAAATTAAATATTTAACCTGAAACTATTAAACTGGGTAAGTGAAAAAAAAAAAAAAAAAAAAAATCCAATCTAGTCGTCAATTCAGTGGTTTGGTTTTCTCCTTGTGAATTTGCAGAATATACACGTGTTTACATACATCACTTATTCCCTATCCTGTTCAAAATTAAATTATAAAAAATAAAAAAAATATAAAAAAAATAAAAACCCTTTCTCCACCTTTTCCCCCTTCCACATACATATATAGCAAGCAAAGTGTAGCTTTTTCAGTCACAGTGAGCCATACGTGAAAGATTTTTCGGGGTTAGCAGAGAGTATCAATATCTTTAGTCTGTTCTAAGTATGGTTGATTGGATTGATGTGTAGTTCTTAAACATTTTTGCATAAGCGCATTAAGTGATTTTTCAACTGATTTTTGAACTGATTTTTATTTTTGATACATTTTAAATGTTTTGGGAGCTTGTTCCATAAATCACTACCTGAATATAGGAAGCTTGTTTTGTAAAGATTGTTTCTGGGTCTGGGAAATGTTAGTAGATGGTTATGCCTGTGCTCATTAATTTTGAATCTATTGGTGATCTTGGGAGGGGCATTTCCATTGACAACTTTTTGTACAAATAGAGCTTTATTGAGATAAAGCCTGTTTTGAAATGTAAGAATATTTGTTAGCTTATAATCATTGATGGTTAGGGAGCTTGATTTTAATTGGACAAGTTTTAGCGCCCTTTTATATAATCGATGGATGAATTTCAAATTAGTTTCACTGCAGTTGTCCCAAAGAGATGAGGCATAGTCAACTATAGGCAGGATGTGTCCACAAAAAAAGAGTTTGCGTGAATGACTATCTAGAAAGTGTTTTATTTTTGATAGCTGACGTACCTTGTTTGTAAGACGTTTTCCTTGTGCCATCACATGGTCAGTCCAAGTAAGATTATTGTCGATAATTACACCCAGAATTTTGTGTGAGTCAACTTCTTCAATGATTTTTTGATCTATCATCAGAGGTTGAAATTTACTTTTCATTTTTTGCCTCTTTTGTCGTGCTAGTACGTACATACTTTTAGTTTTTTGAGCATTTAGGGACATATGTGTGTGTGTGTGTGTGTGTGTGTGTGTGTGTGTGTGTGTGTGTGTGTGTGTGTGTGTGTGTGTGTTGAGTGTGTTTGGGTGTTGTGTGTGTGTGTGTGTGTGGGGGGGGGGGGGGGGTGGATAATTGTTTTTATTTGTCGTCTCCCTTTGTATTAAAATATTATGATTTGCATGACTTTTGTTGTTGTTGTTGATAGGTCCTACCTCAAGTTTTTGATGTTTTGTTCTTGTTTTTTTTCTGTTTTAACTTTGCTGTTTGCTTTTGTTTCTTCTTTTTTATATGAAGTATGAATGTAAAAGAAAGGATAATATTGTCACCTGATATGATTGTTTGACTTGTATCATTCTTCTTTTTTCTATGACAATTTTTTTTTTTTTTTTTTTTTTTTTTTTTTTTTTAAAGAAAAAAAAACAACAAAAAACCTACCACCTCAAGTACATGTGCGCCTGCGGATATGTGCTTATAAATATAAGTGTGAGTAAGTGTGTGTGTGTATGTGTGTGTGTGTGTGTGTGTGTGTGTGTGTGTGTGTGTGTGTGTGTGTGTGTGTGCATTTGTGTGTGTGTGTGTGTGTGTGTGTGTGTGTGTGTGTGTGTGTGTGTGTGTGTGTGTGTGTGTGTGTGTGTGTGTGTGATTTGTATGTGCATTTGCCTGCGAGCGTGCATGCGTGAGTGAGTTGCGTATATGCATGTATGTATGTATGTATGTATGTATGTATGTATGTATGTATGTATGTATGTGTGTGTGTGTGTGTGTGTGTGTGTGTGTGTGTGTGTGTGTGTGTGTGTGTGTGTGTGTGTGTGTGTGTGTAACCTACGTATAGGAGTGAGTTTTACGTGTATTATTATCATACTATTATCACTATTGTTGATATTATTCTTATCGTCATCATTATAATCATTGTATTATCTTTAGTTCCTTCTGAGTTCATTTTGTTGTTATGAGTTGTAACAATGTTGTAGCTAAGTATTTTTGGGTGGACTTTTCTTGGTTGCTAAGTTGTTTATTTCATTATGTTTCTTTGGTTGCTCTTTATCTATTAACGTTTCTCTTTTCTTTTATAATCAAAATCATTCTATTGTGGCTTCTGATTTTCGTCTTCTGAAAGTGTGCATTTTTATTATCTTATTATGTATAATGTCCTTATTCCTTTATGTTGTTTGGTACTGCATATAGTTTACTGTTTAGTATCTTTTTATCTTGATGTTTTTCCCCTGAAAAGGGCGGGGACTGGATGTAAAAAAGCACATGAGTGCTTATCTATTATCCTCGAATAAAAGAATTTTGCCTTGCCTTGCCTTGCCACATTTTAAATGTAGTATTCATCAATACAAAGATCAATTTATTCTTTTTCTAGAAAGTCTCTATTTGATGAGTAGAGAGGGAGAGAGAGAGAGAGAGAGAGAGAGAGAGGAGAGAGAGAGAGAGAGAGAGAGAGAGAGAGAGAGAGAGAGAGAGAGAGAGAGAGAGAGAGAGAGGCAGATGAGAGAGCAGAGAGAGATGAAGAGTTAGATTGAGTCGTCACTGTGTTAAATGTAGTTGTGTCGTCGTTGAAATGTACACCAGAGACGTGCACAGATTCAAGAATAGAAGAAGAAGAAAACAGAAACAAAATTACAGCAAGTCACGAAAAGCAGCCAATCATTTAAATTGACATTTAGTATTAAGCAGGACTGTATGCACATCCCCCCCCCAAACACACACACACACACACACACACACACACACACACACACACACACACACACACACACACACACACACACACACACACACACACAAACCCAACCCAAAACCCACAACAAACCCGACAAAAACAACAAAAAACACACAAAACCCCCCGAAAAACAGAACAAACATTTCTATTGATTATTTAGAATTTCAGTAGCTGCCAGCATCGCTGTGATATAATTTCAGTTTGCTTCTTATTTGCATGGTTTACCCAGGTCGTTGTTTATTGATTTCTCAATGTCACCACACACTCCCATTTCACACCACGCAAAGATGATACTCTGTCGAAAGGAGATGGGGGAGGGGGGGGGGGGGGTTGTTTGGTTGGTTGGTCTTTGTTGTTTTTTTTCTTTCTTTCTCTCTCTCTTTTCTTTTTTTTTTTATGTGAACGTGGTTTGTGTTTCAAGACAGTGTTTCTCAGTTTTTACACTCGTGTGTGTGTGTGTGTGTGTGTGTGTGTGTGTGTGTGTGTGTGTGTGTGTGTGTGTGTGTGTGTGTGTGTGTGTGTGTGTGTTGTGTGTGCATGCGTGCGTGTGTGTTTGTGCGTGCGTGCGTGTGTGTATATGGTGTGTGTGTTTTATTTGTATTTTTTCTTTAATGTTATTCTTTTATTTCTAGGATAATTGTAATAAGCACTTATGTGCTTTTTCACTCTAGTCCCCGTGTGCATGCAGTTTTGTCAATTTTGTCATCCATTCCCACGGCCACTGGCACACCATGGTGTACTCTTTCGGAAAGTGGAACATACTTTATCGTGTTCACAAGATGTTCTGTGTGCGTTCGCACACGGGGCCTCGGTTATATATATATATATTATATATATATATATATATATATATATATATATATATATATATATATATATATTTTATATATATATATATTATATATGTAGTGTGTGTGTGTGTGTGTGTGTGTGTGTGTGCACCCGCGTGCGCGTACGTGTGTATGTATGTGTGCGTTCGTGTGTGTGCGTCGGGGGGAGAAGGGGGAGGTATTGACATTGTCACTTTGAAGTGATTAAAACACTTATTTACAAACTGGTACATGCAATTAGTAGTAATGGTAGCAACAATAACGTTAACATCAGTATCATTTTTATAACATCAACAATAACTTTTAACACTACTATACTACTACTACTACTACTACTACTACTACTACTATACTACTACTACTACTACTACTACTACTACCACACCATACTACTACTACTATTCCACTACTACCACTACTATTACTACAACTGCTACTACTACTACTACTTCTACTACTACTAATATTACTACAACTACTACTACTGCTGCTGCTGCTGCTGCTGCTGCTGCTGCTGCTGCTGCTGCTGCTGCTACTACTACTACTACTACATACTACTACTACTACTACTACTACTACCGTACTGCTCTACTACTCTATACTGCTGCTGCTGCTGCTGCTGCTGCTGCTGCTACTACTACCACTACTACTACTATCACCGAGAATACCACGACTATGACTACTACTATCAATATTGATCATAATAACAACACCAATGACATGATGGTTGTGGTGGTGTTGGTGTTGGTGACGATGGTGGTGTTGGTGGTGATGGTGGTGTTGGTGGTGATGGTGTCGGTGGTGTTGGAGGTGATGTTGACGATGATAGTGATGATGATGATGATGATGGTGATGGTGATGATGATGATGATGATGATGATGATGATGATGATGGTGATGATGATGACAACGATGAAAGAGTGTAAAGCAGGGTGGGGGAAGAAGCTGTGTGTGTGTGTGTGTGTGTGTGTGTGTGTGTGTGTGTGTGTGTGTGTGTGTGTGTATGTGTGTGTGTTGTGTGTGTGCGTGCGGCACGTGCGCGCGCGCGCGTGTGTGTGAATGTGTGTGTATGTGTGTTGTGTGTGAGCGTGTATGTCGGAAAAAAAGGTTAAGTCTCGAAAAGAGAAAAGCGGCACAGATCTATTGAGCAGCCGTTCTTCTGGACATTAGCAGTTTCAACATCTTCTGCTCTCGCGCCTGCTGTCGCCGCTCAGTGGCCAGACTCCACAGATAGAGAAGAGGGTTAGAGCAGAGGCTAGAGGAAACACGAAGACGACCACGGCGCCACGGATGGTCTCAGAGACCCCAGCTCCCTGCACCGTCAGCACCGTCAACAATCCGAACGCGGACCAGCAGAAGGTTGACACAGACGCCACCGACCACATCAGCCGAGCCGAAGTGTAAACAGCCTTCTTTGCCGCGTCCAGCGTGATCCGGTATTTTGGTGTCCGCCTGTAAACGGCCACCTGCCCCGCCATGATCATCACGCTGAGTGTGAAGTTGATGATGACAGTCAGTGTCAGCCAGCTGAATTCCTGGTGACAGTGATGGCTGCCAGCCAAGGCTAGACGGCAGAGACCAGACTGGTCAAAGAAACACGTTTGTGATTGCCGAAGGTAAAAAGGCATCGTAGAAAAACAAAATTCCCACAAACCATACCGCTGTACACGTGACAGTCACTGAGAGTCTGTTCAGCTTCCACGAATTTGTAGGGGAATACAGGACGAGGATGTGGTCTAAGGTAATCAACAAAACAATCAAAACTGATACTTTGGCGGACAGGAATGACAAAAACCCGTTCATTTTGCAAGCAAAGCTTTCAGTCCACATCTGTTCAAACTGAAGATAATTTTCTCGAAATATTTTGTCCGCGACTACAGCAACGCTGACGTGAGTTCCCATACAGATATCAGAAAACTGCAAGTGACTGATAGATGTCACAAAATTACTCTCAAACATCTTCTTTACTGTTAAGGACACTGTCAAGCAGATCAAATTCCCTACAATGGCGGTGGTGCCAGCCACCCACGAGAAAATCCTGTACAGTTCACTGGGTATCAGATTTTGGCATGAGGACAGTGCAGGATAAGATGCCAAACATTTCAACTTGTTTGATCCTTTGGGAAGAACTCTCTCGCAGCAGACCCGATAATTTGATGACAGCACAGTTTTCAGGTATTTTGATCTCGAGAACGAATTGAAAGGAAACTGTACTAACGCATTCCCCCGTATGTCTAGCACTTCCAGTTGCGGCATATTTTTAAACACTGTTGGTTCCATTATTTCAATGCTGCAAGAGGACAGATTGACATGTTTCATGACTGGCAGATAAACAGAGAATTTGCCACTGACTGCATCAAGAGATGTTCCAGATACATCAACATGTTCCAGTCTATAATGGATCTGCTTTGATAACTGACTTGTTATTTTCCTTAAAGGATTGTTTGCTAAGTACAAAAACTTCAAATTTGGCAACTCCAAAAAAATAGTGAAATCGAGGGCTTTAAAGTGATTCCTGGTAAGATCAAGAAATTGCAAGTTTGAAAGCTTGACAACAGAAAGGTTAACCATGGAGCAGTAGGACAGGTCAAGATAAACTAAATATGGATTTCCACCAAAATCACTCAGCTGCATTTCTGACTGTGTAGCTACCACATGGTGAGGCTGGGGAAAAGAAGCAGCCGGGAAAGAATGCCCACAAAGGAAAGAGTGACCCAGGCAAAGGCAGTTTTCAGGGCAGGTCCTGTCACACATCAGCTCATCATCTCTCTGGGGGCACTGCGGCCAGCCATCACACAGGCTGTTCTCATGCACGCACACTGTGGAAGCACGACACTTGTACAAACCGTGGCACAGCGCTTGTTCACAGTCCTGCTCATCTTCTCCGCGAATACAATCTGAAGGTCCATTGCATCGGGTATAGATGGGCAGACAAGTCAATGTCTGACCAGAGCAGTGGTAATGGCTGGCGGGGCATGCTTCATCTGCTGTCATCACCATTTGGTTAAAATATCCAGCACCATCTAAATCAATGTACACTCGTTTTTTGGCGTCTTCATCTCTGACCAGGTCATACAATGTGTAATCCACTGGACAGTTGACTTCATCAGAATCATCCACACAATCAGAGTATTCATTGCAGCGTTGATGGTGTAGTATACACTCACCGTTTGAACATAAATACCCAGTACACGATGCATGTTCACAAAATGATTCGTCACTGTTATCGAAACAATCTTGCCTAAAATCACAAACCAGAGTGAAGGGGACAGCTGGGGAATCATCTCCACATAGAAACAGTGAATAGATGTTTGATGTACTTTCCATGAAAGAAGCCATGTCCATGCTCTGAGAATCACTGAGATTGAGGAACAAGCAAAAGCATGGATCCGTTGTCTTAACACAACTTCTTTTTGAATTGCACTCCAAAAATGCATGTGTTGCATGACCATGCACAGAGACAAAAGTCAACTTTTGTCGTGTTTTCTTGCTTATGAAATGAGTTGAGACTAAATTTGACGAACTGGTTATTACAGGAGCAGTATCAGTTGATAGTGTGTTTACTTCGCAAAGCACAGAGTCTGTTTTTATGGCATGGGGCGGTCCCATTTCGCTAAAAACCATGGATAAGAGCACCCTTGTACTGACAAATGGGGATGGATAGTATGGCTTCATTATTCTGAAATGATTCATGACGTAAATCATCGTGTTGTCAGACCACCTACGAAATTTGCTGTACAAGAAAGGCAAGGAGCTCCAACCCGAGGTGTAGCCTATTGCCACGTAAAATGTGTGGTAGTTTAGAAAAATGTTCAGAGTATCTTCTTGTTCTGTTCTAGTTTTCACTGAGGCCAGTCTCCCTCCTTTTTTGTTGCATTCATACATCAGAAGAGGAAAAGCAGAGATAGTGTCTACCATGACCAGTTGAAAACATTTCTGGTGTGAAGCCACCAGGCCCTGACAGTGAGCATTGCTGAAAGGGCAGTGGCCTGACTCGTCCTGTCTGTCCTCACACTCTATCTTCAAGTTACAATCCAAATGAATCTGGATCTTGTAGAAATACTCTACAGAACAATTAAACAAGCCGCTTTGTAGCTTTTCGGGCTGATCGTCAGCAGAAATGATGGAGAAGTACATTCTGAGATTGGAGTGAAGGGGTGAAGCGTATTGGAAGTAAACTTGCAACGACGAAGTTCTAAATATACTGGCTGGGAAGGAACGCTCCACACACAACAATGTACTGTGCTGGTTTGTCAAGTTTCCTGTTCGATACATGGCAGTCATCTGTAGACACCGAGCGTACGAGGTCGGACGATAGGATTGCTGAACACTGATTAGAATTGCGTGTTTAGCTGGAGCTTTCAATTCTTTATTGAAACGTAAATAGTCACGTATGATAGGTACAACAACATACCCGGTGTATTTAAGTGTGTAGGTGGCTATGAAGCCATGACGTTTAACAGCTTGCATACTTAACTTCAGGACAGGGTTGTTCTTGCTTAACATATAGGTGTGGTTTTCGTGTGATTCAAGGAATACATCATAAGGACTATGACTATCGCACGCTACACTCAATTTTGACCTGTACTTCCAATGATAGTATATGTCTGTGCTCCAAAGACTGGAATCACACCAGTACGCCAAACGCTGGACATGAACACGAACATACATATTCTGTGGAACCGCCACGTGCAATTTGCAGAATGTTGTGGACCGATCACACACTCCATATACCATTCCCAGGTGGGCTGTGAACTCTGGCAAGTCGTTGTCACAGTCTGAGACGTTGACCCTTAATTCCCTGCCGTAGCCTTTGCCCTGACTCCTCAGGTACTCTGTACCGGGACACACTTCATGGACTGAGGGTGGTGAGGAGGAGGTAGTGGCCCCCATCATGCCGGGCTGCTCGGTAGTTTTTCCCCAACAGGTCAGAAAAGCACTGAACATTGCTGCAGAAAAGACTAGAGCTACACTGAACCGGCCTTTTCTATCACACGCCCTGGCAAGGATCAGAGATAGCACTGCACTCATGTTGATTCTTGAGTCTCGTGCTTTTGCCACAAATGTAGCTGCCCTGTGTTTCTAAAGCTGAAAACTTTCAGGTTACTGGTTTTAATGGGGAAGATGCTCTATGGCAGCAGTCTTGGATGAAAGCATGATAAGACCTGTAACATACAAAACATCCCCCCAAAAAAACAATTTAAAAAATCTTTATGACCTATATTGCTATCATGTTCTGTGAGTGAGGTCTCGCGCGTGAAATAAAGATAGAGAAATGACAACAGATAGGGCAGAATACGTTAGTTAAGTAGCATGTGGACAATAATGACCCTTTTAGAAGCATTTAAAGGGCTACGCTCTTCATCATTGGCTGCATCACTGCATTAGCCTTAAATGCTAGGACTACTTTCTGCCACGCTAAAACCAGTCTCTACTAAAACTATTACTCATGTCATCAGTCCATAGCTGTTCAACACTGCCAGCTCTTAAAAACAAAGTGAAATGAATTGCCTTATGGGGACGGGATAGCTCAGTGGTCAGAGCACTCACTTTCCCCATGCCAATGTTATTTTATTTATTTATTCATTCTTTTATATCGAGGATAACAGAATAAGCAATCATGTGCTTTTTTCATCCGGTCCCCGTGTGTATGCAGTTTTTGTAAATATTGTCACCTGTTCCCACCGGCACACGATGGCCTACTCTTACGAAAAGCGGGACAGGATTTAAGCAGCAAAGAGCATGGTTACCAGGGCATGGGTGACCGTTTGCATGCCTTGGCTTAAGTACAGTCCCCCAGTTCACCC
>CM060332.1:34056814-34061814 GCA_030674155.1 Stramonita haemastoma
CACCATACATCCACACTTGACGTCTCTATGATACCAGGCCACAGAATGTGGTAGAATCTGTGACGTTCTTTATTTTCTTTATTGCGTGACTATTGATAAGGATGTGGGCCCATTAGATAGGGGTGGAGTTACTTTGAAATGACTTGACGAGGCTGTACTCTCCGCTACCCAGACATGGAAGTGCAGAGTGCACCTTAACAAGACTGTTGCTACCAGTCATGGGAGTGTAGTGTGCAACCCTATTAAGAAGTATCCATTCTATAGCCATAACCAGTCATGGGAGTGTAGTGCACAACCCTATTAAGAAGTATCCATTCTATAGCCATAACCAGTCATGGGAGTGTAATGTGCAACCCTATTAAGAAGTATCCATTCTATAGCCATAGCCAGTCATGGGAGTGTAGTGCACAACCTTATGTCGTTTCCATTCTATAACTTAACACACTGTTGCTGTCAGTCATGGGAGTGTAATGTGCAACCCTATTAAGAAGTATCCATTCTATAACCTTAACCAGTCATGGGAGTGTAGTGTGCAACCCTATTAAGAAGTATCCATTCTATAGCCATAACCAGTCATGGGAGTGTAGTGCACAACCCTATTAAGAAGTATCCATTCTATAGCCATAACCAGTCATGGGAGTGTAGTGCACAACCTTATGTCGTTTCCATTCTATAAACTTAACACGACTGTTGCTGTCAGTCATGGGAGTGTAATGTGCAACCCTATTAGAAGTATCCATTCTATAACCTTAACCAGTCATGGGAGTGTAGTGTGTAGTGTAACCTTAACCTATTAAGAAGTATCCATTCTATAACCTTAACCAGTCATGGGAGTGTAGTGCACAAACCCTATTAAGAAGTATCCATTCTATAACCTTAACCAGTCATGGGAGTGTAGTGTGCAACCCTATTAAGAAGTATCCATTCTATAAACTTAACCAATCATGAGAGTGTAGTGTGTAGTGTAACCTTAACGTTACTAAGAAGTATCTATTCTATTACCTTAACCAATCATTTTCTCTTTTCCTGTCTGCAGCTGAATTTGTTTCCCTATTAGAGTGGCTTTTTTCTACAGAATTTTGCCAGGGACAACTCTCTTGATGCAGTGGGTTCTTTTACGTGTGCTAAATAATTTTGTGTAACACACGGGACCTCTGTTTATCGTCTCATCCGAAAGACTAGCACCCAGACCACCACTCATGGTCTAATAGATGGGGGAAAAGTTTTGGGCCCCAACGGGGTTCGAACCACTGCACACCTCCGACCCGGACTTTTCGCTTTCTAGGCAGGTACGTTACCTCTAGACCATCAATCCACCGTGTACGACAGCGTGGCCCCAGTTTTCCCACTGGCTCCCACAAGATTTTGACCTGACTGAAAATTTGTTAAATCTCTCTACGTGCCAGTCTCAAAATCCCATAAATGGACGCATTCCTAATGATGTGATTATTCTGTGGGATTTTGAGACTTCTTACAAGCAGACACGATGGTTTTGAACTCAATCTGCTTCAGCTGCGAGCTTTCTGTTCAATCCCCTGCGCTAATAAAAACCGATTACTTATTTTTGTTTTGTTTTCTGTACCTTGAAAGGGGTGCAGGTATATTCTGTGAAGTTGTTTTCTGTTTGGTTCGTTAGCTGATTACATTATTTAGGTAAAACTTGCGGTACAAATGTCCATTCCGAATATGCGTATTAATATGAAAAAGAAAAAAAAACAACCATAAAAGCTGCTTTATTCATTGTTATTTTGGGGGATAGGGGGTATTTTCCCTTTCTCCTTCCTCCCGTTACGTGTTATAATGAAGATAATGAATGACTGGGGCGCTTTTTTTTGCTTTTTTTTTTTTTTTTTTTTTTTTTTTTAAAACGTGTCATATTTGGGTGTGAAAAAAAAAATCGTAGGATAAAACGTAATGTCGTTGATTTATTAATTACACTTGCTCCAAAAGGGCTGTTGTGTTGTAACCACGACCTGTTTTCCATCTAGTTGTCAACTGCAAATCACTGATTTCCTTGTGTTTGTTAGTCGAGCGTACTAAAAGCTGCTAGCTTGTTGTTGCTGCAAATGGATGTGTGTACGATGTCTTTCTGTTCTGACTAAACATTTTGTTTAATTAACAAAATAAAGCCGGCAACACCACCTACAAACCCGCTTCAAAGGAAGAATCAGAACACCTGGATGTTATCATGACGTCAAAGTTGTCTGGTTACGTCACGGGAGCAGGAGGCCAAAGTGACCAGCAGTTTTGTGATTTTGTGTACTCCAGCATGTGGACCAATATCACCCTGCCCCCAGGACACGCCGTCGTGGTCAGTTTCCAGGAATTCGTGCCTTTTGTCACCAACGTCCATCTCTTTGGCTTCTCCCACTTTGTGATCGGCCCACGAGTCAGTGCAGAGAAGAGAAGACTGAGCTTTGGCGAAGATTTGACATGGACTCCGACTTTGCCCAAATGTACACAGTCAAGAAACTCGCGTGCTTTTTAAAAATTGGTACTGCAGCCCCGGTGGTCATTTTCAGCTGTTCTTTTCCTTCTTTCCCGAGAGTCGAGCGCCTCAGAAACTTTCTAGTGGGTTGTGGAACTGTTCGGTAGACTTTTATCCCAGCTTTGGATCTCACTTGGCCTGTAACTTGGAGACAGAGTGCGAGGATGGGCGGGATGAAACTGGAGACTGCGCCTTCAGCAGTGTGGAATGCAACGGACTGATTTCAGTTTTGCAATCGTTGTTTCACGTTTGTGACCAGTCTGCGCGAGTTTAACAGCAGCAAAGCAGATTCCATCAAAGAGGAAACGAATACTGCCTGTCTCTGAAGGCCACCCTAGGTTTCCTGACTGTCTGCATGATTGGTACACTGCTTTCAAAACTTGAGAAAAATTCACCCCCTCCGGCTTCAAAACCTGGTGTGGGGTTGTACTCCAATGATGTGACTCTGCCTGCTATGTACAGACACGGGGTCCTCAGCCAAGACAGGACCGTCTTTCACCATTCTGCTCACATCAAAAACTTCAGACATGGGGACACCGGGTCTGTTTCAAAACTCGCTTCAGCACATCACAGCTGAAGCATTCAACATGTGCTACAGAACCAGCCATGGCCTTTTCTCATGGAGCTTTTTGCGAGAAACACAAAAACAACACCAAAGAGAACTCTGGTTCAGTTTCTCTGATCAGCGCACAAATCGCCTTGCCAAGGCAACCCTTGTTTTTGACACGATGTCCTGAAGGTCACGTTACCTTTGTGTTCCTTCTGTGGGCTCCATGAAGTACAGAGTGTGTCATCATGAACCCAGGTCTTGTTCATTTTTCCCCCTATCATCACTGCCGAGTTCCAGTGCTTTGACTGGCCGTCTAAGCAGACCAGTCCCCACATTCAATTGCAGTTTTGAGCAGTACACGATATCATACACTCTGGTGTGCGATTTCTTAAACGACTGCCCTGACATGAGTGACGAGTCGTTTTGTCAACATCGTGTGTGCCTCCGTTCCTTTACGTGCAGCAATGGACAGTGTCTGTCCTATGACATGCTGTGCGATCAACTGTTCCAGTGCCAGGACATGTCTGATGAAGACAGCTGTGCCGTGTTCAGACAACTCCTGGTCCACAACCGTTTTCTCCCCTCACCTGTGCTCATCCGGTTTGACGGCATGGTGCAGTTTACCGCCACCCCCATGAACTCCAGTGAGCTGTGCCCAGACGGCCATTATCGATGTCCTGGTGAGTTCAACGACTGTCTGCCAGTCTACACCAGATGCAACGGCATGTATGACTGCATCGGCCATCAAGACGAAGACGGATGCCAGAGGATGACGTGTCCAGGATTCTTCCGCTGCAGGCTGTCCACGGTGTGCGTGCACATTGATCAGGTCTGTGATGGATGGCCTCACTGCCCGGAGCAGGACGATGAACTGCTGTGTGATGTGATCTGTCCTTCACGTTGCTTTTGTCAGGGGCATGCATTTCTCTGCCCGCAGTCTTTCTCTGTAAACCTCTACCCTGATCTTCGTTACTTGGATGCTACGGGTTCTGGCATAACACTGTCTGAGGTGAGTCAGAATGCTTATCTTATTCACCTGGTTCTTGCTCAGTGCTCATTGAGTACGCTGCCTGTTTTAAAGCTGCTCAATTTGATATATCTTGATCTGAGTGGGAATGAATTTCAACGAGTCAACATGACTATTTTTCTTGGTTTAAAAAGCCTGCGTGTCCTGTCCTTATCAAACAACCCGGTGTCCTCCATCTTTGGCGGGCATCTCTCAACTTTCCAGCACAGTGCGCTGTCATCACTTGATCTGTCACAAACCACACTCACGGTCTTTGACGCAGACGTCTTATCCCAGTTTTCTCATCTTCAAAAACTAGACTTAACATCTACATCCATACACACAATCAGCGCTGATGGGTTTCAGTCCATACCTCTGGTGTCTGAACTTCTTTTGAGCAACAGTCCATTGAAGACATTCCAGCCTGATATTTTCAAAGGTCTTTCCTATCTAGAAGTGATAACTACAGAAAACTATAAACTTTGCTGTAAACGCATTCTCCCACGAAACTTTGATGACAAGTTCTGCTACGCTCCAAGGGATGAAATTTCATCCTGTGAAGACCTACTCAAATCAGGAACATACCGCAGGTTTTTGTGGTTGATAAGTGTTTTATCTCTAACAGGTAATGCTTTCTGTTTTCTCGTACGTATGTGTCAGAGAAAAACTGGCAGCTCAAGTGGTTTCAGCGTGTTTGTCATCAACCTTGCTATCGCTGACTTTTTCATGGGTGTCTACATTGCCATCATCGGAGCTGCGGATGAGCAGTTTCGCGGTGACTATCTGCATCATGACGAAAAGTGGAGAAACAGTGTGGCTTGTAAAGCGGCTGGGTTTCTGTCTCTGTTATCCAGCGAAGTATCGGCTTTTATCATCTGGCTTATCACTCTGGATCGTTTCATAGCTCTCACCTTTCCGTTCACCACCCTCAGATTTGACAGAACATCAGCAGGTGT
>CM060332.1:34066814-34071814 GCA_030674155.1 Stramonita haemastoma
AAATAAAGAAGGACGATGTACAGAATCGAAAGCCTTTTTCAGGTCTATGAACGCTACATATAATTTTTCCCCTTTTTTGTTCAGGGCTCTTTCGACAATAGAAGACAAGGTAAAAATATGATCAATGGTTGAATATGACTTCCTAAAGCCTGCTTGTTCTTCCACAATTTTTTCGTTTTCTTCCATCCAAGACACAAGTCTTTTTCTGAGAACACTTGTATAGATTTTACTGATAATACTTAATAAAGAAATGCCCCTGTAATTGTCAGGCTGATCTGCATCTCCCTTCTTGAATATAGGTACAATCATAGAATATGACCACTGACTTGGAAATTCGCCATTACGGAAAATCTTATTAAACAAAAGAGTTAAGAAAGCTACTGATTTTAATTCTGTAGTCTTGAGCATTTCAGCAACAACCCCATCACAACCACATGCTTTCCCATTCTTTAGCGTTGCAATGGCGGTTCTAACTTCGGCCTCAGCTATAGGAATGTTTAGCTCATTTACCGATTCCTGATTTATATTAACAAAAACATCCCTGTCTTGCCCGTGGGCTTCATCTGTTCTAAAAACCAATTTAAAATGTTCAAGCCATTTATCTAACGATATGTTTTCACTCAGTTTCTGTTTGTTTGTTTTTGATCTTATTTCTGACCAGAACAGTTTGGGGTCATGAATAGCTTGGTTTATTCTACGAGCTTTCTCCTTTTTATAGCTAGATCTTTTACTCTGTTTAAGTTGACGATACTCTTTTCTTGCATTTACAAAAGCAACTCGTTTCCTATTGACCGATTCTAAATCTTCTATCTCATCATCTCTATTTGCTCTCCCCAGACGCATACCTTTATCATACTTATTTTTTGATTTTCTGAAGGCATTGAGAAGTTTATAAGTTAACCGTTTAGCTTCTTTACATTCTCTATCGAACCAAGGAGCTCCCTTGTTGTCCTGATACATATCTACTTTGAATCTTTTTTTCATGCAAATTGCGGCATTCAACAGACAGTCTACAAATCTTGTTAGAGCTGACTCAGTGTTTGTGTCTATTTCTTCAAAAGCATGGTCAAGGTCAGTGACTGATTCAGGTGAGGACAAGTTAGCTAAAAACTCTCCTCTTTTTCTTTGTCCCAGCACAACTTTTCCTTCCAAACTCCCTTATTAGCTCCCTTACTGCTATTTTTTATAGACATAGAGTTTAAATTTCCCAATGTTATTGAAACAGGTAAATGAGTAGACTCAACTCTACTTATTATTTCAAAGGAGGAAATAAGGTTATGTTCAAGTAAATCATTAGATACAACAAAGTAGTCAATAACGCTTCCCCTGTCTGACAAATATATGTCAAACTATCATCAAACCCTTTATCACTCAACCCGTTTACAATAGAACACTGGAACATACTACAAAGGTCAATAAGCTGGGAACCAAATATATTTACATTAGTATCTTGGGACTGTCTTGACATGAAAACATCTTCTTGGCTAATTGGATCCAAGTCCACTTCGAACAGACCATTTAGACTGGCTGTTCGTGCATTTAAGTCACCACAAATAACCAAGTCAAAATTATCAAATCTTTCAAAAAGGGTACTGATGCAGCTTTCTAGAGGTTCAATTCCATATCCATTATGAAGCAAGTTGTAGACATTAGAATCACTAGGTGGAACATATGTACCAATGTAAAACATATCTTTTTGTAGACCTAGCAGTGATTTATCTAATCGTAAACAAATTAAATTATCATAATCCATATTAATAACACTGATCCAATCTTTTAACACACTCTTGTAGCCTACAACAACGCCTCCTGATTTCCGACCTCTTACAGTTAGTTTTTTGGCAAAAGAGGAAACAAAACAGTAGTCAGACATTTTATCAAATTGGAACTGGAAATCAATAAAAGTTACAGTGAGACAAAAGATATCAAAAGATTTAAGAAAAGTGACAAAATCATTGCAATGGAGACGTTGCAGTAACCCTTCAACATTCCAAGCCCCTATCTTTAACCCACCACCACAATGTTGATCCCGTGAGGGCCGGCCAGACCCCTATGTGTTTGAAGAGGGATGTCGTGGATGAGCTGAAGGCTTGTTCTGCTGTCCTGGACTCACAGGAGACTGGCTATGCTGCCCTGCACGAGCCGAAGGCTCGTTCCACTGCCCTGCACGAGCCGAAGGTTCGTTCCGCTGCCCAGCACGAGCCGAAGGCTCGTTCCGCTGCCCTGCACGTTGTGAAGGCTCGTTCTGCTGCCCTGCACGTTGTGAAGGCTCGTTCTGCTGCCCTGCACGAGCCGAAGGCTTGTTGCGCTGCCCAGCACGTTCCGAAGGCTCGTTGCGCTGCCCTGCACGAGCCGAAGGCTCGTTGCGCTGCCCTGCACGAGCCAAAGGCTCGTTCTGCTGCCCAGCACGCTCCCAAGGCTCGTTGCGGTGCCCAGCACGTTCTGGAGGCTCGTTCTGCTGTTCTGTAGGAGTCGAAGGCTCGTTCGGCTGCTCTGTAGGGGTCGAAGGCTCGTTGCGCTGCCCTGCACGAGCCGAATGCTGGTTCCACTGCTCCGCACGAACCGAAGGCTCGTACCGCTGTACCGCTGCCCCGCACGTTCCGTAGTTCCCCGCACGTTCCGTAGGCTGGTTCCACTGCTCCGCACGAACCGAAGGCTCGTACGGCTGCCCCGCACGTTCCGTAGGCTGGTTCGGCTGCTCAGCACGAACCAAAGGCTCGCACCGCTGCCCCGCACGTTCCGTAGGCTGGTTCGGCTGCTCCGCACGAACCAAAGGCTCGCACCGCTGCCCCGCACGTTCCGTAGGCTGGTTCGGCTGCTCCGCACGAACCAAAGGCTCGCACCGCTGCCCCGCACGTTCCGTAGGCTGGTTCGGCTGCTCCGCACGAACCAAAGGCTCGCACCGCTGCCCCGCACGTTCCGTAGGCTGGTTCGGCTGCTCCGCACGAACCAAAGGCTCGCACCGCTGCCCCGCACGTTCCGTAGGCTGGTTCGGCTGCTCCGCACGAACCAAAGGCTCGCACCGCTGCCCCGCACGTTCCGTAGGCTGGTTCGGCTGCTCCGCACGAACCAAAGGCTCGCACCGCTGCCCCGCACGTTCCGTAGGCTGGTTCGGCTGCTCCGCACGAACCAAAGGCTCGCACCGCTGCCCCGCACGTTCCGTAGGCTGGTTCGGCTGCTCCGCACGAACCAAAGGCTCGCACCGCTGCCCCGCACGTTCCGTAGGCTCGTTCCGCTGCCCAGCACGAGCCGAAGGCTGGTTCCGCTTCCCCGCACGTTCCGAAGGCTGGTTCCGCTTCCCCGCACGTTCCGAAGGCTGGTTCCGCTGCCCAGAACGAGCTGAAGGCTGGTTCCGCTGCCCCGCACGTTCCAAAGGCTGGTTCCGCTGCCCCGCACGTTCCAAAGGCTGGTTCCGCTGCCCGCACGTTCCAAAGGCTGGTTCCGCTGCCCAGCACGAGCTGAAGGCTCGCCCCGCTGCCCTGGTCTTCCTGAAGTCCCGCCCTGCGGCCCTCCACGAGCTGAAGTCTCACCCTGCTGCCCTGGTCGTGTGGGATGCTCGCCTCGCTGCCCTGGCCGTACGGGGGGCACGCCTTGCTGCCGTGACTGCGCTGGAGGCTCGCCTTGCTGCTCCGGTCGTAGTCGAGGCTGGCCCGGTTGTTCTGGACGTACTGGAGTACGTGGGAGCAGCCCGCCCCACTCTCTGTATCTGCCATCTGTTACCACTGTAGAGTAAAGCCTGTTGTCCTCCCAGTCCATCTCCATTTGCTGGTCCACAGCTGGCCCGTCGTATGGAGACGTTGTCCTGTCCTTCCTAGGGCCTGAGCGGAAAGCTTTCCCCTTCGCTTTCTTTGGATGGTTCTCTTTCATCTCTTCTTCCTGGTAGCGTGAGGAAGGGGGCGGAAATCTTTCCTCCTTCCGTGGTGCGTATGTTCTGTCCCTAAGTTTTACAATTTCTCTTTTCTTCAGGTCGAAGGTGAAGATCCCTTCCTCTGTGTGAAGCTTATCAAATCTGAGGACTGCTCTCTGGTTGCTGTTCTTCATCTCCCTTTTGAGCCCCAACAAACCTTTCTGTTTATTCCGTACTGCCTCCGATACATCTTCCCTCACAAAGATCGGAGGGTCACTTCCTTTTAAATAACCAGCTCGAGACATTACTAGGTTACGGTCCTTAAAAGACAGAAAATTGACAATTATCGCACTTTTGCCTAGAGGATGTGCTCGTTCTATCCCTACTTCTTTGGTAATTTTCATTTTGTTCTTTAACACGTAGCGCACTTCTTCTTCACATTCTTCCCATGACTCTTTACCATTTTTCAAAAGACCCCCAAAAATGAGGTTGTTGCGTCGTGAACGATTTTCTAAATTATCCATTTTTTCTTCAAGTTTTTCCACAAGAGTTTTAACATCATCTTGAATGTCCTCTAGTTTTTCGTAGTGCATAAACATTGCGTCTACGTCATCAGTCAGTATTTTTTGTTGATCATTCAATTCATCAAGCCGACTATCCAGTTTTGCTTCGACTTCAGCTATTTTAGAAGACAAAAATTGTTGATTAATTTCTTGCCTGTTTTCAATTCTTGTCACAGATTCAGTAAGGAAGTGCACTGACTTTACCAGTTGTTGCAGCAGTGACGTTTGTTGTGTGTCTGTTTCCAGCTCCCCTGTGTTGTGATTCAGGTATGCTGTTTCGGCAGTTGCGCTCTGCTCATCCATGCCAACTGAAGAGGTGGAGATTTGAAAACTTGTTAACTGACAATCGGATTTTTTCTAAGTCCTAAAATTCACCTGCACTGAACAAGGTTAGCATCGAGAGAGAGAGAGCAAGGATGCACGTCCGCTCTCCTCGAGATCTGTTCACCGAGGAGGAGAGAGAGAGAGAGAGAGAGAGAGAGAGAGAGAGAGAGAGAGAGAGAGAGAGAGAGAGAGAGAGAGAGAGAGAGAGTGAGAGAGAGAGAGAGAGAGAGAGAGAGAGCCGGCTGTCTAGTGACGATCTCAACTAA
>CM060332.1:34079314-34096814 GCA_030674155.1 Stramonita haemastoma
TGTTTTCATCCAGTCCCCGTGTGTATGCAGTTGTGTAAATATTTTCATCTGTTCCCACCCGCACACAATGGCCTACTCTTACGAAAAGCGGAACATGATTTAACGTGTGCGTAAGACGTTCTGGGTACGTTCGCACACGGGGCCTCGGTTTACAGTCTCATCCGAAAGACTTTTGAGGAGCGTGGAGTCATTGGCAAGTGTGCAGTCTCTCACTGAAAGTGTATTTCATCTTTCCCATGTGACGATTCCTGTATAAAATGAACATTTCAACATGGCAGATGAACATCCAGTGACCTTCAAAAGTACATTTAAGTGCAAAAGAAAAACTTCCAGGGGTGGGAGAACTTGTATAATTCATTTCCAAAATAACAGAAAAGACTGTAACTCCACTAACTGAAGAAAGCACAAAAAAAACTATTCAAAAGTCTCTTCACTTGAGACGTTCTTCAGATGTGGCATGTCATAGACTAGATGAGATTTGTAATTGTATTCCAGGAGACCTTGACTTTACACGCCATGGTTATCACAGAAGCTGTTATGCACAGTTTACAAGTGTGAAATTTGCCAGGAAAAGAAAGCTGAGACAGGTAGTGAAGAGGTTGCAGGACAATCAAAACCTAAAGGACTGTTGCTACTTCAGGCCCATTGCTTCCAAAAGACTGTTGCATTTTTTGCAAGAAGAAATTCAAAAAGAAAGTTTCAAAAGGGGTTCCATGTTTTGGAAAACTTGTAAAATGTATCACCAAAACAGCAGAACAGTCTATACAGGATGCAGCCAAAACTAAACAAGATGACATTTTCACTCATTATCAAGATACAGATCTTGTAGTACGTGAAGCTCACTATCACGAAGGTTGTAGAAAAGACTATCTGAGATGTGAAGACAGGCATGCTGAAACATCAACAGACCAGAAAACTACTGAGCGGCTACAGGCACACGAGAGGGCATTTGAGTACATATGCGAGTATGATGAAAATGCAATAATCAGAGGTTCACAGGTGGAGAGAATGACCATGCTAGGTGAGTACTGTGAATACATGCAACAACATTCTCCTGACTTCTACAACCCAGGATACAAGACTTACAAACTGAAAGAAAAAAATAATGAAACATTTTGGCTTCAGAATTCAATTCTGGGCTCCGAACCACTGCAGTGATCTTGTTTATTGTGATGAACTTGCCCGGGGTCAGGCAGTTGAGACAGCATTTGTGTCAGCAGCTTCAGAAGAAAGACGTCTTGAAGAATCTGCATATGTTCTTCGCCGATACATTATGGATGCTTTCAGGGCAACACCTGATATGCCATGGCCTCCTTCTGCAGAATTTCTTCAGTCTGGTGCTGTTAAACCTCCAGATATTTTCACAGACTTTCTAAAAACACTGCTATCTGGAAAGAGTAGATCTATGGAGCAACCCCAAACCACCAGATTGGCATCCTTAATTGCCCAGGACATATGCTAATCTGTGACAGGAAGGAAGTGGAAAATGCCTAAACATGTTTTGCTTGGAATGTCTGTCAGACATGTAACTGGCAGCTCTGAAATCATAAGTCTGTTGAATAGGTTTGGTCATGTTGCTGGATACAAAACCATTGTGCGACTTGAGACTGCTATGGCCAATTCTGTACTTCAGTGCGCAAGTCTTCTTCCTTCAACAGTGAGTTTGACAGAGAACAAGGTTATCCATTTTTGCTGGGATAACTTTGACCTGAACGAAGAAACTCCATCAGGAGCCAACACCACCCACTCCACTCATGGCATTGTCATTCAAGAGGTTACTGGGGACACAATGCCTGACACTTTTCTGTCTCAGACAGAACCTCCTCCTCATTATCAGGACCGCCAATGCTCAGTGCAGTATGAGCCACATGATGTTCCTCCATGCTTTGCAAAAGTAAAGGCAGAACCTAAGTTGCATGTTGTGGAAACTCATTTCTCAAACATAGAGGCAGTCTACAAAGCTCAACTTGCTGATTTTTGGTGGATTTTTTTCCTCCAGATTCCAGGCCACAAATGGAAGTCAACTTTTCCCTGGATGGGGAGGGTGGGTATCACTCACAGGAGAACGGACAGAAAAGTAGCAGTCTACTGTGGACTATATGGCACCCATCCACCACCCTGTCACTGAACATAATAATAATAATAATAATAATAATAATAATAATAATAATAATAATACATGGAACTTGTATAGCGCTATATCTTGTAAAAACAAATCAAAGCGCTTGCATTCGACCTACACAACACACAAGCAATCAACAGCTATTTACAGTTTTAACAAATTCGAATGTACACTCACTCGCATGCACACACACACACACACACACACACACACACACACACGCACGCACGCACGCACGCACGCACGCACGCACGCACGCACGCACGCAGCATGCGCGCGCACACACACATCTATAAACGTTATACACTTTGGCAGGTAGATGTTGAAGGCAGGACAGGATTGTACGGCGTTTTCATTTCAATTTTCTGTTTTGTTTTTAAAATATGGGACAGGCGTTCCTTGTGCAGTGATGACATTAACATATGTTGATAGCCTGTTTAATACCCTTTATTTTGGTACCAAATTTGATATGAATGTGTAAGAATATATTTATATAAATAATGTAAATTAACCTCACCCCCTAAATATTTGCCTTCTGAAGGGTTGCCATATTGAATTGCTTGTATATCCTGAAATAACCTGGTTACATGAGGGTAACATATATCATAAAACGTTAAAATAAACAAAGTTTCAGAAAAATGCACAAATAAATCCCCCCCAGGGGGGGGGGGGGGGGGAGGGGGGTCTATGGAGGGACCAAGGTCTATTGTAGTATGGCTTTGGTACATCAGACTTTCACTGCTGACGAAGTAGCAGAAGTTTTAACACTTTCTACCCCGGGTACGGATTAATCCTACCACGCGATCATCTCCCCTGGACGGGGTACGGATTAATCCGTACCACAGCAGGTACTTTCACTTTCGCCCTCCCATTCTGTTCTATTCTCACATGGTCGTTTTAGCTTGTTGGCTTTAGCTGCCACGTTGGTCGCACATCGTTCACAGCTGATTTGCATATAAATTGAGCGTGTTTTTGTTGTGTTTATTGTTGTTTTACGTGTCATATGCTTGTAGTATGGCTTTGGTACATCATACTTTCACTGCTGACGAAGTAACAGAAGTTTTAAACGAGTTATTACGTTGCCGATAAAGATCGTGTTTTGGATAGAGATCGTGAGAGCTTCAAGTCTCGTGATACTCACTGTGTGCCGCTCGAGGAGCGAGATAGGCCAGCTAAAAGGGGTGGGAAGGGTGGGGGGGTGGGGGGGGGGTGACTGGGGAGGGGCGTGGCCTTGGTACTGTGAGTACCGCTACGATAAACACCAACTGTTTACATGAAAATGAACTACAAGCCACCTGGTGAAGTGCAAACATTCTGTACATATGAATAAAGTAGTGTAGAAAAGTTCAGGAACTTTCTTGGACTAGGGAAGAAATGTTATCTGTATATTCCATGATCGTTATTGTGACAGTGTCGTGTCTACAGTTCAGTGGTTCCCTTTGATTATATTACATTTGATGCATGCTGGAAGAAAACTTGTATAGTACCTATGTTTGTCCCTGTTTATTTGAGATTCTTGTATAGTTTTGTTGTTGTTGTGTTGTATTTGTTGCATACATTGTGTAAAAATCATAAGCCCATCAGTGGGATCACCACTTAAAATCAGAGCAATTATGTAATTTGACACCATAATTAACATACTCTTTTTTATGCAATATAAATTTTTATGCACGCATATAATGGGCAGTCATTTACCCACACAATGCCATAGTTTCATAAGAAATGGGCTTCAAACAAAAAAGATATGAGGATTTTACTATGATGACCCAGTGCACACTGCACTCAGCTGCTGCAGGGCTGGTCCACAGAGACTGCAGTGCAGCTGCACCCTTGGGGTACAAAGTGTTAAAGGAGTTATTACGTTGCTGATAAAGATCGTGTTTTGGATAGAGATCGTGAGAGCTTTGAGTCTGGCATACTAACTGTGTGCCCCTTGAGGAGCGAGATAGGCCAGCTGAAAGGGAGGGGGGGGGGGGGGTGACTGGGGAGGGGCGTGGCCTTGGTACTGTGAGTAGGGCTATGATAAACACCAACTGTTTACATGAAAATGAACTACAAGCCACCTGGTGAAGTGCAAAACATTCTGTACATATGTATAAAGTAGTGTAGAAAAGTTCAGGAACTTACTGGGACTAGGGAAAAAATGTTATCTGTATATTCCATGATCATGATTGTGACAGTGTAGTATGTACAGTTCAGTGGTTCCCATTGATAATATTACATTCCATGCGATGCTGGAAGAAAACTTGTATAGTTCCTATGTTTGTCCCTGTTTATTTGTAATTCTGTCTAGGTTTTTTGTTGTTGTGTTGTATTTGTTGCATGCATTGCCTAAAAATCATAAGCCCATCAGTGGGATCACCAGTTAAAATCAGAGCAATTACGTAATTTGACACCATAATTAACATTCTTTTTTTATGCAATGTAGATTTTTATGCACGCATATAATGGGCAGTCATTTACCCACACAATGCAATAGTTTCATAAGAAATGGGCTTCAAACAAAAAAGATATGAGGATTTTACTATGATGACCCAGTGCACACTGCACTCAGCTGCTGCAGGGCTGGTCCACAGAGACTGCAGTGCAGCTGCACCCTTGGGGTACAAAGTGTTAAACATGAAATCCCAGTAACTGAGTCGAACGCTTTCTCAAAATCAATGTTCAACAAAAGTCCAGGTAATTGATGTTTTTCTACCCGGACTTCTTGTTTTCTAGGCAGGTGCGTTACCTACGATTGTTGTCCCAAGATCTAGTCAGGAGCTTCTTTCCTGAAAATTCCCATTGAAAAAGAACTCTGCAAAACAGAAAAAAAAAACACCAACAACCACACTGCTTATTCAATGTACCATTCACGCACACACACACGCGCGCGCGCACATACATACACATACGTGCATGCGCGTGTGAGCACACACATACAGACATGTGCGCGCACACACACACACACACACACAGACTAACACAACATTGTGGTGAATATATGACACACACACACACACACACACACACACACACACACACACACACACACACACACACACGCACATACACACACACATACACACTCACAGTTTGACACACACACGCGCGCCCGCACACATACACACACACACACACAGTCATGCAGACACGCACGCACGCACGCACGCACGCGCACACACACACACACACACACACACACACACACACACACACACACACACACACTCACACACACTGTCCACCACCACATTGATGTGAATACACCTTGAAATGAAGACCAACAATTTTTGGATGACCCACCTCGCTTTGGGTTGCCCGCTAATAAGGCTCATTCTCGGACAGCACCAAAATGGCGAGCTGCTCGACAGTTTAGACTGCTCTAGGTTTATTTATAAACTCTACTTATGTTTTTCAGAACACGCTGGCACTGCATGGGTTTTCCATACCCCCCATAAAGCATGTTTCTGAAGAAGAAGAATAGCAATAACAATGTATGAAATTTGATAGCACTAAATCATGTAAAGCAACAAGACAAAGCCCTGACATTCCAATCATGTACATGCATGCAATCATCTAGCACGCACGCGGGGAAGAGAGAGAGAGATTTAATTGATTTGATTTATTCTTTATATCGAGGATAATGGAATAAGCACTCTTGTGCTTTTTTACATTCAGTCCCCGTGCGTATGCAGTTTTTGTAAATGTCATGTTCCCACCGGCACACGATGGCCAACTCTTACGAAAAGCGCAACAGGATTTAACGTGTGCGCAAGATGTTCTGCGTGCGTTCGCATACGGGGCCTCGTTTACAGTCTCATCCGAAGGACTTTTGGGGAGAGTGGAGTCAGCATTGATGTTAACTCCAGGAGAAAAATCTCCTCGGCCGGACTCGAACCTCGGTTTATCCTCTCATCCGAAAGACGAGCACCCAGACCACCACTCATGGTCTAATGGATGGGGGAAAAGTTTTGGGCCCAAACGGATTCAAACCACCGCACACTTTTTGCTTTCTAGGCAGGTGCGTTACCTCTAGACCACCGATATCTCAAACATTGTTGTCCCAAGATTTAGTCATAGGAGCTTGAAAAATCCAGGTTTGAGAATTTTCCAAAAACACACCTTTCAGTAGGCATGACCTTATAGCTGTTTGGTGAGATCAGAACTTTAAATACACACACACACACACACACAACACACACACACACACACACACACACACACACACACACACACACACACACACACACACACACAACACACACACACACACAACACCACACACACAACACACACACACACAACACCCCCCCCCCCCCCAAACCTTATTGTAGTTACTGAGAATAAAAGGCAGGTCTGACAATCTACATAATAAAAGAAATGATCATATTACAACGAACAGTTTCCTGTTGTAGACATAATTGTGACGCTCCACCACATAAGGAGTCGCATTGCACCAGAGGTCAATTTTTAGTTACTGACATGATATTAATTTACAATTAAATGGCTATACAATGCAAAAAAACAAAAACAAAATGAAAATCGAACAATTCTATCAAAAGTTATTACAATTTGAAATGATAGACTGCAGAAAATGTCAAAATGAGAAATTGACAACATTGGTCGGAATGAGGGCTTCGCTATTTTCAAAGCAGTTTAAAGACAAAAGGAAACAGAATTATGCCTTGACATTTCACTACAAGGTAGAATAAGTACTATAGTCTTATAATCCATCAAAATCTCAAAATTATGACGCTCCACCACATAAGGAGTCGCATTGCACCATAGGTCAATTTTCAGTTTTTGACATGCTATTAATATGCAATGAAATGGCTATACAACACAAAAAACTGACTGAAAATCAAACAATTCTATCAAAAGTTATTACAACTTGAAATGATAGACTGCAGGAAATGTCAAAATGAGAAATTGACAAGTTAAACATCCTAATAGGTGATCAGAACGAGGGCTTCGCTATTTTCAAAGCAGTTTAAAGACAAAAGGAAACAGACTTATGCCTTGATATTTGACTACAAGGTAGAATAAGTGCTATAGTTTTATAATCAATAAAAATATCAAAAATAACAACCTCACCCCCACCTGCCTTTAATGACTTCTAGCGGAAAAGTGGAATATGTGCTAAGCGACTCATTTCGTGGTGGAGCGTCACAATTGACAACCTCACCCACACCCGCCTTTAATAATGGCTCCTGGCGGAAAAGTGGATTATGTGCTAACAGTGGTGGAGCGTCACAACTAGGGGAATTTCCCCTACATCATTCTGAATAGATCGACCGATGCGTGTGTGATCGTGATTGTTAAATACAGCGTGAAAGTTGTCAGACCAGTTGCTAGCTATCAGAGACGCTGGATTCGAAATGATAAACCTTGAAGTGCTACGAAATTGAATGTTAATGTGTTTTTATTCCTGAGAAAAGACCAGATCAAGACCAAAGTCTCTAACCTTCATTTCACTAGGAAGACTGGCACAGGTTCTGGGTAAGTCTGTTTTAGTTTTAGGCTAAGTGATGTAGGCTACCACCCTATATTGTGTGTGTTGTTGTTGTTTGTTTGGTTGTTTTTTTTTGCTTTGATGTCAAATTGTAGGCGTATGTGCAATTTGTTCTTTTTTCACAAGGAAGTAGGCACGCTTTTGATCACCACATTTTTTCAACATGAACAGAGGATGTTTTCTGTACAGTATCAGAAACATAAGTAAAACAAAACCCGGAATCATTTGTGAGCTATCTTTGCCTGATGACAGTGTACAATAGTAACAAGACGTTTGTATTCTACTGTGTGCTCGGGGCCATATGAACTGCACTGGAATTTAGTCCAGTCAAATAAGCCCCAAATTTGGCCGAACCTTAAACAAACTGCTTCGAAGGCAAACTCGACTGATTCGGTATCGTCAGACATCCACGGATAACATATCAAAAATCGAAAAGAATATAATGGTTCAACGAATTAGCTATTTCACTTCAAAGGAGGTACCCCCTCACTGAATTCCTGTGACTAAAAAATTATGACAAACTACTAATGTAACTATGATTTTGACAAAATAATCATTAGAATAACTATATACAATCACTGACAGGTCATGGATGTTTTTTAAAACAAAATTAGGCAGGAAATTTATCAATTTTGTACATTTTGGGCACAAAAATAGTTAATATTCTTTGCTGATTTGAACAAAATACTTATATTTTCCCAATTTGTATGTGTTTCATTCACGATTAATAAAACATGCTTATTATAGAAAGCTAGTATGACCTCTTCTGTAAATAAAAAACCAAGAACAGTTGCAATCAACAAATAATTTAATGAAATATTGCTTGTTTTCTACCCCTACCCCTAAATTTTTAGAGACCCCTATTCTAAGCCGAACTCCTAGTTTTGCCTGTATCCGTAACAGTTGTTTCTGCACAGTGGTGGGATAAATCTATTATATAAACAACAGAAGATTGTTGATAAAGACTACTATTTCTTTGAGCTTTGAGTATGGCTTATCATCATTATTATTAATGATATTATAATTATATAATCTATATGGCCCTAGATCTATATTAAAACAATTTTTTTCTTTTATATCGAAGATAATGGAATAAGCAGTCATGTGCTTTTTTACATCCAGTCCCGTGTGTATGCAGTTTTTGTAAATCGTGCCATCTGTTCCCACAGGCACACAATGGCCTACTCTTACGGAAAAGCGGAACAGGATTTAACATGTGCGCAAGATGTTCTGCGTGCGTTCCGCACGGGCCTCGGTTTATAGTTTCATCCGAAGGACTTTTGGGGAGAGTGGAGTCAGCACTGATGTTAACTTCAGAGGAAAAATCCCCTCCACGGGGTTCGACCCTGGTCGTGGAGCACAGTGTTCTGACCACTAGGTTATCCCTCCCCCCACCTTGTGAAAAAAATCAAACGCTTGCATTCAACCTATTCTTGATCATAATACCAACCACAAATGGTGCTAACAAATTTTGATTTACACACACGCGAGCGCGCACGTGCGGACACGCGCGTGCGCGCTTTGTATGCGACTGTAATACACTTTGGTGAAGTGATGGGGATTTCGGCTGTTGTCGCGTTTTCTTATGGAATTTTCAGAAAAGAAAATTGTGCTGGTGGTACAACCTTGTATCATACTTCAAAGTCCTTCGGATGAGACTTTAAACCGAGGCCCCGTGTGCGAACGCACGCAGAAGATCTTGCGCACACGTTAAATCCTGTTCCGCTTTTCGTAAGAGTAGGCCATCATGTGCCGGTGGGAACAGATGACAATATTTACAAAACTGCATACACACGGGGACCGGATGAAAAAAAGCACATGATTGCTTATTCTGTTATCCTCGATATAAAAGAATAAATAAATAAATAAATAAATAAATAAAAACTAACACTAAGATGGAAGTCACATACTGGCTGAATCATGTTGTGTTAGATTTAGTCTGGTGATGGGATATCATGGTAAACCAGGATCCATGGCATGTAGTATGCAGGAACTGTGAAGATGGAGTTGAGGGTAGCATCCGTGAGAAAGTATGCTCGAACAGCACGGGAGTAAGACTTCCCACTCATAATAATTGTGAGAAATAGCATTTGAGGTGTACACATGTTCATACCCTTTCAGTACGTGTCCAATGGTTCCTAGGAAACTCATCTGAGTGTGGAAGTATCCCAGCTGAAGGACAACAGATCTGATGAAACTGTCAGAGGGGTCACTTTTCATCATTGCCTGGGCTTCCATGTACAGTGACTGATAGAAAGTTACCACAGACATCACTGCAAACTTTTGCACTTGATTGGAGATGAAGATCAAAGTAAAGTAGATGCATGATGTATGAACTCACAGCAGTCATGGGCAGGAAAAACACCTGACTTCCCTGTGTGCACGCCATCATGAGGTGCTTGCATCAATCTATGCCCTGCTGGTTGAGAATACTTCAGGGGCTAAGATATCTTTCAAGGTGTATCAAGATATGCAGTGTTATCAACGGCAGGTAAGTCAGAAATGCTCTTGAAACACAAAGAACCCAGTGTGTTCCAGTCAGATCTGCAACGAAACGTTGTTGTTTTCTTTTACATTCCCAACATAATGTATCTGGATAATGTAGATATAAAAGGTTATTTTCTTCATAAGCATTTGCAGAAAACTTGACTTTTACTATGAAATTTTACAAAATAAAATTTTATTGTTTACCTTTATCAAGAACTACAACAGGGATAAGTGTAGGCTTGAACTGCAGATAGCACTGTCTCTTTGTAAGTAAGAATTAATGCAGTTCACACCACAAAACACTATTTATTCACTCGCTTCCTTACAGTCTCAGAATTTGTATAATTATGTGACTGTCTCATAACCAGACTTACCAAGAAATGTACTTCTTGTCACAATAGCATTAATTATGTGAAGTTCAGGCTGATCTATCCAATGAGATGTTAGCAGTACCGTGCCACACATAGTTCTGTCTGCCTGTACACTTGTATAATCATATTTTTACTTGGGAGTAATTCTTTTGTTGTTGAGGGGTTGTTTACATGCACAAGAGTTACCATACCCTATTTGTCAAGTGCACTGGATTCCCTGTTGTTCATCTTTTTTCTCCTGGATACCCTCCTGTTTTTTTTTGGTTTTTTTGCTTCCATTCCATGAAAAGAGCCACACCATCTAAAATTAGCTGAGTTGTGGTCTGCATTGTCTGTTACAAACTGAAGAGTTTTTCCTTCTGTGATTTGGGAAAGGCTCACACCTTGGCTGACAGCTGCATTGAGATGGAATTTCTGTATATTAAGTATGAAGAGCAGAATGTAAGTCTGTTCAGTGTGTTCAACGAAAATCTGGATCCAAATGTTTTGTGCATCTGTACAGCCAAATGAACTTGAAGTGGAGCAGTGTATGTTTTTGGTCTTGTAGCCTACACAATGTACTGACAAACAAATGTGGTTTTCAGTTCTGTACTTATCCCTGAAGACTCAAGGGCAAAAAACTGAACTGTAAATTCTTAGCCAGTTGGCTAGAGTCATTTCCTCATCTTTGTTGCAACATATTGACATAATTACACCTCTGATTAAAGTAGCTGCTGTTTTTATCAGGCAAATGGATTCACAGTCACTATCAGCCTTTGTTTGTTCTTTCTAACTTGAGTAGGGTGGCAGAGACTGCTGTCTTTAAAGTGTATTAGCTGATTTTCCGTCTGAAGCTTAGATTGCTATACTGTCACCAAAATGTCTAAGCAATTTTCTTCATGTTGATTGCATTATTCACAGCGCCATTGTTGTCAGATTCCATATAGTGGGTTAGGGTGTCTTCCATCATTCTAACAAGGGTCCAAACAGTGATGTGTTAAGTGACATTGTTTTCCAGGTAGGTAACAATATCCTGAAATGCAGCAAAACATGTGTCACCTTTGATCTGCTGGCTTTCTCTTTTTTTTTCTTGTTGGTTCATGATCAGTGTCTGAAAATACTTTAGGGATATGTTTTCTGGTCTGGAAATTACGGACATTGTGGAAAGCACCATCTCTTGCAAGCAGTCCTGTAAACATTCCAGCTTAGGTGTAACTTTCTTTTGCCATTCATCACTCCTGCTGCTACACGAGTCAGCCACTGTGTATTGAACCTGTTATTGTCCCTGTTATGAGATCTATGCAGTCCTCATGTTCACCTTTACTGACCCATTTTCTCTTTCAGGCAAAACAGACACTGAGTTGCATGACTGAAAGTGGCACCTGCAGTCTGAAGTCTGTTTATAGTTTTTGTTGTGGAGACTTATCAGCCTGTCCTCTCCATAAAAAACTGTGCTGTAACATTTCTGTTGTAATAGTCTCCTCGACAGCCAGCATGTACAACATTGCCGATTGAAGCACTGTTGACATCACCTTGTTGACTGCTTGCCTTAATACTGTAAGATAACTTTTGTGTCCTTACTGCAAAATCCATAATAAAAGATAATGCAGCAGTCTCTATCTGGTATCTGATTAAAAAAAAAAACCCACCCAAAACTTAGATGGTTTAAACAATTCTACTTTAGTAGTAGTAATAATAATAATAATAATAATAATAATAATAATAATAATAATAATAATAATAATGGTGATAACGAAAACGATGATTTTAATAATAAAATGTTAATTGTTAGTGGTATTTTCATTATTATCAATATTGTTGAGTAGAATTAGTGGACGAAGTAGTAGTAGTAGTGACGGTAGTAGTGGTGGTGGTGGTGGTGGTGGTGGTGGTGGTAGTAGTAGTAGTAGTAACACACACACACTATATATATATATATATATACATATATATATATATATATATATATATATATATATATATATATATATATATATATATGTGTGTTGTGTGTGTGTGTGTGTGTGTGTGTGTGTGTGTGTGTGTGTGTGTGTGTGTGTGTGTGTGTGATGAGCCGGTAGCAAGGATAGAGGACAGGGAAAGTAGAGGAACAATGTACAGCAACCAGGCAAAGAAGACTCAGGGGAACACAGCAGCTGGGCGTTGGTCAGTCTTTATTTCCTCATCTCTCTGCTCCGCTCCTGTGCTCTGCTGGACACTAGGCCTATTCTGGTCTAACCCAGTCTACCATAGTCTGCAAACCTGTCTCTCCTAGTCTCCCTAGCCACCCCTAAATATAATTATACCCTCCACACGGACTGCAAAGACAGCGCCGCGCGGCAGCAGACGATTGGGCCATTTCAAACTTAAAATGGAGGAAATTTGTGTTTCCTTACGCGGCTTCAGCAGTGATTATCTAGCTGTCTGCGCAACAAAGCTAAACATATTATATATCAAAATAAACTAGGAAACACAAGCTTTAAAGTGCGCTAATGCACTTTACACAACAACTATCTAACTGCGAGCTAAATGCGATTAAAGCCTCTGAGTAGACACACTTTTAACAGGTTTGCACTAAAACTTTCGATGATAAAACACTAAGAGTCCAGCCGAGCCTAATACTTAATGAATATAAAAAGAAGAATATAATCCACAAATTGTATACATATGCATGTTATTAGCTAGCAGTGTCCATGAGATGAGATATTAATAATTAAATAGCGATGCGAAAACACAATTTCCGATCTACTGCGTGCGCATCAGCATTGCATCAGCCTTGCTTACGAAGCAGTCGTACATCGAAAGAATGAACAATCTCTAATAATACAAATTATCTATATTAACATAATCTAACCTAATGTTCATTCATATATAAACCCAAAATATACCATAGATCGATAGTTTAATGTCTGCATTTTATAAAATTCAGTTCGACGAGATTCAAATTCGTTAGAACAAAGAACGAGCGTTAGGCTAATCATCGTGTTCAAACCGTCGTATGCCTTACGATCTACTACAACCTAAATTAAGTTATATTTCATTTATCTAAATAAAGTTTATTACACACGATTCTCAATCGCACACAACAATATATAAAATATTTCTTTATTTATAAATTAGAACTGCTTTTGCCGATCGCGATTTCAATGTTCTTATACTGATATGATGTAATAGGTGAAAGTACTAATTTACAATGAAAATAGAGAATCTTCACTGTGGTCGAGTTGAATGGAGTCAAGATCAGTCCTTCAACAATCATATCCATGAATATGAATAGATAATATGATTTATTTAAGTTGTTATTAAAGATTTTCTTTCCTATTTCAGGCTGATTCTTTGTGTTCAAAATGCAAGGTAGAGTTCTCTCTCTTGATAAATCCCAAATCATTACAATAAAATATATCTCATCTCATCCCACTAACAATAAAATCATAAAAACAAAATGAAATATATAATAACTAATTAACTACATATAAATCATAAAAATCAAAGAGATTCAATCATCAACTTTATATAAAAATACAAATATATCCTACACATAATAAACTACCATTTTTTATAAAATGAACAGATCTTATTTGTTCTGACCACACCACATATCTGTTTAGCTGTTTCTAACCTAAACTAAATGCCCAACAAGCTCTCTCACATAGAGCTACACAGAACCACCTGGTCACACACACACACACACACACACACACAATATATATATATATATATATATATATATATATATATATATATAACACCATTATATACCAGTATCATCACACAAACACAAGCCAACACCATTTATGGCTCCATACAACTGCTTTTAGTTTATAAACACTCTTCTCCCTCCCCCTTCAACAAAAGAACAGCCCAACGCCAGCTGCCCTGGACGTACCAGTTAGGCCACACCGCTTCACGCTTACTCTAAACTGCCCCCTCCACCCATCATCCCGTCTTCTGCTAGCAAGCCAGAAGAGAAACGGTAGGGAAATTTCGCAGGCACACAGGGCTGAATTTGTGCCGGTGCACCAACTGCTCTGCGTCCCGACATAAAACCCCCATTTTTCTTAAAGTTTTTTGTTAATTACCTAAAGATTGAACCATCTACAGCTCTCGATTTTTTGTGTGCATGAACAAAATGGCCAAATGAACCGATATTTCGAAGCAATTAGTTTGAGGTCAAATTTTAATTTGACTGGACTAATTGGTTAGTGAACAAACCTGGAACTCTAGCAAGGAAACCACTTAAAGCTGATGAAACAGTGGAGTGTGTACGTGCTGTATCGCCATGACCATGCAGAAGTGTTTACAGTTAAATCAGATATAGTACAGGAAAACTGTGATATGACCTAAAAAAAATTGCAAGAGATTTTTTTTTTCACCAGTGTGTTCAGATATATATTAACTATTATTAACCAAGAATCTAGAAAAATCTACCCTCAAATAGCTGAACAAAAAAAGAAAAAAGAAAATAATTAAACTCAAAATAGCACGACTGTGGCACCATACAAAATCCTCGTAGCATACCCCTGCCCCAGCTATCATTGCCCGGAATAAACAATTAGGCCTAAACAGCTGGCCACTCTGCTAGTTCCAGAACAGAGTGGAACCTGTTGCACTGGCCAGCTTACTCTGCTATATTCTCACACTAGGCTACACATTGTTTCAGTACAGTGCTTTCACAGATGTGTACACGTTCGTTCTGATTAGCAGGATGGATTTTAAAGTGTATTTCTTAAGAACGACCCTTTGTTAACATAAGTAATCAGAAAGTGTAGTTTAATGATATGAAAGAATGCGAAACAATAATACTAATACTGACAGACAAGATTTAAAAAGTAGAAGATGCATCCATGATGTTATTAGAGACAGGTTCCACCAACACTATATTCCGTGTGTAGGGGAAACTATGGTAGTCAAAACAAGGGTTCCAAAAGTTTACAGAAAATCGAACCATTTTGCAGGCTTTCCAAAAGGATTGCAATGGAGAGCGACATACACTTGTGTGTGATTTGCAAACAACAATGCAATGCTGATACTGCATTCTTCACTTTAACTGATAAAGGGGTGAAAGGCGAGTTTAATTCAAATTTAACTTCTGATATTGCTGTTAGCTAATAGTGACAAACAGAAAAAAAGATTGCTTGAGAGAGAGAGAGAGAGAGAGAGAGAGAGAGAGAGAGAGAGAGAGAGAGAGAGAGAGAGAGAGAGAGAGAGAGAGAGAGAGAGAGAGAGAGAGAGAGACAGAGAGAAAAACTTTGATTAAGGGAAAAGAATAAGCACCCATAACGGCTTTTTTACATCCAGCCCTCAATCAAAGAAATTTATAGCAATGAAAACAAATTAACAGCAAATTTATGAAAACACACAAAAACAGAAAAATAACATAAACAATCGTTGTAACATTATAGAAATGCATGTCAAAAAGGAGATCTTGTTTTTAAAAAATATGAAGGAAATGAGCACATAGGAAAAGAAAAAAATCAGAGAGAAAAATTGAAGGAGAATTTGTATTGGGTATGGAGAAGGAGAAGAATAAAAACAAAACAAAACCAAAAAATAAATAAAAAGAAAAAGAAGAAAGAAAAAAAAGAGATGGAGAGAGAGAAGCAAGGGAGTGGGTGTGGGGGAGGCAGACAGGTAGGCAGGCAGCCAAGAGAGAGAGAGAGAGAGAGAGAGAGAGAGAGAGAGAGAGAGAGAGAGAGAGAGAGAGAGAGAGAGAGAGAGAGAGAGAGAGATGCAAATCTTCTGAATCCCAGCGCTTGTCATGGCTACTATCAATGCCAGCGTGTGCTGACATGAATGAAGCTATGCATTTTCACTGGTGTGTCATTCGTGACAAGTGAACAACACAAAGATACTGCCAGAAAGAAGAAAGATGAGCAAGATTTGATAACTATGCTCACATTTTTGCAAGAAAGGGACCAATTTGCTGAAGGACCTGATCTGAAAAATATCTGCACAGGTGCCATTGCTGATCCATCTGTAAATGCACACAGAGCGCAGGAGATTGGGAGCACCATCTTGGAAAAGATGGAAGGTCAGAAAGTTACAGAGTACAGTTTCAAAAGATCAGATCAAGTTATTGCAACGGCATCCAAAAATATGGTAAAGATTGATGATGACTGGTCAGTGTGGATCCCCAGCTGTTGTTCCAATGACTTGTTTCTGCAGCAGGCAACATGTATGAAGATAAAAGTGAAGTCTTCAAATATGAGCTGTCAAGCTACCCATCATCTCTCTTTGAGTCACCCACTTTTCTTTGGCAAGGGAACAAAGCAATCCTTGCAGATGAACTATGGAAATTGACATTGGAAAATATGCCAGAGCTGATGCCTACTGATGAGGTGCATATTGTCCTGGATGGTGGAGCACTCTTACAAAAGATACCTTGGTCACGTGGATCCACATAGCATCCATCATCGAAACGTACGTCCGACATGTAAAACAGAGATATGGGAATCCAACTGTAGTATTTGATGGATGTTCTTCTGGACCCTCAACCAAAGATGTGACACATATGCGAAGATCAAAAGGGAAATCATCCACTGACATCCATTTTACACCTGACATGACTCTTCAGGTTATGAAAGACTTGTTTCTTGCCAATCCCCGAAACAAGCAACGCTTTATTGATCTGCTCAGCTGTGAGCTGCAGAACAATATGTGCATGGCCACATGTTGTGAAGGTGATGCTGATTGCATGATAGTTGCTGAAGCATTGGAATGCACAAAAAGCAAGGTCACTGTTGTTGTTGGGGATGACACTGATCTCTTGATTCTCTTGATTCACCATGCCAGTAGAGATGCTAAGGATATATTTCTGCAACAAAGTAAAAAGGTCAGAGAAAAACCCAGCAAATGCTGGAGCATATGCAACTGTCTCTTGGCAAATTGTGCCACATTCTGCCAGTCATCCATGCAGTGACAGGATGTGACACAACCTCTCGTGCTTTTGGTATTGGGAAACGAACAGGCCTGCAGAAATTTCAGAATTCAGAACATTTGTGCACGCTGGCCAAGGTGTTCATGGAAGACAAAGAAGAACATGAAGTT
>CM060332.1:34101814-34129314 GCA_030674155.1 Stramonita haemastoma
TAAAGCTTCTCTGAGTAGGTAGGACCACTCATTTTTTCAAATGTCATAGAATTTGATGTTTGTTATCTCAAATGAAAGATAGTAGCAAGATCAAGAAGCATGCAAAATTTCATATCATTATCTTAGACGGTTTTTGAGATATACCACTTTAAAAATTTTCAGATGGGATAAAAATGTCATTTGGTTATTTAAAGCCTTATTTGGACATCTCCCTCATGCTTATTATGAACCTGACAGTGCTGAAACTAGTTTTATATTGTTTTATGCTACTTTGAAGAAACAAATATCTAAAAGGCAGAAAAATAAGTCAAAGGAAACAAATGGAATTTTACATCAAAATCAGAGAAAAATTCTAAAAATAGCTCGCGAATTGAGCTGAAAGGGGTACTTTACCCTCCTGTAAAAATCTCAAGAATGCCTAAAAGTGTCTAAGATCTATATTACAGCTTGTACTTATTACTCAGATGCTATGTATTTTTTTTAAAAGCTAAAAATCATGTAGAGGCAAACTGCAGTCATCCAAAACACCCCTATGACAACAATTTGTGAAGCATAAAACCTGTCCAAATAATAACACAAAACCAGCCCATAGGCATATCATCATATCTCAGCTTCTAATTGACTGACAGAAATGGTAAACCTATCAAAATGTTTGTCTTTAAACAGTGAGTCTTTTTAAAGGGCATTCCAAGTGATTCTGGTCCCCCCCCCTCTCCACTCCTCTTCCTCTTCCCCCCCCCCCCCCCCCCCCCCCCCCCCCCCTCAATAGGCATTAACATCATATCTCGGCTTCTAATTGACTGATAGAAATGGTACACCTATCAAAATATTTGTCTTTAAACAGTGAGTCTTTTTAAAGGGCATTCCAAGTGATTCTGGTTCCACCCCCTCACTTCTCCCTCCCCCCCCCCCCCCCCCCCATAGGCATTAACATCATATCTCGGCTTCTAACTGACTGATAGAAATGGTACACCTATCAAAATATTTGTCTTTAAACAGTGAGTCTTTTTAAAGGGCATTCCAAGTGTATTCTGGTTCCCCCCCCTCCACTCCTCTCCCCCCCCCCCCCTCAATAGGCATTAACATCATATCTCAGCTTCTAATTGACTGATAGAAATGGTACACCTATCAAAATATTTGTCTTCAAACAGTGAGTCTTTTTAAAGAGCATTCCAAGTTATTCTGGTCCCCCCCCCCCACTCACCCCCCCCCCACTCAGCCCCCCTCCCCTCATAGGCATTAACATCATATATGTTTCTAATTGACTGACAAAAATGGTACACCTATCAAAATGTTTGTCTTGAAACAATGCGCATGTCTTTATAAGGCCATTCCAAGTGATTCTGTTTGTTTTTTCCCCTAACCCCCCCCCCTCCCTTGTCTTGTCAAGCATCTTCTGTACAATATATCATAGGTGTACTCATGTGATCATCTGTGTTCTTTTATTATTATTTTTTTTTTTAGGTTTCTGGTGAGCTTACATGTTGCATTGTGATGTTGCATGTATCCTTTTTGTGCCCAGTGATTTTAATCTTTGCATAGTTTCTTCCTAAATATATCACAGACCTCCTAGACCTCTGCTGAAATATCTTTCACTGTGTGACATACTGTTGCAATGCCTGTATGATATAGACTTATTAGTGTTGTATTTTTTAACATTTTTCTTGTACAATTAAAAATGCAAATTTGGACATTTTTGTGAGTTGCCTAATCTGTGTGTATTCTTAGTGTCTGTACATTTTATTTAAGTGTGCATACATGCAAGTATGAATTGTAGAGGTGTGTGTGTGTGTGTGTGTGTGTGTGTGTGTGTGTGTGTGTGTGTGTGTAATATATATATTGTATTTGTGTGTGTGTGTGTGACTTTGTGTGACTCTGTGTGTGTGTGTGTGTGTGTGTGTGTGTGTGTGTGTGTGTGTGTGTGTGTGTGTGTGATAAAAATTAGTATTGAATAGGCTTGTTTGTGCACAATAAAATCATTACAAAGTTTTCAGTTTTTCTTGTGTTTTTTTTTCTTTCTAACTACATGTTTGGTGAAACAAAACAACTTAATGAAAAAGAAGTGAAGAAAGTTCATGCACTGCTTAAAATGTGAAACCAACAGAGAGAACAAAGTTTTACTCAATTTGATTAGCACTTGTATGCTCTGATTAAAAAAAAAAGTTTTGTTTTACATGAATTTAAATGGATGTATTCAGGAGTGATTTCTAATCGTTAAATCACTATTTCTGTTAAAAATGCGGTCTTACATGCACACAGACACAACAAACGGTAAACAAAATTGGCCAAATCTCTATTAGAAATTAGATCCAGGCAAGAGTTATCATTCTTGCATTTGTTTTCACGATGTTTCGTCGAACATTCTGGCATGATATAACAAAGTACAGATCATAAGAAAAAAAACAAACACTACTAGAAACTATTTAGAATAGAATCATCACCCTCATTTATTGTTATAATAGAAAAATTTCACGCGAGCTCATACATTCTGAGAGCACCCTTCGATGACCTAGTTCTTCGCTCCCTGCGATCCCAGTAGGGGATAAACTTGCGATCAGATCAACGATAAGTTTTTAAATCTAAAATCATCGAGATTCGATAGTAATATACGTACAAAATAAAAGCACAGCATTTACTTCTTCAGATGTGAGTGTAAATGCGCTGTACACATCGAAAATCTCTATCGACGTTCGCAAGTCTGAAGCATCTATCATCGGTAGGACCACGGCAGCCGCTAATGAGTAAAGCGTAGCGGAAAGTGGCAAATTAGATCTACTTTGCACCCAAATTTCTCCATCCAAATCTAAAAGAAAGCTAAAAAAATGTCACCCCTTCACTATACAAACCTATTCATAGCGCATACCATTGGAAAGAAGAAACTCTTCACTAACGGATTATATGAGAGACACTTTAGTGAAGTTTTTTTTTAAAACAGTATAATGCGTTTCAAAATTCCCTACATTTTTCGGAAGTCGTAGAAATTTCCCTATTAATCGTACAAAAAAATCCAACACAGTGTTAAAAAGCTCGTTTTTTCAAGAACAAAAACCTCATTTCAGTTTATCGGTTATTTCCGTTAATGACGTCTGATTCTCATTTGCATACAGCACCCCCCTTCTAACTGACCAAAATGGCGGCCTTAGCGAGTCTACACATAGATTAGGTAGGACCACGGCAGCCGCTAATGAGTAAAGCGTAGGGAAAGTGGCAAATTAGATCTACTTTGCACCCAAATTTCTCCATCCAAATCTAAAAGAAAGCTAAAAAATATATACTAGTAAAAAGTTTAATGCATTAACTTTACGTCTGTAATATCATTTTGCAAGAATGATGACTGGATAAGTGCGAGCGATGATTTGATATCGGTAATAAACTTAAAGATTCCCCGCTACCGGAGCCTCACTGGCTGAAAACGCGACTCAGTGAATTTTCGTGCTTGTCTTCCAACACGATCTGTCACCCCTTCACTATACAAACCTATTCATAGCGCATACCATTGGAAAGAAGAAACTCTCCACTAACGGATTATATGAGAGACACTTTAGTGAAGTTTTTTTTAAATACAGTATAATGCGTTTCAACATTTTTCGGAAGTGGTAGAAATTTCCCTATTAATTGTACAAAAAAATCCAACACAACGTTAAAAAGCTCGTTTTTTCAAGAACAAAAACCTCATTTCAGTTTATCGGTTATTTCCGTTAAATGACGTCTGATTCTCATTTGCATACAGCACCCCCCCTTTTCTAACTGACCAAAATGGCGGCCTTAGTGAGTCTACACATAGATGCTTCAGACTTGCGAACGTGGATAGAGATTTTCGATGTGTACAGCGCATTTACACTCACATCTAAAGAAGTAAATGCTGTGCTTTTGTTTTGTACGTAGTTACTATCGAATCTCGATGATTTTAGATTTAAAAACTTATCGTTGATCGCAAGTTTATCCCAAGTTTATCCCGGACTGGGATCGCAGGGAGCGAAGAACTAGGTCATCGAAGGGTGCTCTCAGAATGTATGAGCTCGCGTGAAATTTTTCTATTATAACAATAAATGAGGGTGATTTTTTTTTATTCTAAATAGTTTCTAGTAGTGTTTGTTTTTTTCTTAGGATCTGTACTTTGTTATATCGTGCCGAAATGTTCGAGGAAACATCGTGAAAACAAATGCAAGAATGATAACTCTTGCCTAGATCTAATTTCTAATAGAGATTTGGCCGATTTTGTTTACCGTTTGTTGTGTCTGTGTGCATGTAAGACCGCATTTTTAACAGAAATAGTGATTTAACGATTAGAAATCACTCCTGAATACATCCATTTAAATTCATGCAAAACAAAACTTTTTTTTTTTTAAATCAGAGCATACAAGTGCTAATCAAATTGAGTAAAACTTTGTTCTCTCTGTTGGTTTCACATTTTAAACAGTGCATGAACTTTCTTCACTTCTTTTTCATTAAGTTGTTTTGTTTCACCAAACATGTAGTTAGAAAGAAAAAAAACACAAGAAAAACTGAAAACTTTGTAATGATTTTATTGTGCACAAACAAGCCTATTCAATACTAATTTTTATCACACACACACCACACACACACACACACACACACACACACACACACACACACACACACACACAGAGTCACACAAAGTCACACACACACACAAATACAATATATATATTACACACACACACACACACACACACACACACACACACACACACACACACACACACACACATAAGATTCACACACACACACACTCACACTCTCTCTCTCTCTCTCTCTCTCACACACACACACACACACACACACACACACACACACACACACACACACACACACACACACTCATACCTCTACAATTCATACTTGCATGTATGCACACTTAAATAAAATGTACAGACACTAAGAATACACACAGATTAGGCAACTCACAAAAATGTCCAAATTTGCATTTTTAATTGTACAAGAAAAATGTTAAAAAATACAACACTAATAAGTCTATATCATACAGGCATTGCAACAGTATGTCACACAGTGAAAGATATTTCAGCAGAGGTCTAGGAGGTCTGTGATATATTTAGGAAGAAACTATGCAAAGGTTAAAATCACTGGGCACAAAAAGGATACATGCAACATCACAATGCAACATGTAAGCTCACCAGAAACCTAAAAAAAAAAAAATAATAAAAGAACACAGATGATCACATGAGTACACCTATGATATATTGTACAGAAGATGCTTGACAAGACAAAGGGGGGGGGGGGGGGGTTAGGGGAAAAAACAAACAGAATCACTTGGAATGGCCTTATAAAGACATGCGCATTGTTTCAAGACAAACATTTTGATAGGTGTACCATTTTTGTCAGTCAATTAGAAACATATATGATGTTAATGCCTATGAGGGGGAGGGGGGCTGAGTGGGGGGGGGGGTGAGTGGGGGGGGGGACCAGAATAACTTGGAATGCTCTTTAAAAAGACTCACTGTTTGAAGACAAATATTTTGATAGGTGTACCATTTCTATCAGTCAATTAGAAGCTGAGATATGATGTTAATGCCTATTGAGGGGGGCGGGGGGGGGGGGGGGGAGAGGAGTGGAGGGGGGGGGGGAACCAGAATCACTTGGAATGCCCTTTAAAAAGACTCACTGTTTAAAGACAAATATTTTGATAGGTGTACCATTTCTATCAGTCAATTAGAAGCTGAGATATGATGTTAATGCAATGGGGGGAGGGGGGGGGGGGGAGAGAAGTGGAGGGGGGGAACCAGAATCACTTGGAATGCCCTTTAAAAAGACTCACTATTTAAAGACAAATATTTTGATAGGTGTACCATTTCTATCAGTCAATTAGAAGCCGAGATATGATGATAATGCCTATTGAGGGGGGGGGGGGGGGGGGGGGGGGGGGGGGAGGGGGGGGAAGAGGAGTGGAGGGGGGGGACCAGAATCACTTCGAATCCCCTTTAAAAAGACTCACTGTTTAAAGACAAACATTTTGATAGGTTTACCATTTCTGTCAGTCAATTAGAAGCTGAGATATGATGATATGCCTATGGGCTGATTTTGGGTTATTATTTGGACAGGTTTTATGCTTCACAAATTGTTGTCATAGGGGTGTTTTGGATGACTGCAGTTTGCCTCTACATGATTTTTAGCTTCTAAAAAAAATACATAGCATCTGAGTAATAAGTACAAGCTGTAATATAGATCTTAGACACTTTTAGGCATTCTTGAGATTTTTACAGGAGGGTAAAGTACCCCTTTCAGCTCAATTCGCGAGCTATTTTTAGAATTTTTCTCTGATTTTGATGTAAAATTCCATTTGTTTCCTTTGACTTATTTTTCTGCCTTTTAGATATTTGTTTCTTCAAAGTAGCATAAAACAATATAAAACTAGTTTCAGCACTGTCAGGTTCATAATAAGCATGAGGGAGATGTCCAAATAAGGCTTTAAATAACCAAATGACATTTTTATCCCATCTGAAAATTTTTAAAGTGGTATATCTCAAAAACCGTCTAAGATAATGATATGAAATTTTGCATGCTTCTTGATCTTGCTACTATCTTTCATTTGAGATAACAAACATCAAATTCTATGACATTTGAAAAAATGAGTGGTCCTACCTACTGATTCTATGTGTAGACTCGCTAAGGCCGCCATTTTGGTCAGTTAGAAAAGGGGGGTGCTGTATGCAAACGAGAATCAGACGTCATTTAACGGAAATAACCGATAAACTGAAATAAGGTTTTTGTTCTTGAAAAAACGAGCTTTTTAACACTGTGTTGGATTTTTTTGTACGATTAATAGGGAAATTTCTACGACTTCCGAAAAATGTAGGGAATTTTGAAACGCATTATACTGTATTTTAAAAAAACTTCACTAAAGTGTCTCTCATATAATCCGTTAGTGGAGAGTTTCTTCTTTCCAATGGTATGCCTATGAATAGGTTTGTATAGTGAAAGGGTGACAGATCGTGTTGGAAGACGAAGCACGAAAATTCACTGAGTCCGTTTTCAGCCAGTGAGGCTCCGGTAGCAGCGAGTTTTTAAGTTTATTACCGATAGCTCGCACTTATCCAGTCATCATTCTTGCAAAATGATATTACAGACGTTAAGTTAATGAATTAAACTTTTTACTAGTATTTTTTTTTTTTTAGCTTTCTTTTAGATTTGGATGGAGAAATTTGGGTGCAAAGTAGATCTAATTTGTCACTTTCCGCTACGCTTACTCGTTAGCAAGCGGCTGCCTGCCGTGGTCCTACCTACTCTGAGTCATCCTCCACTGTAACTGTAAAGCTGACTGATACAAGGAGGTGCACATGCAGGAAGCATGGACTTGACTGCTCCCCTGCTTGCGATGATTGTTAGGGCTACCAAAGGAAAAAAAACTGTGTGGTGACCTTAACCTTGACATGACTTTGACTAAAAGGTTTAGGACATAATTGATTCTTACAAAAACTGACATATCTTAAGGTGAATGACATTAAAAGATCAGTGTTTCGGCCCAGAAAGAACACTGTTACGTCCATGTGACCTTGACCTTGGTTGTGACCTTGACCTTCATAAGTTCGGACATATGTGCCATTGATTTTTATAAACACTTGGACTAAATTGTATAACAAAAACTGCAGAGAAGGTAAGCAAAATGCTTTTTGTTTCAACTACATGCATATGCATAGCACATGAATATACATTACATAATAAAACCCCTTATAAATTGCATAATTCTTGTTAGATTCACTTCGATTTTTGCAGTGTTGTTTGTCTACCATAGTATTACATATCTGTGAAGAAAAACAAACTCTTGCAATTGTTTTGAGGTTAAGGTACTTTTCGTGGTAGATTTACTGAACTATTGGCTTCTCACGCTGCTGCCCAGTAGCCTACTAGGGTGTGTTCATCTATGGCCTGGCTGTGCTGACAGGACCAATGCGGCCAAAAAACCCAACTAGTCTGTATGCAGACATGTTCCATGTTTTCTCTATGTTCATTGTTTGTATATTTATAATGTATGCTTTTGAAGAGAGAGAGTTAAGAATGTCTGATTTTTGTGATTGTTTTTCTGCCTTTCCCTATACTGTTTACCTTTATGTTTTGACTGCTGTCACGTCAAACAGTATGAAAGAAAGTATATGGAGTTTGGTGTCAAAAGAAAGCTTGTTCAAAGCTCATTTCAAAGAAAGCTTTCTTTGTCTTTTTTTTTGACAATTCATTGTGCGAAACGATGCATGAAAGAAGCAAAGGTAAGTTACAGCTGAACACGGCTATAGCAAAGCCGCTAATGCCGCCTTTCCTTTTGCCGCGTTTATTTATATCCACGCCCTGCCAGCTGCAAGTCATGAACTTCGAGTGGGGAACTAAAGAGACCGCTATGAGAAGCCGTGCCTACCCCAATGAAAAACCACACATATCACCAGGGATCAGTGTCAATGGAACTAGTATGAATACATTGGCTCATTGAATGTCAGATGAGACTTTAAACGGAGGCCGTGTGCGAATCTTGCCCCTGTGCGAATCTTGCGCACACGTTAAATCCTGTTCTGCTTTTCGTAAGAGTAGGCCATCGTGTGCCCGTGGGAACAGATGACAATATTTACAAAACTGCATACACACGGGGATCGGATGAAAAAAAGCACATGATTGCCTATTCTGTTATCATCGATATAAAAGAATAAATAAATAGTTCACATCTCTGGGCTGAGTTATCTCCAACATGCAACACTGAACACTACCAAAGTGACATACCAGCAGTGCAGGGCATTAATTTTCTGGTTGATGGCTACATGGCACCCTACCAGAATTTTAGCGTGTTTTTGTTGTGTTTATTGTTGTTTTACTGTCATTTGCTTGTAGTATGGCTTTGGTGCATCAGACTTTCATTGCTGACGAAGTAACAGAACTTTTTAACGAGTTAATACGTTGCCGATAAAGATCGTGTTTTGGATGTGTGCCACTTGAGGAGGAGATAGGCCAGCTGAAAGGGACGGGAGGGGGGGGGGGGTGACTGGGGAGGGGCGTGGCCTTGGTACTGAGTACCCTATTATAATTTATGGTAGACACGAACTGTTAACATGAAAATGGACCTAGCCTACAAGCGACTTGGCGAAGCCCTAACTTTCTGTGCATATGTATAAAGTAGGCCTAGTGTAGAAAAGTTCAGGATCTTACTTGACACTGGAAGAAAATGTTATCTGCATATTCCATGACCCTAACTTTGACAGTGTTGTGTGTACAGTTCATTAGTTCCCTTAGATTATATAACATTGGTTGCTATGCTGGAAGAAAATTTGTATAGTACTTATGTTTGTCTCTGTTTATTTGTGATTCTTGTATAGTTTTTTTGTTATTGTGTTGTATTTGATGCGTGCATTGTGTAAGAATCATAAGCCCATCAGCGGGGTCACCACTTAAAATCAGAGTAACTACGTAATTTGACACCATAATTAGCATATTATTTTTTATGCAATATAAACTTTAATGCACACACATAATAAGCAGTCATTTACCCACACAAAGCCGTAGTTTAATAACAATTAGGCTTCAAACAAAAAAAGATTGATGATTTTACTATGATGACCCAGTGCACACTGCACTCAGCTGCTGCAGGGCTGGTCCACAGAGACTGCAGTGCAGCTGCACCCTTGGGGTACAAAGTGTTAAACTAAGCGGATTGTAAGGCCAAATGCCTTCCCGTTTCAGAAAATTGGCCAACAGTGCACTGCAGTGCTTTCTGGGTGTTGTTGAGATGGGCAAAGCCATCAGCAAACAGCAAAGCAATAATCATTTCCTCTCTGGTCTTAGTTTGTTGAAGCAGTCAGTGCAGGTTGGAAACCATTCTGAGGCGGATGTAGATGCCATCCACCAGGTTTTCTTCTGCTTCACGAAGCATCATGCTCATGAAGATAGAGAACAGATTGGGCAAAAGCACACATCCCTGCTTGTGCTTGACACCATGTCCATTTGCAATCTGAAAGCTATCAGTGACCTGAGAATGCAGATAACAGAAAACAGAAAGCAACTTTGGGTGATAGCCAAATACACCAGTATCTTCGAAAAATCATCTCTGCTAATGGTGTTGAAGGCCTTGGTCAGGTCAATAAATGCTGCATACATGTTGGCCTATACTCCACTCTCTGCACTTTTTCTGGCTCTGCCTGAGTGCAAAGACCAATATCAGTGGTGCCTCTGTTTGCCTGGCTTTCAGGTGTGTTTTCCTCAGCAATGGTGGAAATAAAGTCTACTCAGCAGCAGTCAAGCCTGGATATTTTCTGCCAAGGAGAGTAGCACAATACCGTAGCAGATGGTGAATCTTATAATGTCTTTTCAATAAAACACAAAAAAACATCTGGTGAATCCTTTATATGTCGTAAAAATAGATTCAAAAGGAGTAACAGAAGAATCCTTATGCACTCTTTTATTTAGATTTAAAAAAAACAAACAGATGTCAGGGATCTCACACTGTTTGTACCGAGCCAAGAGGTTAGTTTCAGCTGTGAGTTTTTATTTCTGTAAAGAACTGGTCCTAAACTGGCCAGTTCCCCCCCCCCCCCCCCCCCCCCCCCCCCCCCCCCCCCCCCCCCCCCCCCCCCCCCCCCCCCCCCCCCCCCCCCCCCCCCCCCCCCCCCCCCCCCCCCCCCCCCCCCCCCCCCCCCCCCCCCCCCCCCCCCCCCCCCCCCCCCCCCCCCCCCCCCCCCCCCCCCCCCCCCCCTCTCTCTCTCTCTCTCTCTCTCTCTCTCCAATCCTATAAGAAATCGGTAAGTATTGTGGATGTTTATTCTAAATGTGGGTAATAAAACACTCAACTATACTGCCCATGCTGACGTTTTTTGCAGGGTGATTTGCAAGAGCGTCTGTTCAGTACGTGGATCAATGATGGCTCAACAGCGCATTCTTCTCGGTCTTTCTCTGATGGTGCTTGCAGCTTTTGCTGCCAAACTTCCAGGTACGGGTATTGGAATATTTGTATAATTTTCTTTCCTCCTAATCTCGGAAAGATACACATCTGAGACAACATAAAAAACAGACTGTTCAGCAGACAGTATGATAGACATGGTCGGTGTCCTGTGCCGAATATTCCACAGCCAAGATACAACCATCGTCCATTCTGTTGTGAATGTCAGACCTGAAAAGATCCCAGTCAGCCCAGTTGACATCAAACTGCTCCAGATAGGACTCATCTACCACTGCATTCTGCGACAAGATGACCAGAAAATGGTCACTACCATGCAGATTGTCATGCGCTTCCCACCAAACATCCAGGACCAACAAGATAGCAGACTGATAGATCCAGACACGATAGTAAACCTTTGACAAATGAAAGAAACACTCACGTCTTGTTACATACACGCTTTCACCAAGAAGAGGCCCCTCACCATTGAGTTTTCGCTTTCTCAAAGGAGTGAATGCCCACTGAAATCACCCAACAAAAAACAGGGAGGAAGTAACTGCTGCACTAACGACACCAATCTGCATTCTTTACTATAACCGAAGGAGATGAATAAATACTATATACAGTGAGGGGTGAATATTATGTATAATAGCTATTTTATTTTCAATATTTTTTCAACTAAACTGTTCCCATCTCATAAATGTTAGAATTTGATGTCAGGGGGCAAAGTCTATTTTCTTAAATGTTGATGCATGATTGACTGGCTGTTGCTTTTGAATTCTACTTTCTTATACACTGATGATACAGCAATAATAATGATGATGATAATAATTAATAATAATAATAATAATAACAACAACAACAATAACAATAATAATAATAATAATAATAATAATAATAATAATGATGATGATAATAATAATACTTATGTGCTCTTTTAAACAGAGGGTGCATCTCCAGTAACCTCAACCTTTCCACGTACTACTGATGTTTCTGCAACTCCCACAGCCACTGTTGACACAGGGAATACACTGCAAGGTTTAACAACTACCAAAGGTAGTGAGTCAAAGCAGACAAGTTCATCAGCAACCACAACTGATGAACAGACACTGTCATCAGCAACTACAACTGATGAACAGACACAATCATCAGCAACTACAACTGATGAACAGACACAATCATCAGCAACTACAACTGATGAACAGACACTGTCATCAGCAACTACAACTGATGAACAGACACAATCATCAGCAACTACAACTGATGAACAGACACTGTCATCAGCAACTACAACTGATGAACAGACACTGTCATCAGCAACTACAACTGATGAACAGACACAATCATCAGCAACTACAACTGATGAACAGACACTGTCATCAGCAACTACAACTGATGAACAGACACAATCATCAGCAACTACAACTGATGAACAGACACAATCATCAGCAACTACAACTGATGAACAGACACTGTCATCAGCAACTACAACTGATGAACAGGCACAGTCATCAGCAACCGTAACTACTCAACAGGCACAGTCATCAGTTAACAAAAGCGATCCACTAGAAAAAGAACAGTCACAAACTTCCACAAAAGGCACACCAGAAGAGGGAAGTTCACCACCTACACATACTGTGAATGGGGGGTAAGTCTTCTCTCTCTCTCTCTCTCTCTCTCTCTCTCTCTCTCTCTCTCTCTCTCTCTCTCTCTCTCTCTCTCTCTCTTTCATTTCATGCTAAGTTGCCCTGTTCTTCACAATTGAGAACTAAATATATTCATCCAAATTATAATCGTGTTGTTTTAGATTTTAAAAATTACTCATGGCAGCAAGAGATGAGAGCGTATTGTGTAACTTTGCCATGTATATTTACAAAGCTTTGAAAAAAATGATACTGTTAAAACCTAGAGTGCTATGACTGTATAATCTATTAATGTGTCTCTGAGAATGACCTTTACGACACTGAACACTTATTTGTGGCATTATCTTTATGAACACCCTTGAGTAAGGGATCATTGCCTTATCTGAATAAAACACTTCGTATTAGTTTTCGGTCTGTCTATCTGTCTGCCTGCCTGTCTGTCTGCCTGACTACCTGCCTGTCTGTCTGTCTGTCTGTCTCTGTCTGTCTCTGTCTATCTCTCTGAACTCTGTCACAGTCATTCTCTTTCTGCTGATTAGGTTAAGCATGATGTGAAGATATTATGTTACAATTACGCATATGGTTTGTACTAGTGCAGTGGTGTGTTTTTCTCTCGATTTTTTTCCAGTTTACTTTTTAATATTCGTTGTTACAGAGGGCTAGACGTAGAAAAAAACAGCTACTGTCATGCTTATCATATCATTTTTTGTCGAACAGAATTAAAAAACAAATTTTATAAGTTCTCTTTCATGAAATGCACGAATAGATATATTAACTGCAACCTACGAATTGCATAAAAAGTCTGGTTTAACTGATAGCTTGAGAATCTCAGTTTTCGAAAACGTATCTTAAGGTAGCTGAGGAATAAAAAAACAACAACAACAAACATTGGCTATAGTACAAGACCTATTTCAAGACAACATTTTATAGAAATTGAAGTTTTGCTTAAAGCTCATGCAAGAGGCATTCCATACTGATCTTTGACACCCCCCTCCCCCTAAAAAATCCTGGAAATGAAAGTATAAAAAAAATTGTTTGTAAAATTAGTAAACACAAATTCATTCCTCACTTTCTATCTTCTTTGATTTTAAACTTGGTTTTCTTCAGTTTTATGTTGACACTTGTTTCTTCCGTGGGGGGTATTTTTGGAGGGGGGTCTTTTTTTCTTTTTTTGTAGGAAAAGATGGTTTGCTTGTGCAACTTGTGCTTTAACTAATAATGTTCAATCAGTAAAGTTTGAAATTTAGCCTAAATTGAATATATGAATATAAATATAAGAATATAATGTTTTCCTAATAGCTTTTATTATCATTGTTCTTTGAGAAACCATGTTTCCTCAATCCATGACTACAGCACTAGGCAGGCTTGCTTTCTGTACTGCATGTAAAAAGAAAAATCGACAAAAATAAATGGCGGGATAGCCTAGTGGTTATAGCTTTGCGCTCACGATCTGGATTCCTGGGATTGAATCACCACGGAGGAGCCCGTTTTAGAGAATTTTCCCCGGGAGATAACATCGGTACTGATTCCATTCCCCAGAAGTTCATCGATAAAGCTATAAACCAAGGCCCCGTGTGCAAGCGCACGCAGAGTATCTTGTGCACACGCCGAAAACCCGTTCTGCCCTTTGGAAGTGTATATTATTTCATGCCAGCATCGACGCATGACGATTGTGTCGTGTTTGGACAACATCCCTGAAGTTGGAATGTGGCTGCCTTATTGGGGGGGGGGGGGGGTTAAAAAACAGCTGCGCACGCAAAATCTCACCACTGGTGAACATCAGAGCTCTAGCCGAAGAATGAAAACACACATATGCACATACACACACGCGCGCGCACGCACGCACGCACGCACACACACAATGTAGCAACAATATTTTGATATTATATTATACTCCTACTCCCTCCACCACCCTTTCAAAAGCATGCATACACTTATACAATACACAAAGCGTTTTGACATAACAATAAAATCAGTGTGTGTGTGTGTGTGTGTGTGTGTGTGTGTGTGTGTGTTGTTTTTTTTCCAGAATGATTGGCGGTGCTGTTGGTGCTGTTGCCACCTGCATTACAATTTCAATCATCTGCCACAAATGCAGACAAAGGTCAGGTTGCTTCAACTGTGGCAACACAATAGAAATTTCAAGCCGTAACACTGTTTCAAATCATGGCCACCCTCCTGGGCAGTTAGCAACATTGGGTCCATATGGTGGCCACCCTCCTGGGCAGTTAGCAGCATTGGGTCCATATGGTGGCCACCCTCCTGGGCAGTTAGCAACATTGGGTCCATATGGTGGCCACCTCCTGGGCAGTTAGCAACATTGGGTCCATATGGTGGCCACCCTCCTGGGCAGTTAGCAGCATTGGGTCCATATGGTGGCCACCCTCCTGGGCAGTTAGCAACATTGGGTCCATATGGTGGCCACCCTCCTGGGCAGTTAGCAACATTGGGTCCATATGGTGGCCACCCTCCTGGGCAGTTAGCAACATTGGGTCCATATGGTGGCCACCCTCCTGGGCAGTTAGCAACATTAGGTCCATATGGTGGCCACCCTCCTGGGCAGTTAGCAACATTGGGTCCATATGGTGGCCACCCTCCTGGGCAGTTAGCAACATTGGGTCCATATGGTGGCCACCCTCCTGGGCAGTTAGCAGCATTGGGTCCATATGGTGGCCACCCTCCTGGGCAGTTAGCAACATTGGGTCCATATGGTGGCCACCCTCCTGGGGAGTGTGCAATATTTGATCCATATGGTGGCCACTGTCCTGGGGAGTTTGCAACAGCCTACGATTGCTAAACACTGTATCTAGAAGTTCCTGATGCAAGTGTATGAAGTTCATTGTTGAGATTAGAAAGGCCCTAAACGGGAATTCTATAGGTCACCATTCTAATTCCCTTCCCAATTATTTGGTACTAGGAATATAGTCTTAGACTAATTCTTCTCTTTTTTTTTATAGTAACCCCAAAGAGGATTAGGTCTGGCTTACTTATTGGGGTGGGAATGATGAAGGGGGATAGGAAGAGGATAGAACAAAAATAGGAAAAAGAAATACAAAAGAAAGGAGGTAGGTGACATTAATTAATTCCTCAACTCACTCAGCAGCCACACTGAATACACTGTGAATGTGGTGAATAAGACTCTCCAGACCGAGCAAGTTGGGTTCACAACCTGACACATACTAAACTAAAACATAGACATTACAGATCGCCAATTGTACTTCAAGTACAACTTAACCACAAGGTATTTTGTCCAGTCCTCAAAACAATAGAATCAGAAAGCAGTCTTAGATCTGATACTCAAAGATACAACAAACAAAACTGATGGCAAAGCAATAATAAACGACTTATAAACCACGATAGAAGCCACGAGCCTGAAATAAAAAGGAACATACAATGTATAACCATTTGAACTTTTCTCGAATTCAAATACAGGTCAGGGGTGTAAATCACCACAAAACCAACATTCTCTAATGCAACATATTATAAATGTTCACTTACCAACCATCAAACACTAAATTAGAGTTTACAACATTAACTCAATTTCCGAAATGCATTCTCACTTTATCTAGTTTCCAATTCTCATGAGAACAAATCACTCTCAAAACAAATCTAACATAACCACTAAAATTACCATAGAATTTTATTAAACTAGTCTCGCACATGCTTCAATTACACAAGAACAGATGATGGTCCATCCTATGAAACTGTGAAAACATTGATAAGAAAAGACTTTTCAGATTAACATCCCCATGACAGTCCAATATCACTGCACCTGTTTTAGAATTGCTAAATAATTCGCAATTTCTTAGTTATAGAAAGATTACAAAAACAATTAAAGACTTCAACTCATTTATTGTCCTCTATCAAAGGAAATTTGTTTTGCAGTGATTAAAAACATATCTAAACAACTAATAAGAAATACACCAATACTTTGAATGCACATTGTCACAATTTATTATGACGTTTGAAGTTGTTGTTTTTTTTTTTCCTTTTGAGAAGTGAAAGTGTTTTGCTATTAGAATTGATCAGGCTCAGGTTGTAGCCCGTGTTTTTGTTGTTTGGTGAAGGGGGTGCATGTCCACGATGTTTGTAACGGTTGGGTCGTTTTGAGGCGGTTTCTTTTTTTTTGTATATGTTTTGTCAGTGATGTTTGTTGTGTACGTGGATCCTGTGTTTGTAGTGTAAGTTCTTGATGTGAGTGATATATCTTAAGATAGAATTTTCATCAAAGGAGGAGAGAGTTGGTCCAGCAAAGAGTCAGATGGAACAAGCTCCTCGGAGGAGGAGTGGGGTAGCTGTCTCGTTTGATGGCTTTAGTTGTCTTGGGTGTGGAGGTGTTTTTTTTATCGATGTTAATTTGAGCTGTGGGCTTGGTGCCACTCCTCGGAGGAGGAGTTGACAGCGTTGTTTTTTTTTGGGGGGGTGGTTTTGTGTGTGTGTTTTCTGTTATTGGAATTGAAGTATTGACGGTTGTTATTTTGCCGGTGTGTGGCAAGATGCTGGTTGTGTGTGGGTACAGTGACCGGTGAGGATTGGGTCGCAGTAATCATAAATTTCTGGTTGTGATATTTTTGGGGGGACTTTGAGAATTTTCCACCTGTTTTATGTACCAGAGGACTTGAAGACACTTTTCCTCCCCACCTGTGTTTATGTGCAAGAGGACTAAGAACTTTCTTTACCAGAGCCTGCTGTGCCAGAAGTCTTGGAAATATTCTTTACCTGAGACTGTTATGTTTTTTTTTCTCCCTTGTGGAAAGGTTATTCCTGTGGATTCCCGTGCGTTGAATTATTCAAAGGACTTGTAAATATGTGGTGGTTCTGGACTTCGAAAGGGGGGGGGGGGGGGGAGCTAGTTTTCTGTTAGTGCCAGACAGCTGGTAGGGACAGCTGTGTTATAAGGTGAGAGTGAGACGTGTTTTTTTGTGATACTGACATGGTTTGGATACTTTGTTTTGATGGGTGTTGACTTTGATTTTTTATATTGACTTAGTATTGTCGTGAGGAGATTGAAGAGGTGAGGTTGGGTTTGGCTCTGGTCGTGAAGCTGGTGATGTTGTAGTGTTGTGATGTTGTGGTGTTGAACTGGTGGAAAGGTTGAGCGAGTTGAGTTTGTTTTGGTTTAGTAAATGGTTGGATGTTTTTTGTAAATAAATTCTTTGAAATATTCATTGGTGTCTGTTTTGTGTCGTTTAAATTAGAGGTGTGATAGGTGGGAAGGGGAGTTTCAAAGTGTTGTCCCATTAGGGGGTGACACACATGGTAACAGTTAACATTTGTTAAACACACACACACACACACACACACACACACACACACAACACACACACACACACCTCTATTAAAAGAAATGTGTTTAGCAATGAATAAAAACATATTCAACAACTCTAATGGTTAAGACATAGATAAATTTGAATGCACATGAGAAAAGGTAACATTTGTTAAACACACACACACACACACACACACACACACACACACACACACACAAAGCTTGCATATACACACGCACATGCACGAATGCGCGCGCGCATGCGTGCATGTAAGACCATCTCAGCGAATCAAATGCTTTCTTAACATCTATTGATACAAGTAGACCAGGACGATTTTTATCTTCTAAGTACTTCATTATATCGTAAATAATTCCTATGTTATCTCCTATGAATCTACCTTGTATAAACCCCGTTTGGTCTTCATTTATTAGTTTGGGAAGTACTGATTTAGTTCTGTTTGCCACACATGCTGATCCTATTTTATACACTGTATTAAAAAGCGTTATTGGTCTCTAGTTTTTTAGATACTCTCTTGGTTTACCTTGCTTTGGCAAGCAAATTACGACCCCTCCTTTCCCAGTTATTGACATTTCACCTTCAAGAAGGCCTTCGTTTAAGGAACGAGTTGAAGGGGCCTATCTTTCTCCAAAAGAATTTGAGAAAGTTAACTGTGATTCCATCAGTGCCTGGGGCTTTATCATTTTTCAAAGCTATTGATGCTTCCTCTAATGTTATTTGTCCTGTGTTATCCAGTTCTTGTTGGGTTAGTCTAGGTAGGCTATGCACATAGTGTTCTACGTTTATCTCATCTGTAATATGCCTCCTGTCTCGTATAGCACTTTACCATCATCAGTTATCAGTTTGATCATTTGTTCACTAACAAAGTGTCTTTTCTCTATGGAACAGAAATACTTATTTATTTTTTCCCTTATGCAACCCACCTAGCATTGGATCAAAGGATGATTCCATCCATCTTCATCTTTCTAATTTCAGACGATTTCTCTTTATTTCAAGAGTTTAACGTCGTCGTCATTTATGGGTGTGTCGTTTTCTAGATCTTAATGTCTTTCTCCAATCCTTTTTCTATCATTTTCTTCTTTTTATCTATTCCATATGATACAGTTTGTGCTCTGATTTTCCATCAGAAAAACATCCAAGACTGCTGATCTGAAATTGTAAATTGTGCTAAATGTTTATGACACCCCTTTATTCAAATACTTTTATTGTTACTATAATGATTTACATGTTAGATGGTGATGCTCATTTCCTCTTTCCATTTTTTCTCTTCTTTTTTTGTTGGTATCTTTCCATTGTTGTTCATTGTGCTCAGTTTGTTTTTTCTTTCCTTTTCATCAGTGCAGTTGCTCAAATGTAATAATTATTTTTGTGTGTAATTCTACTTATGATTTTGAAGTCACTTGCTAACCAGAGCTCATATTTTACATCTATTTCTGAATGTGTTATGGGACTATTGATTTTTTGCCACCATATTTAAAGCTTTTTGGGGTGTGTGTATATATGTATATGTATGTATATGTATGTATATGTATGTATATGTATGTATATATATATATATATATATGATATATATATATATATAGAATATAATAATATAGAGAGAGAGAGAGAGAATATATATTATATTTGGGTTATATATATATATACACACATATCTGCTTTGTTAGTAATGGTTTGGTTTTTGTTTGATTTTTATGTGTGTTTTTTTCCCTAGTATCATCATTACTATCTCTAATTTGCCTGTGTGTATTATCACTCAATTTCTTTTTTACATGTTTTTTGATAATCAGAAAAAAAGAAATGTAAATGATAACACATATCATTTTCAGGTTTATTACCCAATTATATTAGATTTTAAAGTGTGTTTAAAATATTGTGGCAGTTTCATTTTCTGCATGGTTTCTAATAGTCTTTTACAATCATTCCATATTCTTCAGATGAGACTATAAACAGAGGCCCGGGGTGTGAATGCCTGCAGAACATCTTCAGCACACATTAAAACCTGTCCCACCTTTGGGAAGAGTAAGCCATTTTGTGGTAGGAACGGATGAAAAAAAAACAAACTGCATGCACACAGGTGTCACATTTAGACACCCCCCCTAAGTCGGAATACGGCTACCTAAATGGTGGGTAAAAAACAGCCACACACACTAAATCTCACCAATTATGTACCTCAAAGCTGTAGCTGAGGAGCAAAACCAAAACAAAAAAAGTCACAGACCATATTGTTTTCATTCCAGAGTTCTCAAATTAAAATTCACTTCTAGACTTTGCTATGATTTCTGTTTGGCTTGAATGTTCCTATTAGGTTTTTTGCTTTTCAATTGACTTTTACTATTTTTGCTGAATAAATTCTTCTGTTAAAAAAAAAAGCCTTATGTTTTGTGAGTGAGTACCTTATCATTGTTACAAACAGATTCAGGGCTCCTAATTAAGCATGTTTTTAGGATTGCAATGAATGACATCCTTTGATTATGACGCATGGAATATTAGTTATTGATAAATGTTAATGCCTGTCGATTGCATATATGTTTGTCTGCTCATGGAGTTTCGGGAGTATTTTATAATATTTTAAGAGGTTTTAGAAGTACCGGGAATCGTTCAAAGTATTCTATGACATTCTGGAATCTGTCAAGATGCGTTGCTGTAATCTAAGATGTTTGTGTGAAGTTCCCCAAGCTTCCGGGATGGTCTGGCAGCGATGGTCTGGCAGCGGGCAGTAGAAGGGGCCTGGACTGTATAAATACAAGGGGCTGTTATCGCCTCGAGGAGGGAGGAGAGTCGAGGAGGAAAGATGATACTGAGAAGAGGAGAGGAGGGGGATTCCCACGGCGCTGGAATGTTTAGCGGGCAGTAGAAGGGGCCTGGACTGTATATTATACAAGGGGCTGCCTTCGCAGTGGCAGAGGAGGGGAGTCCCACGGCCGAACGCCCTAGTGATCGAGCAGGGGAGGCAATGCGGACGGTAGAATTAGGGATTTTTTTTATAGAAGAAGGGGAGAAAACTTGAAGAGATAGGAGAACAGTTATGAGGACTGTGAAAGTGATTAGCGATTGAAATTTGTGTTTAGTGAGCGTAGTAACAGAGTTTTGGTTAAATCTGTGGTGATGTTAGAAAGGAGTTTTCTTGTTTGTTTTTATTGGAATTTTTGTACTTCGTATTGGAAACCATACTTTTTTGAAGTAGATTAGTTGAATAAAAGAAATATAACATGATCTCTGAGTCGTGTGTGCTCTGTTAGATGTGATTCCCGAGAGGTAGGGGAGCAACTCTTGGCACTTCAGTCAGCGTTATAAGTCCACTGGAGTGTCTTCAAAACAAAGAGTTTGTTCCTCAGAACCAATAACGTAACATATGGGGGCCAAGCCGGGATATTTCTCAACTTGAACCATCTACACAGTAGCCTAGCTTCCGACTTCAGATTTCGAAGAGTATTGTATTCACTGCTGCGGTTGTGTTTACAACATAGCTAAGGAATTTCAGTGTGAACTTCGTTGTTGTGATTCAGGGGGTATACGTCCGAAAGCGTTGGATGCTTCGGAGTAACCTGGAGTTGAATCTGTGAGGAGACTGCGTAGTCACAACGGGTGTGTCTACGACAGATCTCGGAATTTCAGTGTGTGGATTCGTTTGTCTGCGTATGGGTGAAATTTAGTGTGTGGATTTGGTTGTCTGTTTTGCTGAGGAATTCAGACTGTGTTCCTGTAAAGTTGTGCATCTCAGTGAGCATTGTGTAACTAAAGGGACTGTCAGGGGCCGCGGTCTTGCTTTAGCCTCCTGCTGAGTGAGATCTGGCGTCTGATTTAGTTAGTCTGTGGAGCTCACGTGAGTATAACTGGTTTAAGTTTTGTGTCTGTGGCGTCATCATCGTGAAAACAAGGGATTGGAGTGAGACATTACGTCATAACTTTGTAATTCTAATTTTTGAAAAAATCAGTTATGGCAGATAGCAGGGAAGAGCTAGAAAGCCTAGCAGGACAATATGAAACATTTAAAGAGAGAGATCAGAAAGACAGAGAAGAACGAGAAAGAGACAGGCAAGAAAGGTTGGAAAAGGAAGAAAGAGAAAGAAAAGAAAGACTTGACAGGGAAGAGAGAAGAGAAGCCCTTGAAAGAGAAGAAAAAGAGAAAGAAAGAAAAGAGAGAATTGAAAGGGAAGAGAGAAGAGAAGCCCTTGAAAGAGAAGAAAAAGAGAAAGAAAGAAAAGAGAGAATTGAAAGGGAAGAGAGAAGAGAAGCCCTTGAAAGAGAAGAAAAAGACAGAGAAAGAAAAGAGAGAATTGATAGGGAAGAGAGAAGAGAAGCCCGTGAAAGAGAAGAAAAAGATAGAGAAAGAAAAGAGAGAATTGAAAAGGAAGAGAGAAAGGAAAAGCTCGAAAGAGAAGAAAGAGAGAGGGAGAGGCGTCATGAATTGGAGATGAGAAGACTTGAATTGGAGCATGGCAGCTCTGTTCAAAGATTGAGTAATAATGGTGATCTAGCTAAAGATACGAAGTCGCCAGTGTTGGATGATAAACCAGAGGACCTGAACGGCTTCCTCCTGAGGTTTCGACGTTTTGTTGAAGAAATTGTGGAAATGGGTAAGATGGCATCAAGCAGTGATAATGAGAAAATGCTGGAATCTGAAACCAGAAACAGTTCGCAAATAGGAAAACATCCAGAGATAAACGCCATTGATGACAAGTTCAATGATGAGGAATGTGCCGTGACCACAAGGGCGCAATCAAAGAAGGAGGGGGAGAGCATTCCCCTGAAAGTCACTGATAGTTCCAAGGCAACTATTGTGGACAAAGGAAAATTGATGGAGCTTCAGAGAGCTGACCCTTCGCTTGATAAACATCGTAAACATGAGGAGGCTGTCATGACAGAAAGTGGGGAGGTTCACTTTGAAGAAAAGGGGGGTGTCCTCTTCAGGGTCTTCAAGAACCATGGAGGAGCGGTACGCCAGGTGTTGGTGCCACCTCAACTACGTAACTCTACAGTGGAGCTGGCACATAACTCTATCACAGGGGGTCATATGGGCATGGAATGGGAATCCTCAGGATCTCAGTGGGCTACTCTGGTGATTTTCATCCAAGAGAAAGATGAGGTAGGCGGCATGTGTGTGGACAATAGAATCGACAGGATTACAGTGTTTGATCCAGGAGGAGGTGTACCAGAGACTGAGCTGTCCCAGAGACTTCATCAAGGATTTCCACATCGGGAGTGATGGACAGGTGCCAAACCAAAGGACATTTGCGGGGAAATTTATGTGGCCAGGGATTCTGTGAACACTGACTTTTGGCACCCAAGGGAAGGATGGTGCAGACAGCATGTACGTGGACTACAAGAGGGTTGACAGGATTACGCTATTTGATCCTGGAGGAGGTGTCCCAAAGACGGTAACACATCTGCTCAGAAGTGACATTTTAGTAAATTCATTGTTTTGTCTTGAAGAATCATAAGCTTAAAGATTGCGAATTTCATATTTTTGGTCATTTGATCTGTTGATGATTTCCTAGCTGTTGAGTTTGACATATTTGGTCATACGACGTCATGAACATGGTTAACATTTTGAAATTGTTGGGTATTTTTGATTTGGTTGGCCTAGGCCAAAAGTTGTGTCAGTTATTGATGTTAGCTCATTGCCAAGGCCTACACTAAAATGTTGTGATGTTGTAAAATGTTGTGTTGAGATTGCCCTCTGCCTTGACAAGCTCTTAACAGAACATCCCGCACTCTCCTTCAAAGGAGAATAAATCCTCTGAAGTCGGAGTATGGCTGCCTATATGGCGAGGTGCTAGAAAATAGTCATACACGCAAACTTCTCATTCAGTGTGCAATTTCAATCTCACAGTGATTCCCAGGTGGGATGAGTGAGTCAGAGTGCACATTCTGAACAACAACAACAATAACATTGATTCGGTTTTGGTACAGTTTTAATTGTGTGGATTTTTTTTGGGTATGGGAAAGTGCTGATCCCAGGAGACATTTGTGTGGCAATATGTGTGTCTCCTGATAGAACTTAAAATAGCTTGAATTTTGTGAAGTGACAATATTGGAACTAATTGCATTCTCATGATCATTTTTGGGATTGAAATGATTTATTTATTTGATTCAATCTTTTGTATCGAGGGTGATGGAATGGGCACTCTTGTGCTTCTTTACATCCAGTCCCCGTGTGTGTGCGGTTTCGTGGATGTCGTCTGTTCCCGCTGGCGCACGATGGCCTGCTCTTGCGAGGGGCGGAACGGGATTTGACGTGTGCGCGGGGTGTTGTGCGTGCGTTCGCACACGGGGCCTCGGTTTGAAGTCTCAAGTCTCATTCGGGGGACTTTTGGGGGGAGTGGGGTCGTGCTGATGTTGACTCCAGGAGAGGGGTCTCCTCGACCGGACTCGAACCCAGGTCTCAAATTGCCAGCGCAATGTTCTGACCACTAGGCTATCCGTCCCCTGAAATGTGCTAATGCTGTATGTTGAACTTGAGTGAGCTACTATGAACCTTGAGTTTCAAAGTTGAATCTGTTTGTTGTTTTGGAAACAAATGTTGGGAAATTTGTTCTAAGTGGGGGGTAATGTTACAAACAGATTCAGGGCTCCTAATTAAGCATGTTTTTAGGATTGCAATGAATGACATCCTTTGATTATGACGCATGGAATATTAGTTATTGATAAATGTTAATGCCTGTCGATTGCATATATGTTTGTCTGCTCATGGAGTTTCGGGAGTATTTTATAATATTTTAAGAGGTTTTAGAAGTACCGGGAATCGTTCAAAGTATTCTATGACATTCTGGAATCTGTCAAGATGCGTTGCTGTAATCTAAGATGTTTGTGTGAAGTTCCCCAAGCTTCCGGGATGGTCTGGCAGCGATGGTCTGGCAGCGGGCAGTAGAAGGGGCCTGGACTGTATAAATACAAGGGGCTGTTATCGCCTCGAGGAGGGAGGAGAGTCGAGGAGGAAAGATGATACTGAGAAGAGGAGAGGAGGGGGATTCCCACGGCGCTGGAATGTTTAGCGGGCAGTAGAAGGGGCCTGGACTGTATATATACAAGGGGCTGCCTTCGCAGTGGCAGAGGAGGGGAGTCCCACGGCCGAACGCCCTAGTGATCGAGCAGGGGAGGCAATGCGGACGGTAGAATTAGGGATTTTTTTTATAGAAGAAGGGGAGAAAACTTGAAGAGATAGGAGAACAGTTATGAGGACTGTGAAAGTGATTAGCGATTGAAATTTGTGTTTAGTGAGCGTAGTAACAGAGTTTTGGTTAAATCTGTGGTGATGTTAGAAAGGAGTTTTCTTGTTTGTTTTTATTGGAATTTTTGTACTTCGTATTGGAAACCATACTTTTTTGAAGTAGATTAGTTGAATAAAAGAAATATAACATGATCTCTGAGTCGTGTGTGCTCTGTTAGATGTGATTCCCGAGAGGTAGGGGAGCAACTCTTGGCACTTCAGTCAGCGTTATACGTCCACTGGAGTGTCTTTAAAACAAAGAGTTTGTTCCTCAGAACCAATAATGTAACAATCATCTTGACATGGAATATATCAACAGCACAAAAATTTAACAACAACAAAAACCACATCTTAAACAAATATGGAATATTTCGACAGCACAACATTTTAACAACAAAAAACAAAACAAACAAGACCAAAGCAGACAAACAAAATATGTACTTCCTACCCTATGATATTGCAATTTAAACCGCCTGATCTAAAAAAGTGGCACACCCAAATGTGACTCCTGCTGTTCTGTCTTGTATGTGCCTAGCACCTTGCGGCTAAACAGTAGCGTTTGAATGGACCGCTCCACAAAATTTCAACAAATGTATCATAAATATTCAACTCAAAACCTTCTCTTAGATTCAAGTATAAAAGAAATTATCCAGGAAAACAATCCTTGTTGGTTCCTTCCCTCCACCCATTTATATATCATTATATATGTACAAATCACATATCACAATTCACACACACACACTCTCTCTCTCTATACAACACACACACTATATATATATTTATAAATAAAAAAAAAAAAAAAAAAAATTAAAAAAAAAAAAAAAAAAAAAAAAAAAAAAAATATATATATATATATATATGACATAGAAAATGTCAGACCACCCAGGGAAAAGTCGGTTATGATGCTGGACACGAAAAATGTCTACAACTGTACAGTAATAGCTGAGAAGGGTCATAAAGCACAGGCTTTTACGAAAGATGGATGACACTACTATAATGATGAAGAAATAAAGTGGTTTTGTCAGTTATAACTGGTGAAAAAAAAGTTATAAGTATATATATATAATTATATATATCTAATTTATATATATATTATATATATATATATATATATATATATATATAATAATATATATATATATATGAAAACAGCTTTAAGTCGAATCTGCCTCACCCTGTCTTTGAACTGTGTACCTTGACCAAAAGAGCAGGAAAGCTAGCAGATAAAATGTAGTTCAACTCCTGATCTGAGGGTACCTCAGGCAGTAGCCGAGTAGGGTGAGCCTCCCTCAGCTGAGGTGTCTGCTCATGGGAATTTTCCCCTCAGGGGTCAGCACAGTCACATCCTCATTAAAGTTCTTTGGATGAGACTATAAGCCAAAGGTCTTGTGCATAAACACACTAAAACTTAAGTTCATTTAGTAGAAGAACTGTCCAGCTATGGCATACACGTGGCATAACTGACATGAATATATACCCAGCAGCATGCACCTACTACCTGAAGAGGAACAGGGCTTTGTCAAATTCCACATGTCAGAGAGCCAAACTGCCTGAAAAATTCAGTGCCATGTCCTGATGCCTCCTCAAGAAGTTCAGGCAAAATCAACTGAGCAATCAATCTCTCTTTGCACTTTGCATCCAGATCAATCCATCTCTTTTCACTCTGTATCCTGATCAATCCATCTCTTTTCACTCTGTATCCTGATCAATCCATCTCTTTTCACTCTGTATCCTGATCAATCCATCTCTTTTCACTCTGTATCCTGATCAATCCATCTCTTTCACTCTGTAACCTGATCAATCCATCTCTCTTCACTCTGTAACCTGTTCAATCCATTTTTTTTCACTCTGTGTCCTGTTCAATCCATCTCTATTTGCACTTAGTATCCTGATCAATCCATCTCTCCTTGCACTATCCTGATCAATCAATCCATCTCTCTTCACACTTTGTATCCGGATCAATCGATCTCTCTTTGCACTTTGTAACCCGCTCAATCCATCTCTAATTGCACTTAATATCCTGATCAATCAATCTCTCTTTGCACTTACTGTCTTTGTACCTTGATGGACTAACCTCTCTTTTCTCTTTATATCCTGATGATTATTTCTTTGCACTTTGAATCCTGACCAACCAATCTCCCTTGGCACATTGTATCTTATCTGATCAATCAATATGTATCTTATCTGATCAATCAATCTTTCTTCAGTCTTTGCACTATGTATCCTGATCAACCCATCTCTCTGCACTCTGTATCAAGATCAATCAATCTTTGAACTTGGTATAATTAATGAATCTTTGATCGCTACTTGTATTAATGTATCTGTCCACTTTGTGTCCAAAACTGATCAAACTATATACTGTCTATTCATTTTTAACTATCCAAAAATATATGACAATCATGATAACTTTTGCAGAGTTCATGCAACGTTTTCCAAACAAAGCAAAACACTAACATTTCAATCTTTTGTTG
>CM060332.1:34134314-34159314 GCA_030674155.1 Stramonita haemastoma
TGTGTGTGGGGTGTGTGGGGTGCATTTCATCCTGTCTACGGCGATGCGTTCCCTCTCCTGTCGCTGCACGGCACGCACATCGATGATGGACTGCAGCTCGTTCAGGCACAGCTTCAGGTTGCTCTTCTGATTCTTCTGCCATGCCTGCCACACACCACATCGTGATTAGGGTAGGGAACAAGGTACTGTGCTGTACACAAATGTGTGTTCAGGCAGTTCAAAGAGATATGTTTGGACAAAAGTGTGTGTGTGTGTGTGTGTGTGTGTGTAAGTGTGTGTGTGTGTGTGTGTGTGTGTGTGTGTGTGTGTGTGTGTGTGTGTGTGTGTGTGTGTGTGTGTGTGTGTGTGTTCTCTGTGTGTGTGTGTGTGTGTGTGTGTGTGTGTGTGTGTGTGTGTGTGTGAGGACATGCGTGTGTGTATGCGTGTGTGTATGTGTGTGTGCATGTGTGTGTGGATATGCGCATGCCTGTGTGCTAACAGAAAACCAAAAAATACACACACACACACACACATGAACACACACACACACAGACAGTTAAACAGATGGCTCGAGATTATGATATTCTTTTCAGTTTTGCATGGAGGGATTTTGTCTGGCAGGTTCATTAACTGTTTGGCAGTTTGGTTGGTTGGTTAACTGCGGTTCTTTTGTGGTTTGGTTTCAGGCTGCTTTGCTTTTTTCATTCATGCCAGAGGTCAGTTAGTTGCTGAGCAGGTTTTTAAGCTTCATTTTTTTTTTTTTTTTGCTTTAGTTTTGATTTTGTTCATCAATACTTGAGTGCACAGACAACATGAATTCAAAGATCTGACTGACATTGCTGACAGCGACATGTCTTGTAATAACATAGCCCATGATCTGATTATAGCTTTGCATGCAGTCTATTACAACATAGCCCACGATCTATAACTTTGTACACAGTATTTCACAATACCCATGATCTTTGCACACAGTAATGCACAACCCAGCCCTTGATCTTTGCACACAATGTTACATAATCCAGCCCTTGATCTTTACACACAATATTACACAACTCAGCCCTTGATCTTTGTGTGCAATATTACACAACTCAGCCCTTGATCTTTACACACAATATTACACAACTCAGCCCTTGATCTTTGTGTGCAATATTACACAACTCAGCCCTTGATCTTTGCATGCAATATTACACAACACAGCCCTTGATCTTTGCACACAATATTACACAACTCATCCCTTGATCTTTGCACTCAACACTGCACAACTCATCCCTTGATCTTTGCACTCAACATTGCACAACTCATCCCTTGATCTTTGCACACATTACACAACTCAGCCCTTGATCTTTGCACACAATATTACACAAGACACAGCACACAACATTACACAACTCAGCTCACCTCTTCCTCTGAAGCTGTGAGCTCACTGTGCCCCCTGCGGCTGTCCAAATCTTGTGGTTCAGAATAGGCCTCAAACACCTGTAAAAGTCATCAATCTTCAATAGGAAATCAGTTTAATGTTCAAAGTGGACAAAAAAACTACAGCATTCTTACACTTACATTCTTAAGCCACTCATTTGGATGAAAGAATGGTAACACTCCTCATTTGGATGAAAAATCCCAACGATTTCAAGTACCTAAAAAAAATGTATCACATGGCAGTCTGAGTCACAAGATTTTCTGATGACTGTAGCTGCACTTAGCTTTGTGAGTCTGTCTGAGACCCAAAGGAAGGTTTTGTTGCCAGGTGCGTCTGTAAATTGGGAAGTCTTGGTAAGCAACTGGCTACTGCTCCCCATTTGACCTGACTGATCTGCATCCAAACTTTCAGCATGGTAGATTAAAACAGAAATATCAAAGAAAGGCCTCTAGTCTTCTGATAAGACATAAGCCAGCAAGTCAATATTTAAGCCTGAAAATTTCATTTTCTTGCTCTGTGTTTGGTATTTCAATTTTTTTTTCCCCCTGACCATTACAAATGGGTCTCAGTGGAATAAGGTAAGGGAGAAAACTTGCTGTCATAAATAAGTAAAACTGTCTCATAATTCCGGATCTCACTCACTAAATTTCAACAACAAAAAAGAAAAAAAGAAGGTGATGTGGATGACTGACACCACTATTATCCACATCATTACAATGTGATCAAGGTATCAGTCTTCCATTTACCTTCATCAAAATCTAGGCAGCTTCCTAAATCTTTATGCACAAAGCACACCGAAACAAGACTCTTATTATAGAAATGATAGGAACACATTCCTTAAAATCATCATTTTGACAGAATGGCTCTCTACCTAAAAAATATTTTACTAGCTGACTTATGTAGCGAACACTATAGATGCACAATACACAACATTTAGAGTAACTGAGCACTTATGTGGGCTTTTTACATCCTGTCCCCGTGCGTATGCAGTATTGTCAATTTTGTCGTCCGTTCCCACCAGCACACAATGGTCTACTCTTCCAAAAAGTTTTAAGGTTTTAACATGTGCGCAAGATGTTCTGCGTGCGTTCACCCAAGGGACCTCAGTTTATAGTCTCATCCGAAAGACTTCTGGGGAAAGTGGAGTTGGCACTGATGTTAACTCTAGAGGAAAAATCCTCTTGAACAAGATTTGAACCCAGCTCAACAGATCACGAGTGCATCACTCTGACCACCAGGCTATCCTGTTCTGTAAGTCAAGAAGCACACTCACTCACTCACTCACTCAGTCCCATGTCCCAAAGGACGTAGGGGGGACATGAGAGAAGACGCAACGGAGATCTTTTTCCATGCTTCACGATCCTGTGTGGCCAGTAGGAGGCGTTGCAGGGGTTGGGCAGTCCAGTCTTTGATGTTGTCAACCCATGATTTCTTTTGGCGGCCTCTTCTTCTTTTGCCCTCGACTGTTCCTTGCAAGATGGTTTTTGCTAGGGTGTTGTGTCTTGTGGTGTGACCAAACCACATCAGCTTTCTCCTCTTTATGGTGGAGAGCAAAGGCTCTTGGGGGCCCACACGCTTTTTGATTTCCTCTTTCACATAGTTATTGGTCTTGTGTTCTTTGTATGATATTTTGAGGAGTCTTCTGTGGCACTTGTTCTCGAATGCTTGGATTCTTCTCTCTAACTCTGCTGTCAGAGTCCATGATTCACAGCACACTGGCAAAGCTAAAACTAGCTGTACACTGAAACTAGCTGTACACTGAAACTAGCTGTACACTGAAACTAGCTGTACACTGAAACTAGCTGTACACTGAAACTAGCTGCACATGGAAACTAGCTGTACACTGAAACTAGCTGTACACTGAAACTAGCTGTACACTGAAACTAGCTGTACACTGAAACTAGCTGTACACTGAAACTCCCAAGTTCATAACATCATCCGCAGACAGACAGACAGACAGACAAGCATGACTGCATACCTCATCCAGAATGATGGGGTTGTCTTGTGCTGATACTTTGATGATATTCACTGAAGGGGTAGGAACAGGCACTGCTGGTGCTTTCTCCACTGCTGGCACTTTGGATTCTGCGATAACAACAACGTTTCAAGAGTCACAAGAATGTACATATACATATATATATATATATATATATATATACAACATAAATGGGATAACGTTTCAACATTGTCAATGGTGACAAATGGTATATACTGTGCTTGTCAAAAGCTAGTGAATGGACATGGCAAGCATACACCAAGCAAAAATGGAAGATGACACAGAAAAAAACAGCAACAACAAAACCACAAAAGAGAGTGAAAAAAAAAAAGGAATTTTTTTTTTTTTTTTTTTACAAAAATTGCAAAAGGTTGGAACATTATTCACACTGAAAGAACCCCTGGTATCCCTACAGGAAGACATACTTTCATCAATAACACAAGTATCAGTACAGGTATCACCATAACAATCAAACTAAATATACTATACCATATACCAAAAAAGAAAGGTAAAAATAAACTTCTTCACACATGCGTTTATAAATCTTTATCATCAAAATTCATCCCCGAAGTCAGAATGCGAGTACCTAAATCATGGGGGAAAAAATTACCAGTCACATACACAAAAGCCTCACCATGGATGAACCTCAAGAGCTCTAAAAAAACCAAGCAACGCAAAACAAAAAAAAACAAAAAAAAGTCACGAAAATTCCAAATCTCTGCTACCTGGCACGTCTTTCTTCTCCAGCTGCTTGACCCCTTCCTCCAGACACCCGCTGCAGGCTCCCAGTTCGGACCTGACCGTGGTCAGCATCTGGCTCCAGTTCTGCCTGACCGCATCCTCAATGTTCTCTGTGGCGTTCTGGTTCTGGTCCTCCTCCAGCTTCTTCTCCACTGCTTCACTCAGGGCTTGGACTCTGTGATGCAATGGTGCAAAGAAAAAATGCTCTTATTTTAACCACTTTACTGCGCTGTTGATGAACGGCGTTTGTCATAGAAACCGTCGCCAGCCAAGCTCAGTTGACGATCGCTGTTCGTCATGATTCAACGCTCTGTCTGTTTTGTCCTGCATGTGCCTGAGCAAAAATATGATAGCAGCGAAAGGGTTAAAAACACAGTGCCCATAATATGTGTCAGTAAAAGATAGCAGGATAGCTCAGTGGTCAGAGCACTCGCTTTTCCCCAGCCAAGGTTAAGCAGTGCCAAGCGTGGTTGCCAATTGGATGGGTGACCGTTTGTGCGCCTTGGCTACATTACAGTTCCCCCACCTGTAAATGGGTACCTGCCCTCTTTAGGGACAGGGAAGGTAAAGCAGCGAGGGAGAGGAGATGGGCGCCGCCCTCAATATGCTGGCCCCTAGAGAAGCTGAGGTCTCTGATGCCTTGCTCCCCTACGACCAAACAGGTTATGGGACACCTTTACCTTTTACCTTAAAAGAGGGCACAGAGTAGCTGAGGGGTATACACTAACAGTTTTATCCAGGAATGCAGGTACGAATTTACGCATGCATGTATTATGTACAGACTTGGTCAAATTGAGAATGAATTTACTTATCAGGGTACTTGCCGATATCAAAAATGATTAGGTACCAGTTTTTAGTTATTCTGAAAACTCACATTGACATGGGTGGGTGCATGCATGCGTGCGTGCGTGCGTGCGTTTGTGTGTGTGTATGTGTCCATAAGTATGTTTGTATGAATAAAATGGAATTATGTCAAGAACCTCTTGAAACAGATGTGAAACCAAACAGTTGTGGGAACACACACACACACACACACACACACACACACACACACACACACACACACACACACACACACTCACACACACCCATCCACTCACCCACCAACACACACACCCACCCACACCCATACACCCACCCACACCCATTCATCCCCCCCTCCCCAATCCATCCATCCCCCCCCCCCCACACACACACATCCACCCACTTTTTCAAGGCGGCCAGGAGATGCAGCTCCAAGCTGTGGATGGCGCTGTAGGTCAAGCGCAGCTGGCTGGTGGAGGATGCTGACCGCAACGCCGTGGTCCTCCGACCCTTGGAGGTCGAGGTCATTGACCCGCGACGGTGTGCGGTGAGGCATGACTGAAGCTCGGTCTGCTGCTTGTCCAGCTCATGCGACATGACTTCCAGCACAGAGGTCACGCTGAGGCATAGGTCCGTTTCTGGAATGCCGAAGCAGAACGTTGTTGTTTTGTTGTTAACACTTTTCTGACTGCGACCGACGGTTTGTCAGTCGTAGGAAACTGCACCTGTGGACCCCAGCAAACACTTTGCTGGTTGTGACTTTTTCTTTTGGTGGTTTTTCAACTTTGCTGAGGGAAATTGAGCAGTTAAGATTTCGACACAAATGAGTTTCAGGGGTAAACTAATACCCTCTACACTTCCTGTGAAATTGACATGTGTGTGCTTCACTTCTCTAACTTTTTTTTCTGTTCCTTTGTTACAGCTCCAAGGTTCACCATTGGAGAGATATTTGCATATGCAACTGGTTTTTATCTCCCCACCACCTAAGTAGCCACATTTTTACTTCAGGGATGTTTGCTTGACTGAAACTGTAGCTAAAAATTGTTTTCTCTTCACTCTAGAAGAGATTGAAGACATCTTCATGGGCAAACAAAGCTGTCAAGAGAATAAAGAGTCTAGTGTTGATGAATCAGAGGGTGCCTTTGACATCAGAGCCAATGAAAATACTGTTGACAGTGAGGAGAGTGACCTGCTAAGAGGTACTGCCTGTGAATATGTGTCCAAATGATAACTAATTGCAAATGTTATATCTTTTCATGATTGAATAAATGTTCCAGTGTCATATATCATTACATGTCACATGTATTTACAAAATACAACTGTTTACTATATCAAGCAGTCAATTTTACATAATTTTACACAGTTTTGAGAGAATCTGTTGAGAAAAAAAAAGATTCTAGAAGATACCATAACTTGTAGTGCTAAATGAAGAAGTCAAAACTACTTAGTCCAGGGGCAGCAACTGTGCAGACATTCCATGGCCAGAAAGGGTGTGTAAGTCCTGACAATTCTGTCAACTAATTATTTAACATAAACTTCAATGATATAAACTCAGTACCACACATTAAAATGGGACATTATCATAAATAAAAAGGTGCACAATGAAAGGAATAATTCATACAAAAGAGAAATGTTTATTTTTCTCTGAACTTCAGAGTTGTTGTTCAAGCACTTTGATTTGTTTTCACAAGATTTAAAGCCATAACAGGGCATTTGTATGCCACACACACATGCCCGCCAAATATATGCAAACACACAAACTCTGTGCACATGTGTGCACACACACATGCACACACACACACAAAATACACACATACACATGTGTGCTCGCATGTTCACACACACACACACACACACACACACACACACACACACACACACACACACACACACACACACACACACACACTTTACCTACCTTTTTCATTGCTCACAAAACACACAGCTAGCCGACGCAGAAATTCTGACAGGTGGATGTGATTAAGCTCTTGCAGAGACTGCCAAATAAAACAAATATACGTTTTAACATTTCACACAGAATAGATTCTGAAGGAGGATAGCATGAAATTAACAGAATCAACAACATGTGCATCATACAATTGCTGTTTTTGAAGATACAGGTGTGTATACATGTACACAAAGATACATACACCTTTCCTATTCTTTCACACACTCAATTATTTACACCCATGTCCATGCACACATACCAATTCATTCCTTTCAGGGAGGCAGGGTAGTGTGGTGGTTAGAAAGCTGCCCTCATGATCTGATGGCCTGGGATCAATCCCAGATTTGAGCTACCACCTGTTTAAGAGGACTTTTCCCCAGGAGTTAACATAACAGTCGACTCGACTCCTCCAAAAGTCCCTTAAATGAGACTATAAACCAAAGCCCCATGTGTAAATGCATGCAGAACATCAAGTACATGTGTTAAAACCTATTCTGCCTTTCAGAAGAGTATGCCACTGTTCTTTGGTTGGAACAGATGAAATGACTTCAAAACACATGCACACTGATGTCATGTTTAGACATCATCCCCAAAGTTGGAATGCGGCTACCTTAATAGTGGGCAAAAAAGTGGGCACAAACACAAAATCTCACTACTGGTGAACCTTGGAGGTCTAGCCACGGAACACCAAAGAAATAACGCCCAAATCCTTTCACTGACAAACAGTCAAACTCAAAAAGTCATGATGCAAATCAATGCAGTACAAATCTGATTGCATACATAAGTTAGAATGGAAGAGGCAGATTTCTACTTTCTGCCGTTACTGTTTGACAAAACTAACTGTAAGGCAGAAAAACTATTTCTGACACTTTTTCTGGGAAAAATACACAGTTAAAAGAAAATTGTTTCCATATATATTCTTTTTCTTTAAAAAAACAACAACAAGTCAATGCTAATATATACATAAAACTCATATGGTGTTTAGAGCATTGCATATTGCGCTCACAATCTGATGGCCCAGGTTTGAGCCCAGGTTCAAGGCCACCACCAAGTTCAAGGGGACTTTTCCCCCTGGAGTTAACATTAATGTTGACTCCACTCCTCTGAAACTCTTTTGGATGAGACTATAAACCAAGGATCCACGTGTGAACACTCACAGAACTTCTTGCACACAGTTTAACCCTTTCGCTGCTGACCTATTTTGCTCAGGCATATGCTGAAGAAATTTTCAGAAACAGACAAAAATCACGCATATGATTTTCAATTGCTTTTAATTCAGGAAATTCCTAAGATAGCTACATAAAAGTATATACTGAATGAAAGGAAATTGAATGAAGATTGTATTTGTGACAATTTTAAAAATATATGATTAGACAGACAGACACACGTGGGCGCGCGCGCAGGCACGCAGGCACGCGCCGCGCGCGCACACACACACACACACACACACACACACACACACACACACACACACACACACCTGCTCTTCACACAAACACACAGCCAGGGAGCCAGGGCAGATGTCGGCAAGAACAATAGCTCATCAACAAAACAAACAGACACACACAGTGATAACTGACAGCTAACGAGTAGCCTAGGTGACAAGTGACACACGAGGTCGCAACCACTTCAAAGTAGATCAAACACATCGGCCACTCAGTGACTGGCTCGCTCGCTCACTGACCAAGCCCTGACCAAAGGTGCAACCATACAATACACACATTTAGTTGTTCTGTTTATGAATAAACAGAGAAAAAAAGCAATATAAATATGTTATAAAAATGAATAAAGCCCTCAAATATACCCAACTGCATCTCGAACGATACAATACGATCTTCATGTTCCGATTCAGATGACAAGTACGCAGAAGTTTCTTCCGGATCAAAACCCGAGTCGTTTGCATCAACTTCGCAAAGTTCGATGTGAGCCGAATAAAAAAAAACAACCCTAATCTCCATTATCTTGATCTCTATAAATTTCATCAATAACTTCGGCAACTGTGTAGGTCAGTTGAGGGACAGCCATTGCTTCGAAAACCCAAAAATTGAACTTCGCAGTACCTTGTTTACCTTGCCGATTGAACGTCATAAAATATGCAAATAACTTGAACAAATGGGACTCATGGGTTGAAGATACATCAAGGGAGCTAAACAAATCATAATAAGAAGGATTTTCAGCAATGCTGAGCGAAACAGAGAGAGCGTTGGTTCATGACGAGCGGCGCTCGTCAACACAGCATTGCAGGTGGCGGTTTCTATGACGAGCGGCGCTCGTCAACAGCGCAGTGTAGGGGTTAAAACCTGTTCTACCTTTCAGAAGAGTATGCAAAATTGTTTTTCAGTGGGAATGGATGACAACATTGACAAAACTGCATGCACACACAGGGACTGGATGTAATCGAAGCACACGATTGCTTATTCTATTGTCCTCAAAATAAAAGAAGAAATATAAAAAAAAAAACCCACCTGAACACATACACACTCACTGCATGATGATCAATGAGAATGAGAATGATATAATCATGCTCCTATGGAACTGCATGTGCTTTGAGACAACTCGACAGGGCTGTACTCTACACTCACAATCATAATATATCCTGGCACCAACCGGGAGGAGAAAATCAAGCCTCACACACCCTTTTCCCATACAGCGAACTCCCTTCCAACAACAGACCCCATGACCACCAAAGCCTCACTCACCTTCAAGACATCGATGGAAAAGCCGTCAGTCATGTTGTACAGGGCGGCCATGATCGTCTCATCCTGCTCCTCACTGTCATCCTGCTGCAGCATCCCGGGGTACTGTGACAACGGGATTTCCGAGCAGTAGTGGGTCACGCCTGACACCTCCAGACTGACTGGGCACCTGGGGTCAGGTTAAGGCTGAAGGCTATGGGTAGAGATGTGGAACTGATTCCAGTTAGAGCTAGGTCTGCTGTGACAGGTACTGTCTGGTCTGTCCCTTAGCTAGCTAGCTGTCTGTAGGTCTCAGCCTGCTAGGCAAAACCTGCTGTGTTGGTGAACTGTTTAACGAGGCTGGATAAAGTTGTAAACCTGTTGTGTCAATTGTTTTAACAAAGCTGAATAAAGTCGTAAACCTGTTGTGTAAATTGTTTTAACAAGGCTGAATAAAGTTGTAAACCTGTTGTGTAAATTGTTTTAACAAGGCTGAATAAAGTTGTAAACCTGTTGTGTAAATTGTTTTAACAAGGCTGAACAAAGTCGTAAACCTGTTTTGTAAACAAATTGTTTAACAAGCCTGATAAAATATTTCAACAGTTAAATTTTGGGTACTTAATAAAAATTAAAAAAAAAAAAAAAATGAATGTAACTTGTCAAAATTAAGTGCAGTAACAAAAAAAGAAGAAGTGAAACTGACAAGTTTTGAGGTGTGTGTATGTGTGTGTGCGTGCGTGCATGCATGCACGCTTGCATGCGTGTGTTGTGTGTGTGTGCTTGTCCCAATATGCATGTGTAAGTGTGTGCACAGGTATGTAAAAGAGAGGTGAGTGCCTGTGTGTGTGTGTGTGTGTGTGTGTGTGTGTGTGTGTGTGTGTGTGTGTGTGTGTGTGTGTGTGTGTGTGTGTAATAACCTGTGAGCAAGGGTGTGCCTGTCTCTATGAATCCTATGCATATATTTAGCAGTGTCAGGGGTGGGAATCTTCCCTCCAAAATAAAAATAACATTTTGCGTATCACCATTTCTCTCTCTCTCTCCTTCCACCTTAATTTTTCTGCTCCATCAATACTCAGCACTTTACCTATCAAACAAACAAACAAAAAACTTTCAAACTTCATAAGCAAGTTCACTCTCAAGTGTCTTGACCCACATCTCTACCTAGACCTAGACAAAGGATACAGCTGCAGCAGGCAGGCAAAAGAACGTCTGCAGGTGAAGAAGACAGACCGGGAGGCCAGAAACAGCGCTTTCCTCAACAGCGGGCACTGGCGCTGATGGTGCGTGGCTGATGGCTGTAGCTCCTTCACCACGCGGTTCGAACCCGGCTTCCCAACACTGTGGATAGGAGGGAAATCATGAATAGGGATGTGGGGGAGTGCTGATATCAATCAATCAATCAAAATTTTTATTTCCAGATGGTACATTGAGTAAGCAATAAATTTGGTTTTTTTCATCAAGTCATCTATCTAGCAAACAAACAAAAAAGACAAAAAAAGAAAAAAAAAAAAAAAAGAAAAAGAAAAAGTGTGTGTGTGTGTGTGTGTGTGTGTGTGTGTGTGTGTGTGTGTGTGTGTGTGTGTGTGTGTGTGTGTCTTAGTCTGTTCTGTTCTGCATGCATTTACACATGGGACCCTGGTTTATTGTCTCATCAAAATAGTTTCTTTTGGCAGAGTGGAGTCAGCACTGATGTTAGTTTCAGAGGAAGAATCCCCTTGAACAACGTCTTAGTAGTGGCTTGAACCTGGGCTCAAACTCGGGCCATCAGACCGTGAGTAGAACATTCTAACCACCAGGCTATCCCGTGTGTCATCTCCCCTCCACCCGACACACACACAACACACACATTTTCACAAACACACACACACACATTCTCACACACACACACACACACACACACACACACACACACACACACACACACACACACACACACACACACACACTGAGTTGTAACACTGTTGTAGCTAAATATATTTTGGGTGGGGTTTTCTTGGTTGTAGTTACTTTTGCTTGTTTGCTTGCTGCTTCGCCTTTGTTAGTTTGTCTGTTTTTTGTTTAAGTGCTTACTCAATATACCATCTGGAAATTGACTCTGACTTTCACACACACACACACACAAAACACACACACACCACACACTTACACCCACCCCCACACACACACCACACTTAACCCGCCCCCCCCCCCCCCCCCCCCCCCCCACACACAAACCCACACACACATCAACAACACACACTTCCACCCCCCCCCCCTCGCCCCCCAACCCACCAACCAGGGTTCGCGCTAGGATTTTTTAAAACCGGTACTGCGAGTTGCCATTTCTGAGATATCTTGACCAACTCCCCCAAAATCGGTCCCCAGAAAATAAAATCCGGTACGTACTGTGAACAAAACGAAACTATTCAGTGAGTGGGTGGGGGAGGGGGGGATTGTTCGGCAGCAAAACTAAATCTAAATTGAACGCAAATCTCTTAGACTTTGACTGCCGTGCTGCTGCCACTCGCTTCTTGGGCACGAAGCCACACAGGAAATAGAATTTTTTTCTAGCGCCTGTGTCACTGTCCATGTCAGTCTGTTGTTTTGCATGGCATCATTCGTGAGACTTCTATTCTTCTTTCTTGTTTCTATGCTTAGCGCTCATCTAGATCTTTTGTTCAATTTAGATTTAGTTTTCAACTCTTCTCTCTCAAAGCAACGCGCAAATTCATAGTCAAAGACCCTCCGCTTTTCGCTTTTCGTAAGAGCAGGCCATCCATCATGTGCCGGTGGGAACAGATGACATTCACAAAACTGCATACACATGGGGACTGGATGTAAAAAAGCACAGGAGTGCTTATTCCATTATCCTCGATATAAAAGAATAAAAGAATAAAGATTTTAAAAAATCTAGGCCCCATTTACTCATCGTGAATGGAAGTTACTGTCATGCCGAGAAGAGCGCGAAGCTCTATTCTTTCACAGTAAAGCTTGCTGTTCTGCGTGCTAGGCTAATCATGCTGGCGCCAAAGATGTTCGTCGGAAGGGATGGTGGTAGGAAGGGGAAGGTGCGTAAGCACAGTACAGGCGCATGACAGACTGTCAGAAAATGTCACTTCAGACTTTTTTTTTTTTGAGACGGAAATCTAATCGGTCACAGGGAAACAGAATCGGTACGTGGTACCGGCTGCTTTGAAAATTTTCGGTATTCCCTGTTTACAATCGGTAAAATACCGACAATTATCGGTTATCGCGAACCCTGACCAACACCACCACCCTCTCACAAAAAACAAACACCCCCCCCCCTCCACCCCACCCCTCCCCCAACAACTCACAAAGTGAATCCTCGGGCCACCAGCTCGGACTCCTGGATGAAGCGCACGCACTTGGCGGCCACCTCGCTCCACCTCCCGGCCACCCTCAGGCCCCTGTCCACGCCCGCCAGCAGGCACCTCCCCTTCCTCCTCTCCCTCCTCTCCTGCCAGTCCCAGGCGGCCTGGGCGAGGAAGATGGGCAGCAGCAGGACCAGCAGGTGTTGGCCAGCCAGGGCCCCCACAGCTCCAGGCTGACGGGAGGCCTCCAGGGAGAGACGTGGCACAGGAGCAGGCAGGGGATTGCCAGGCACGTGGCGGCCGCCAGCCATTTCCTGGAAAAGTGAACCAGGGGTTAAAAAAAGTTAAAGTCTGTCCCGAGCCTAAGGCTCATCAGGCCGGTGCTTATCCCGGTTTCTGTGGTGTTAAGCGACTGAGAGTCATAGACTCCCCCCTGGATAGGACGCCAGTCTATCGCAGGGTTAACCCCCAACACAAGGTTGGTAACCCCTTTTACACCTGGGTGGGGTGAGAAAATAGCCGTAAAGTGCCTTTTCCAAGGGCACAACGCCATAGCCGAAAGCTGGGATCAAACCCGCAACCTTTAGATTACGAGTCCAACGCCCTAACCACTAGACTACAGCGGCGGCTGAACCGGGGGTAAGAGTGTGCGATTCGTGAGGGTCTGTATCTGGAAAGCAGGCTGACTGATGCTGCGAGTGTTAAGATGTTATAGGCTGATTGGCCTGATACAAATAGTTGCATAAGCAAAATCTCGCGATTGGTGAACTTCAGAGCTCTAGCCAAGGTACAGGGGAAAAAAGATTTGATATCAGCATATAGGCAGACCAAGGAAGAGATGGGAGGACAACATCAGGGAATGAATGGACAGGCCTAGAACTCAACAAAACTTTGAGAAAGGCAGAACAGAGAGAGGAATGGAGGTAACTGGTTATCAAGTCTTCAGGGGTGCCCCCACGGTCGCCAGACTAAGGGATAGATAAACAGATCACCATATACAGATATAAATGCTGATATCATAAAAAAAAACCACATTACAGGCTTTATGCACAGCAAGAACAAAGAATTCAACATCAACAGAAATTGCTTTGCACTTTTCATCAGCTTCAACGTGCTCTAAATGAACAAGTGTAGAGGACTAAATTCGCACATGCTGAAGTCGGAGTACGGTTACCTTAATGGTGAGTAAACTGTTGCCTCGTAGCTTTAGCCGAGGCATGAAAAAAACAAAACCAATGACAACAAATTCACATACCCATAAGACTGTTAAATCACAATACTTGACAACAACAAAAATTCCAAAAGACTGAAACTGATAATGAAAAAAAAAAAAAAAAAATGTTGCAAACAGACCAATCTTGTTGAAAGATCTTGGTAAACGCTATTTCACAGAGCATGTCTATAACTGAAATGAGCAAACCCAGACCCCTGACCTTGAGTAAGTAGGCGAAGCAGTTTGAGCTTTGTCGCTCTGTTGTTCTGAGGCCAGGTCTTGCAAGAAGAGGTCATCTTCATGGCTCAGCAGACTGCTTTTTGCCAGTGCTGCAAAGGCTTGCTTGTACACCTTTTTTGCCTGCGCACATATATACAAGTGGAGGATTTTCAACATATTTTCACAGACAGATATTATGATTTTTTTTTTTTAAATGCTCTCCATCTCTTTTCTTCCATCCTCCATCTAATTTTACATGTGACAGACTTGATCACTGTCCCCATATTTCAGTATTAACCTAAACTACATAAACCAAATAAGAAAGTGATCAGAACTTCAGTATCACACCCACTTAGTTCTTTGTGGTTTTCCTCTTTAGCTCAATGTCCAACTGTGACACCAGGACTTACAACTGCTTATCATTTCAATTAAAGATGGAGAGAAAAAAAACCCAAACGCATAACAAATAAAACACATAGAACTAAAATGGACACAGCAAAACTAAGTGAAATGAGACCACACACTGCTTACTGTATTACAGCACTTAGCAAGTTGTTGTTTTTTCTTCCACTGGATAAGTTTGCATGCATACACTCAACATTTTTACCATGACATAGGCCAGCTTATTCTGTGAACGGGAGAAAACATGATGTAGCTACTGCTGGTGATATCATACCTTACCAAGCTTCAGTTAGGAAGATTTGGTAAGAAGATGGTAGTGTCTTGAATACATCAAATCACAACATACTGAATAAAATGTACTGCTTTCAAGTTATTAGGATGCATCATTTGCTTGCTGGTAAACAAAATTAAACAAAGAAATAAACTATATATCTAGAAAGTAGTAACTTGATAGCATAGTTAGTTAAATAATCTTAATATCAAATTCATTTACTATTTTAGGTTTATGTGCATTTTTTGGTGAAAATTCCACAAGAAATACATGTACATAAACAGATATCCTAATAATCAATCATTCAGTCATTTATACCTACCCACACACACACTCACACACACACACACACACACACACACACACACACACACAGTGTCTATCACACACACTCTATCTCTCTCTCTCTCTCACACACACACACACACACACACACACAGAGTGACACACACACACACACACACACACACACACACACACACACACACACACACACACACACACACACACACACAGTGATAACCAAGTTCAGCAAAAATGGTAAATGTCTGTGTGGTGAGAATATCACTAATAGTCATATACTTTTTGACTGCAAGAGTGTAAAGCCTTTCATGCCCAATTTTTCTGAAAACTCTCTCACCAGCATATTCAGTAATTTAAACTTGGCATTTGAAATTGTAAAGGGTCTCTATCACAGTCCGATAGGACATTTGTTATAGTTACATTAACGTTAATGAGTTCTTATATTTCTGTTATTTCTATTGCATAACCAAGTTTCCTTATGGGCTGGGTTTTTGTTTGTTTGTTTGTATTTGTTAGGTTGTTTTTTTTAGGGTGGAGGGTGACACATGTTTTTGAGGGGGGGGGGGGGGGGGGGGGGGGGTTGGTGTTTTTGTGTGGGTTTTTTTTGGTTTTTTTGTTGGTTTTTTTGGTGGTTTTTTCTTTTCCCATCTAATATCACTAAGAGTGAACAGACGTAAAATTGAAGACAACAACAACACACACAGTGACACACACGCACGCACACATGCACGCACACACATACACACACACACACACACACACACACACACACACACACACACACACACAGTGTCACACATACAGTGTCACATTCATACAGTGTCACACACACAGTGTCACACACACACACACAGTCATACACACACACACACAGTCATACACACACACACACACACACACACACACACACACACCACACACACACACACACACACACACACACATACATACACAGAGGGCAACACAAAGTGCAAGTGCAAAGCCTGCAGAGATTCCCCATACCTGCACTCTGTTCTCATTCTTCAGCGAAAAAAGGGACTTGAACAGCTGTGAGCTGCATTCCCCTATTTTGCACCACAGCAACTGTAATAATCACACACACCACACACATGTAAAACATTCCACTCTGTATCTAGACATTATTTCCACATCTTACACTATTCTGATACTGAAATTCATTAATTCAGCATAGCTAATACATGTTTATAATCACAACTGTATCACTATCAAATACTGTAAATTGATTTGCTTAGTTAAATTCATATTCACTTTAGCCAGGGTTTTGTTACTTTTTTGTTTTGTTTTTTCTTTTGTTTTTCAGTGAGGGTGGGGGTGGAAGGAAAGGGGTGGTGTCGGTGTGTTTCACTTGGTTTTGTATGCATGCATGTACATGTGTTATATAATATATATATATATATATATATATATATATATTATGTATGTATATATATATAATATATAATATATATATATATATATATATATATATATATATATATATATTATATATATATATAAATATGTCAATATGCAGTACTACTGAGTATGTTAAAACAACTGTATATGATCTCTAAATAAGATCAAACAACTCTTTAAGGAGCATGACAGAGTGGTTAAGACCTAACAAGTAAACCATGAGGTTCTGGGTTCATTTCATTGCCTTGCCCTTTCTTCCCAGTTTGACCAAAAAATCGAACTGAATATCAGTGAATGTCAAAGTCCTTTGGATAAAATCATAAACCAAAGACCCATGTGCAAATGCATGCAGAACACCTTTTGCACACATTTAAAACCCATTCTGCTGTTCAAAAGAGTATGCTGTTTTGTGCTAGTAGGAACAGATGACAATTTATTTCAACGAAAAAAAACGATCGCACACAGGTGTCATGTTTAGACAACTATCCCAAAGTCAGAATGCCAATAACTGAATGGTGGACAATTAAATTTTTTTTTAAAGTTGTGTATGCAAAATTCTCACCATTGTCGAACCTCAGAACTCTAGCCAAAGCACAAACAAACAAATAAAAAAAAAAAAGCTCTGGATGTCTTACCTTGCAACAGTGAGTGGGTTTGAAACCAGTTTTTGAAGAGCTGATGGATTTGACCTTGTGGACATCTTGCTCTGCAATGTCTCCCAGGCCGGCATCCACCATGGACCAGTACAGTGTTGAATTCTGCAGAAAGGATGGAACACTGGGTGGTGACTTATTCCACATTATAGATAGATCTGTCTCTGAGCAAATGGAATTATTTTTCCTTTATAAATTTTTTATTTTATTAAATCATCTGTACTTTTCCCAGTATCAAATGCTTTATATTACAATTAATCTTTACACATTAGCATTATAAAAACAACAACAAAAAACTCAACTAAATATAAACACAGATCATAGAATAAACATTATTCATCGCTTAGAACACAAACTGAAGATCTGATCAGTGAAACTCAAGATTTGTACTTCATCTTTAGGACCAACAGTAATATAATTCCATTGACTGTCATAATCACAATGTAAAAAAAAAAGATGCATTTAATTTCATATTCAATTATTCATTAGGAATATCAGAATGTTGATATAACTTATAAGTTTACTAAGTTAGAACTGCTCAAGAGGATTTTAGAATCATGATAATTTTAAATCTACAGTTTTTTCAAAAGTGCGATTCATTCCTCTAACTTTTCTAACAGGGTTTTTTTGGTTGTTCTCAGTGTGTTATTTTTACAGTTCATCCCGGCCCTGACATATGAAACAGTCTCCATGGGTTGCTGGGTTATATACACAACCCACTCTTTCTAGTCTCTCTCAACGACACAGACTCACAAAAAAACAAACAAACAAACTCAAACAAACAAACTCACACTCTCACGACACAAACTCTCTCTCAACGAAACAAATGAGTAATATAGCTCTTTTGATAAAAACTTGGAGAAAAGACTGTGGCTGGCATTAAGAAACCCTTTGTTCTACAATCTATAGTTGAAAGCACGCAAAACTGTGTGTTTATGTGTGTGTGTGTGTGTGTGTGTGTGTGCGTGTGTTACACATGTGTGAGGGACTCAGGTTTTAAAAAAAAGGATGAAGTTATATGCTTTGTCAGGGTGGGATTTCTTTATTGGTGGGTTTTTTTCTTAATGTTGGTGGTTTTTTTTCAATTTTATTTGATACATCATTTTCATATTTGGGGCTAAATAACATTCTACGGGGCCACCTTATGTGGGACATGATTTCCAAATTTTATAACATAAACAAGTTGTAAATGATTTTGAACATTGATTTAAATCACCTGCACTTGTTTTCCTCCACTACTGGTCTATTCTTTCAATTAAATATAGTTTAGTATTTGGTCAAGTGGAGAATTGTAAATTTGCACAATCTCTTCTGAGTCCGTAAAGAGGACCACTTTTGGGTTTGGTTTTTGTTTTGTTTTTTAACTTCTCTGCATCAGCTCATTGTGTTTCACAATGTTTGAGTCATTATGATTATCCATCTAAGACTGATTACTTGGCATGGTACACACTCTATGGCCTCCCTTGAATCATTTAAAAAGGATCCCCAAACATAAGGTGCAAAGATTAAATACTGTATTTTCTTCTATTTCAGTATTTGTACTTTTTCTTTTTTTTTTTTTTTTTACAACAAATATTTAAAGCAAAATTTTTTTCTTGTTCTATATCATCTTCAAATTACACCTTTAGTAGGTCTGAGGAATAACAATTCATTCAAGATTATGGAAGTGATAAACACTTTAAAATTATGAAGTGTCTTGCTATACATAAGTAGGCTTCAGGCATTCATATCAGTATATACTTGATATAGCCTAAACAACAAATGACAAATGTCCCACATGGAGTGACACATGAGAACATTAATTATGCTCTAGCAATATATCACAGAAGATAAAGCATCAGTCAGTGTTGGATACCTCACAAAGTAGAGCTAGCACTGTGCATCCAAAAGCTGTACATGTATTTTGTAGGGTTTAAGTCACACCAAAGGCATTTTCTGTAGGCCTACTCCAATAAGCCACAAAATTTAGGATAATGCTGCTGATTCTTTTTTGTGTCTTTTTCCATTTGCTAAATCATTTGGACTGCTGAAAATTCATAAACATAGCAACAAAACTGGTAGGCCTATCTGCATGACTCTTCCTCAAGTAGCTTACTATTGTTTCTTTCTTCCTGTATCATTTTTGCACAAATTTGTCATACAAAGATTTCTCTTTACATTGCTGTGCATGGCTGTTTAACCCTAAATTGCAGCTAACGATCACACAGTGTAGCCTACTGGGCAGTTCAGTAACAAACTGTACTTTTTTATAATAGCATTTTATTTGTAAAGACACTTTACTTCTTTAAAATAACACAGATATTTCTTGTAAACGAGTAATCTTCAACATGCACTAAATGTGTATAGTGTGAGAGCCCTCAGTTTACTGTCATGCACGAAATACTAGCACTCAGACCACTTCAAAAGCAGTCAACGTCTGGAAGATTGGAGTAAAGTTAGGCCTAAATGCTTTTTAAACGAACTTAGAACCCGATCTTGACGGCTGGTTTCAAGACCACCAAAACAAAAAGGTCCTACATGAAAGTAATCCTTTGAAACTTTCACTGAGACAAGACCATTACAAACATCAATTTGTGGGGGAAAGAGAAGGAATAAAAGGGGCCTGAAACGCTAGTTCATTCAAATTACCTCAAATATGACATCACAGTCACCGTTGCCGTCTGCAGCATCAGCCATCGTTTAAGGGACACTACTCTCACAGACGCTATGCTCCTACATTTCCGATCGCCTCTCTTGCTTGTAGGCCTAATCTCTCTCCTCTCTCTCTCTCTCTCTCTCTCTCTCTCTCTCTCTCTCTCTCTCTCTCTCTCTCTCTCTTAACTTGTCAATTTTACAGATGAATATGATCATGGTGTGGGTGGGTTTGATAACTTCAGTTTAACACCCATTTACATGTAGTGATTCCGGACTTCAAAAAGAAAAGTTGAAAGACGGCTTTACTACAGTCCAAAGTTCTATAGTAACCGCCCCCCCCCCCCCCCAAAAAAAAAAAAAAAACCCCAAAAAAACAACAACAAAAACGAATAAATAAAATAAAAGGACAGATTAAAAAGCAACTTGAAAAAAAAAACTTGAGACGATTTCGAATGAAAGCAACTAAAACTAGACGTTTATACTAGAAATACAGAATGATCGAACTTCTAATAAGCAGTAACACAATATCCAGCAACAGCCATATTTCAGACAGAAAATGATCCATTGACAAATAATAGGAACAGCAAGCAAAATGTGGTTTTAAATATCCACAAGGAAGAAAGATTGCAGTAATTTGTAATCCTATCACCACAGATCGAAAAGTTTTTATCCTGCCTGTATGTTGTCCTGAAAGCATTTAGTTTCAATCTGTGCATGAGGAATAACACACTCTGCGATTGTACCAACCAGAAACTTTGCTAGATTGAATTATTCTGAAGATTTGTCATAATGGTTTGTACGATCATCCTGAAGACGATAGCTGTAACCTGTTACGTTATTTTTAAATGCTTCAAGCATACATTTTGCAGCAAGTTTAACGCCACGCATGTAAGCACGAGGAGGCATTTCTCAAGAATCATTTCTACATGTCTCCATATTTTCCATGTCAGTCAACTTTTCATTGAAGTAGGTTTTACCGTGCAATGGAGCCCAGCAAAGGTAAAGATACAATGGTGCGTATTGTGTGTGTGTGTGTGTGTGTGTGGCGTGCGTGCGTGCGTGCGTGCACGCGTGCGCACGCGCGTGACAGCAGCTGGCACACCCGACGTTCCAAAAATCAGACTCGTGAACTCTGTCCTGTGTTGTATGCAGTTAAGTTTGCAGCAGTAGAGTTACAACAACAAACAACAATAACAACGCTCAACGAGGAATAACATAAACTTCCCACCTAACAATCGGAATAGAAACATCACTGAAACCGTGTAAACAGTTAGGCATGGAGGTCAGAGGTATAATATAGTTTGACCACCTGGACACAAACAGAAGCAAACAAGGACAATTATAATAAAGATTGTAAATAATAATAATAATAATAATAATAATAATAATAATAATATAATAATAATAATAATAATAATGATAATAAAAACAACAACAACAATGATATTATAATAATAATAATAATAATAATAATAATAATAATAATAATAATAATAATAATAATGATGATGATGATAATGATAATGATATATAATAATAATAATAATAATAATAATAATAATAATAATAATAATAATAATAAAATAATAATAATATGATGATGATGATGATGATGATGATGATGATGATGATATGATAACTACCGACTTTCTGTTGTTGGAAAGGATTTTTCACATTCATAACAAGAATACATACTTGTCTGAATCACATAGGCAATATGGACATTCAAGTAATGAGAAGAAGAAGAATTGAGAAAATAAATTCAGTAGTTCTCTCTCTCTCTCTCTCTCTCTCTCTCTCTCTCTCTCTCTCTCTCTCTCTCTCTCTCTCTCTCTCTCTCTCTCTCTCTCTCTCTCTCTCTCTCTCTGGGGCTGGATAGCTTGGTTGTTAGAGTAATGCACATTGTGCTCATGATCTGCTAACCCGGGTTCAAATCTTGTTCGAGAGGATTTTTTCTTCTGGAGTTAATGTCAGTGCCCACTCCCCCTCCCCCCCCCCCCCCCCCCCCCCCCCCCCCAAGGAAAAAAAGTTATTCGGGTAAGACTATAAACCGAGGTCCCGTGTGCGAACGCACGCAGAACATCTTGCGCACACGTTAAAACATGTTCTGCTTTTCGGTAGAGTAGGCCATTGTGTGCCGGTGGAAACAGATGAGAAAATCTACAAAACTGCATACACACGAGGACTGGATATAAAAAGCACATGAATGCGCATTCCTTTATCCTCAAAGTGAAAGAATGATCAATCAATCAATCAATCAATCAATCAATCAATCAACCAATCTCCGGAAATAAAATAATCTGATTTCATCTCTCTTTTTCTTTAAGATCAACACTTAAAAGGTATCTACTGTCTGTGGCTCCACCTAGCTCAATGCAAAATACCAACTCTACTTCATTGCTATGTTTCGAATTTCATACAATCCATGGCTATTTTTTCTGTTATCATCAGCAGCAGCAGCACAGCAGCAGCAGCAGCAGCAGCAGCAGCAGCAGCAGCATCACCACCACCACCATCATCATTATCATCATCATCACCATCGTCATCATTGTTCTGCTTGGTGTTGTTATAATACTCCCGGTTTGTCTACTAGAAATATCGCACATGTTGTTCATACAACTATGTTTTTTCCGCTATGCTTGTGGTTTTATTTTCTAAAGAAGGTCTATATGTCATCTGCGTTTATCATTTCGTGATTTAAAATCGAAGAAACAGATTCAAACACAAAGAAATCTATCTTTAAAACATAAAAAGAAAACATCAGCGATTTTGCCCATAACTGATGCAGTGTAGTTGATAACACACTCTTCTCCACCGTTTCTTGAATTGGAATTCTCTTAGCTCTGTGAGTTCCGTTGTTGTTGTCGTAAAACTCTGACGAACAAAGCTATGCACACATACTCTAATGATTCTGTTTTCCATTTCCAAAACACACGAACCGTTCATTCCAGAGAAGCGAAACATTAAGGTTGACTGAACGTTATTCTTTGATTTCTTCAGAGATCTGCTCCGAGAAATTTTCATTACGATCTTATCCACTTTTGTTGTGTAGCCTATGTTGATAGTTTGTTGTACAAGCAGAATAATTGATGCGAAGTCATTTGTCAGCTCTTTAATACAGCGCAAAGATTTTCTTCAAAAATATTTTTAACTCAACCTAATCTCTCCCTCCCCATTCTCTCCTCCCGCTCCTGATTTTTCATTACTTCCACCGCAATTCCCACCCCCACCCCACCCTGTTGTGTGTGTGGGGGGGGGGGGGGGGGGGGGGGGGGGGATTTCATTATTTTTATTGGCTGAAGCGGCATGCAGACGAAGGGAGAGAATTGCCATTTTTTTGTTTCAATCAAAGCAGACGTCAGTTCTATCACCGGTAAGCAGCCGTTTTGTTGTTTTGTTTGTTTTGCTTTTCCGTTAAACTTTAAGAAAAAACAACATATTGTTTGTTTGACATTTGTGAACTTACAAAATCATGGATCATAAGGGGTTAGAAAAGGCGTAGTTTAGCTAAATGGTTGTGTTACCAGAATCGGAACAAAAAAAATTGAGATTCCGTTTGATGTCAGCTGATATTGCAGTCATGATCCGGGTGTGGTTGACGAAAAACTCTCTGCAAAGTCTTTTTTTTCCTCTGTGAAGTAACCATCTTAGTCATTACTTTTTGAATTGGATTGGACTGGACTGGGTGCCGGTCGACGTACCTTAGATATCCAGGTCATCATGCACACACGTTAAACCCTGGGTTGTTTTTTTTTCGCTTTTTGGACGAGTAGGTCATGCGTGTCGATGGGACCGGATGACAACATTTACAAAACTGCATGTACTCGGGGACTGACTGTGGCCACCTCCCACCCCCTCCAACACACATAAGTGCTTCCATTATCCTCGAAATAAAAGAATGAATAGATTTTTTTTTTAATGTCTCGTGGGCCAGTCGCATGCAGCCAGCTAGCTTACTACTGGTGACCAACCGAAGACCAAGTGCTTGAGGGAGGGACTGTGTGTCCCTACAAGAACAAGAAACCTGGAAAGGCAGAATGTGCAGAAGAACCATGCATGGACGATGGATAGGGTGTTGTGACAGTCGGGTATATGACAGACTCAGTAGGATGACAAAAAGAGCAATGTAAGTCACGCAAACATCGGTCAGCCAGCATGGAAAGGATTGAAGAGAGAGAGGGGAGAGAGAGAGAGAGAGAGAGAGAGAGAGAGAGAGAGAGAGAGAGAGAGAGAGAGAGAGATTTGATTTATTCTTTTATTCTTTTATATCGAGGATAATGGAATAAGCACTCTTGTGCTTTTTTTCATCCAGTCCCCGTGTGTATGCGGTTTGGTAAATGTCATCTGTTCCCACCGGCACACGATGGCCTACTCTTACGAAAAACGGAACAGGATTTAACGTGTGCGCAAGATGTTCTGCGTGCGTTCGCACACGGGGCCTCGGTTTAAAGTCTCATCCGAAGGACTTTTGGGGAGAGTGGAGTCAGCACTGATGTTAACTCCAGGAGAAAAATCTCCTCGACCGGACTCACACCCGGGTCGTCAAATTGCCAGCGCAATGTTCTGACCACTAGGCTATCCGTCCCCCTAGAGACAAGAGAGAGAGAGAGAGAGAGAGAGAGAGAGAGAGAGAGAGAGAGAGAGAGAGAGGAGAGAGAGAGAGAGAGCCATCACATGTAAGCGCTCAAGTACAGCTTAGGACATGCATAATTATTACTCTTTGGAGAGATGATGAAGGGGAGGGGGGAGGCAGATCGCTGTATGCTTAACAGTTTACATCTTTCGTAAAAACGAACAACATTATTGAGAGAGAATAAAACTACAAAAAGACTGTCTGTGGTCACTTGTGTTGTTGAAGAAAAGTATTTCCTGATTAGAAGCAAGCATCAGGGTTGTCTGGCGAAGAGATTTAGATGCTAAAACTGGTCTCTGAAGCGAAGCCAGAAAATTAATTAATATTGTCAGTTTAATTGATCGTCAACAGCATGATAGTCTGTTTGGTGTTAGAAAGTTACTCC
>CM060332.1:34164314-34166814 GCA_030674155.1 Stramonita haemastoma
TATATTATGTATATATATATATATATTATATATATATATTATAATATATTAAAATGTCTATAACTATTAATTATTATTTTATTATTATTTATTATTTATTTATTATTTATCTTTTATATGAGGAACGATAGCAAGTCTTTTTTTCATTCGTATGCAGTTTTATTGTCAGTCGGACAGATGTATTAGAAAGGGAAAGGATTTAAGTGTGGAAGGGATGGTGAGGGGCAGGAGAGAGGAGGGAGATGGAGAAAAAATAAGAGAGAGAGAGAGAGAGAGAGAGATGAGAGAAGAGAGAGAGAGAGATGAGAGAGAGAGAGAGAGGGGGGGGGGGGGAGGAGGAGAAAAACAAACCAGAAGCAAACACTTGGTAATCTTTTCCCCAAATTTTCGAGACGGCAACCTCTTCTCTTGCATATAGTATGATTATATATAATTCATTATTTATGTCAGGTGCTGTTCCTGTCCATTTTTTTGTTATTTTGATATACGTCCACGTTGAATTAAAACAAATGCCTGAATTACACGGTACTCTCCAGAAAGAGCTTTTGCTTGTACTGGTTCAAATAGTGTTGGTTTTCTTTCTTTTCTTTTCTCTTTCTTTCTTTCTTTCTTTTTCTCCACGGCATGTACTAGATTTAAGCATTTTTCGTTTTGCTTCGATTTTTTTTTCTTTTCTTTCTGTTCATTCTTTCTTTCGTTTCGTTCTTTCTTTTTTCTTTCTTTCTTTTCTTTTCTTCTTTCTTTTCTTTCTTTCTTTCTTTCTTTCTTCATGTTTGGAATATATACTTGCTTTTTACCGTCTTTCCTTTTTTTTTTTCTTCCCTTTTCTTCTTTCCTTCTTTCATTCTTTCTTTCTTCCCGCGTTATGTGTTGAATACATATTTTCGTGCCTGTCTTCGTTTTCTGTATTCTTGCTTTTTTCTTTTTTCTCCCCTCATGCTTGCCTTGATTTCTCACATCTTTCTGTTTTTATTCATTTTTTTTTCGTTTCTTTGTCTGTTTTTCACCTTCATTAATTTCTTTCTGTCATGTCTTTCTTTCCTTCTTTCTTTCTCCTTTTTTGGTTCTTTTTTTCCTTTCTTTATTCTTTTTCTTCTGTGTGACTTTCTTTTCTTGTATCTTTTGTTTATCCTCATTTTTTCTTTTTGTATTTTTTCTATATACTCTCTTTGTTGTTTTTTTCTTGGGAGGGGGGGGCGGGAGGGGGGCTGTATTCTCTTTTGCCTCTCTTTCTGGATGTCCTCTGTCTCTGCCTATCGTCTGTCTGTCTGTCTGTCTGTCTGTCTGTCTTCTGTCTGTCTGCTCTGTCTCTGTCTGTCTCTCGCTCTGTCTCGTCTGCTCCCTTGCTCTCTCTCCTCTTCTCTTTCTCTTCATCTCTCTCGTCTCTCTACTCTCTCTCTCTGCTCTTCTTCTCTCTCGTCTCTGTCTCCTTCGCTTACGCGCGCGCGCAGCGCGCGGTGGCGCTCGCTTTGCTCTCTTTCCTGTTTCTTTTCTTCAGGTGTTTGAGTAAGTTGAGTAGTGGTGATTGATGAGTGATAGTGAGTGAGTGAGTGAGTGAGTGTGTGTGTGTGTGTTTGTGTGTGTGTGTGTGTTTGTGTGTGTTGTGTGTGTGTGTGTGCGCGCGCGCGCATACGCATGTGCATGCGCATGTGAGCTGCGTGCGTGTTCCTGTCTGCCAGCGCAACGTGTATTCATCAACTCTCTCAACCTCGCTGTCTCTTTTTCCTCCCTTTCTCTATCTCCACATTCACTGTCTGGGGCCCACAAACAGGTTTTGCAGTGGGCAAAGTGAAAACGGTGTGAATGGATAGAGACAGACAGACCAGCCTCAGATCTCTCTGTGATGCTGTGAAGCCCTAGAACAACTTCCTGACATTAATTAATTAATCTGTTTAGCTATATTGGCTTAGCTTCAGTGTTTTTATTTAACCTCTTTGATTTTGACTTGAGTGTGTGTTGTGGTGTGTGTGTGTGTGTGTGTGTGTGTGTGTGTGTGTGTGTGTGTGTGTGTGTGGTTTTGTGTTGTGTGTGTGTGTGTGTGTGTGTGTGTGTGTGTGGTGACATGTGTGTGTACTTGCTGCGAGTATGTGTACTGAAAGTGTGTCTGTGTGTGTGTGTGTGTTGTGTGTGTGTGTGTGTGTGTGTGTGTGTGGTGTGTGTTGGTGTGTGTGTGTGTTGGTGTGTGTGTGTGTGTGTGTGTGTGTGTGTGTGTGTGTGTGAGTGTGGTGTGTGTTGTGTGTGTGTGTGTGTGTGTGTGTGTGTGTGTGTGTGTGTGTGTGTTGTGTGTGTGTGTGTGTGTGTGTGTGTTGTGTGTGGGTGCTGTTGCTTCCTTTTTGTACTTGACTCCTTGCTCAATCCCTCTTCCACACACAAACACAAGAATAATGTGTCAGAATGCAACAGTACTACTCCCCCCCAAAAAAAAAAAATGAAGAGATTTTTGCTTTTATTGTTTTCGTTTCGGTGACACAGGACAGTGCATTAAACTGAATTTGATATA
>CM060332.1:34181814-34191814 GCA_030674155.1 Stramonita haemastoma
TCTCTGGTGTGTGTGTATGTGTGTGTGTTTATTTTTTTTATGTCGAGGATAATGGAATAAGCACTCAATGGATTTTTAAAAAATCCAGTCCCCGTGTGTGGAGCAGTTTTGTAAACTTTGTCATGTGTTCCCACCAGCACACAATGGCCATACTCTTACGAAAAGCGGAACAGGATTTAACTGCTGGGTGTGTGTGTGTGTGTGTGTGTGGTGGGTGGTGTGTGTGGGTGTGTTGCGCGTGCGTGCGGGCGGGCGGGCGTGTGTGTGTGCGTGCGTGTGTGTGTGTGCGCGCGCCCGCGCACGTGCGCTTGCTTGTGTCTACATGCATGCACATATAATTATAAGTGGAAAATGCACTCGTTGTCCCTTTCCCATACCTACAAATCTCTGCATTGTACTGCGCATCTGATTTTCGCGAGTCTGATAAATCCTAGACTGCATAATTATTTTGTTTTGCTTTGTTATGTTTTTTTTTGTTTTGTTTTGGGTATTCAGTGTTTTGTTCTATTTCCTTACTCTACCAGGCAGATTGTTCCGTCTTAATTTTTGTGTGTCTGTTGTTTGTGTTGTCTGTTGTTTGTGTTGTCTCTTTTTTTTGTGCTCTGATTCGGTTGTCGCTTTCCTGTTGTGTGTGTGGGTAGGTCTGATGTGTTCGTGCGCTCAGTGACGTGGGAATGACGATTTAGAGCAATACATCACGCAGACGGCAAAGCTGTCAGATGAAACTGTAGCTGTCATGTCTTTGTTCTGCCATCACATCGCGTGACTGACGTGTAAATGTCAAGTCTGTCTGTATGTCTGTCGGTTAGTCTGTCAGTCTGTTTCATTTGGCGGTGTTCAAATCAGATACAATCATGAATAAAAAACAGGTCGATATATGTGTGTACGTATGAATGTATGTATGTATGTATGTATGTATGTATGTATGTATGTATGTATGTATGTATGTATGTATGTATGTATGTATGTATGTATGTATGTATGTATGTATGTATGTTGTTGTATGTTTGTATGTATGTAATGTATGTTTGTATGTATGTATGTATACATGTATACATGTATGTATGTATGTATGTATGTATGTATGTATGTATGTATGTATGTATGTATGTATGTGTGTGTGTGTGTGTTGTGTATGTGTTGTTGTTGTTGTGCTGCATGTGCATGTATGCATATGATGCATGTATGCATGCATGATGTATGCATGATTATGTATATAATAATAATGATAAGTGTGTGTGTGTGTGTGTGTGTGTGTGTGTTGTGTGTGTGTGTGTGTGTGCGCGCGAGGTGTGCTGTTATGAATTTCAAAAAATGTGAAGCCAGATTATAGCCATGATATGACAGTTTTTTGAAGCAATCATTCACTCAATCTTATTCAGCCGTTTTCGCGTGTTTTAATGTGATTCCCAAAAATGACATCGATGAGAGGGTGTTTAGGGTGACGGAGAAACAGAAATACCATGAATGGTGGTCTGGGTACAGGCTTTCGGATGAGACAACAAACCGAAGTCATGTGTGCAACGCACATTTTGCACGATATAAAAAACCCTTGGCAACAAAAGAGATTCCCTGGCAAAACTCTGTAGAAAAAAAGCCACTCAAAGAGTGAAAAAACGCATGCAGACAGGGAAAAGTATTTCTTGCAAAAATAAAAACCCCCAAACCCATGTGACGCCGTTCATTTGGCAATATGCTGTCGTTAAGAGGAACAATCCGAATTTCAGCATACAGATCTGCCATAACTGAAGATGGTAACATTACAATGCAATACAACACTGTACAATACTATACAAATTCAATACACCGCATTACTAGACAATACAGTGCACACAGATATGTGGTAAGGCCTAAAATTTCAAAGCAATATACAAGAAAAAATGTGTTTTCTGTCATAAAACGTTTATGTTTTTGTGTTTTAGACAAAAAGTAGTACCGAATTAATCCAAAGTGTGTGTGTGTGTGTGGCGGGGTGTGTGTTATGTGTTGTGTGTGTGTGTGTGTGTGTGTGTGTGTGTGTGTGGTGTGTGTTTGTGTGTGTGTTGTGTGGCGCTGTGTGTTTGTGTGTGTGTTGTGTGTGTGTGTGTTGTGTGTGCATGTGTGTGTGTATGTGTTCTCTGTGTCTGTGTTTGTGTGTATGTGTGCATGTGTTTGATTTGTGTCTGTGTGTGTGTGTTTGTGTGTTGCATGTGTGTGTCTGTGTGTGCTGTGTACTCGTTGTAGTGGGTGGTGTATGTAGTAATTCTGTGTTGTGTTCAACAACTTTACAATAACAACAAAAACTCCTAAAATTAATCTTTGTGGCTGACAACAGTGTAAAAACCATCAACCCAGCCACCTAACCGCTTGTTGAAGGTTAGCCGGACCAAAACCAAAAAGGACGACTTGAAGAAAGGAGACACTCAAAAGACAACGCAATACATTTCTGTACTTTTGTCACACGTCCAGCACTTTCACAATCATTGCCTGGCTTTTTTTTTTTAGGCAAAGTCTCTTCACAGCGAAAATTACCTTTTCGGAAAGGTCATAGAGGTAGTCACCTTGAGAATGACACAAAATCTTTATGAATAATATTGTCACAGTACTGGCAGTTCATATCAAGGTTACCGGATCGTCTCTGTTCTCTTGGGTGTATAAGGCGTTCTGTATTCTGTGATCTGTCGTTATATATATATCAGTGGAAGTTGAGTAAGTTTTTTTTCTTTTTTCTTTATGGTGTTCTGATTTTCTCGAACTTTCTACCAAGAACATAAAGACGCTGTAATTGCTGCCGTAAATCTTTCTCGATTTTCTCTAATGGTCTGTCTGTCTGTCTGTCTGTCTGTCTCTGTTTACTGTACTGTCTGTCTGTCTGTGTCTGTATGTCTGTCTGTCTGTCTGTCTGTCTGTCTGTCTGTCTCTCTTTTCTCTCTCTCTTCTCATTCTTCTCTCTCTCACTCCTCTCTCTTCTCTCCCTTCTGTCTCTCTCTCTCATTCCTCTGCTGTCTATCTGTCTGTCTGTTATCTGTCTGTCTGTCTGTCTGTCTGTCTTCTGTCTGTCTGTCTGTCTGTCTCTGTCGTCTCTCTCTCTCTCTCTCTCTCTCTCTCTCTCTCTCTCTCTCTCTCTCTCTCTCTCTCTCTCTCTCTCTCTCTTCTCTTCTCTTCTCTTGCGCACCGCTTTTCTCTTTCCCTCTTTTCCCTCTCTTGTGGTGTTTTTTTTCCATCACGCTTTACACTGATGTAGTGGCATTCAATAACGCGTCCAGACACCCAGTTTCGTTATCGTTATCATCCGCACTGCGTTAAATGTTTGTTCTCGAATTCCTACGGGTGTTAGTCTGAATTGAGGGGCTTATGTATCAAACAAAAACTGAGTATTTCAACAAAAAGATATCAGTGCAACAGTACATTAGCAGCATTAGTAGGGCAGCAACAATAGCAGTTTAACAACAGCAATAGCAGTAATGATAATAATAATAATAATATAATATAATAATAATAATAATAATAATAATAATAATAATATAATTACTAATAATAATAATAATGTAGTAGCAACAGCAGCAGTAACACAGCAGTAGTATAAACAAGCAAGCAAGAACAGCAGCAGCAGCAGCAGTAATAGTAGTAATAGTAGTAGAAGTAGTGTGGTGGCAATAGAGTCGTAGTAGTAGTCGTCGTCGTAGTGTAGTAGTAGTAGTAGTAGTAGTAGTAGTAGTAGTAGTATAGTGTAGTAGTTAGTAGTAGTAGTAGTAGTAGTAGTAGTAGTAGTAGTAGTAGTAGTAGTAGTAGTAGTAGTAGTAGTAAGTATAAATTGTGCAGCAGCACAACAGCAGCAGCAGTATAGCAGCAGTAGTGGCAGTAGCAGTATTAGTGTTACTGATGATAAATATAGCAACAATAATTACTGACTAAGTACAGGGGATTATGATAATGACGATATACCACTTCCACTAATATCACTGTTTTATATGACCGCTGCTGCTGCTGAAGTCTTTTGCTTTCTCCTCTTCTTCCTTTCGACTCTTGCTTTGTTAACTTTTTTTCTCTCTTGTGATGTGTACCATTCCGTCTGTTTTACTTTTTACGTTTATTTGTAGTTCAAGTGCTTAGCTGGTGATGTAAGGATGTTTTCTCCTTTTCTTTTTCCTTCTCTTTCTCTGTCCTCCTTTTATTCCTTTTTCTTCTCGTCCTTTTTTTTTTTTTTGAATCTCCCTTCTTCTTTCTCCTCCTTTCCTCGTCTTCTTTTGTTTTGAAAAACCTCAGTGCTTCATGTTGTAATATTCAACATCAAAGAGTAATAGAGTACCAAACCATGAACTGTTTTTTTTTTCAAAATGAAAAGCATAAGGGTTCCCATTCAGAGCATTTGTTTCTAAGAGAGAATTTTTACCATGATTAACTATTACCTTTTCTAGTAAGACGCTCCAAGGGTAGGTTTATGACCTTGTAGGTCCCTTTCTCGACGTATGTTGTGTAGACATGGGCACAAGGGCAACACTAATATCTATAACCCTGTCAAAGTTAGCTTTTGTCGAGAAAGTATTGAAAAATGTGCAAGGCAAGTTTACAATGGATCATCTTTCTTTCTGCATTAACCCCATGAGGGGGCGTTGGGAAATTTTCTGATCATGTCTTTTGAACAAGCTGGATCTGGCGCAGCCCATCCCTCCAGATACAGGGTGCATGCTGGGCATGTTCGTGTTACCCTAGCCCATCGAATGCTGTCATGAATTATAGGATTTTTAACGTGTATATTTGATCTTCTGCATGCGTATATACACGAAAGGAATTGAAGCACAGGTAAATCTGCGCTTTAAGGTGACCCAGGAGATTGAAAGAATCCTTGTCACTTCTTCGCCAAATGCTGGTGTTGAGATTCGAACTTGTGACTTCATGGACCCGCGGGATACAGTCAAACGTTCTTATCCACTTCGCCAAAGCGTCCGTCAGTGGATAGACATGCATAATTACGCACCGGCGAACGGCAAAATCTATATCAGAGCAAAGGCATTATTTTAGTCGTTCACGCTAGTGAGTATTGAAGAATTTTAAAAAAGGAAAAAAGATTTAAAAGCGAAACATAGAGCGTATGGAAGACGCCGTAAACCTCATACCACACTTTGAACTTTTCTCCACAACAAAACTCAAATTACCGTCCTTTCGATAATTGCAGAGGTGTGTGGACTATAACACAGACAGAGAGAGAAAAAAAAGCGAATTTATTAGCTGTCTTGTGGGTGGAGTACCTTTCTCAGATTCTTGAACAAAAACAGACACTCCTTGCGACAAACGGGAAGGCTTACCTTCCTGCGGCAGACACTGTCACGTAAAACACTTATGATCTGACTGCGCGAAGACATCGTCTGATGATGCTAATAGCGGTGGTACTTTCCTGCTAGCGTAGATAGTGCGGTGTGTTGTTGTCATAATAAATTATTATTGTCACAGGTTTCGGGATTGGCTGGCTCTGTGTGTTTGGTTATTGAAGTTCTGTGTTTAGGTGTGTGTGTGTGTGTGTGTGTTGTGTTGCGGTGCGTGTGCGGTGCTGTGTGTGTATGTTTTATGTGTGTGTGTGTGCGTGTGTGTAAGTGTGTGCGTGTGTGTGTATCGTGTCCGTGTGTATGTGTGTAGTGTGTGCAAGTGTGTTGTGTGTGGATGTGTGTGTGTGGAGAGAGGGAGAGATCGAGTAGAAAGTGAGAGAGAGAGTGAGAGATGAGGAGAGTGGTGAGAGAGAGTGGAGAGAGAGAGAAGACAGACAGACAGACAGAGTGACAGACAGACAGACAGACAGACAGACAGACAGACAGACAGACACATGACAGACAGACAGACAGACAGACACAGAGAGAGAGAGACAGACAGACAGACAGAAATTCAGATAGAGAGAGAGAGAGAGAGGAGAGAGAGAGAGAGAGAGCGAGAGAGAGAGGAGAGAGCAGCCTTCAGACTGCAGAGCGACGCAAAAAGTTGTAATATGTGTTTTTACGTTTTGGAACTAGACTATTTCCTATCCAGTATGGTATCCTCTTTATATACACACCATGCAGCATCTTCCCATGAGATGTGGTTTTAATCCTAATTAACGCAGTGACAAACTTGAAGAAAGAAAACCATAAATACTTGAGAACAAAACAAAACAAAAAACGTTTACTACAAGACACACGTTTAGTCTGCGAATTTTTCATCCTGGCATCGTTCAGTTTACACGAAGAACCTCTGACAAGGGATAGACTGAACACGTTCCCAGGCTGCAAAGCTATTGAGAAAAGTTTTGCAAACACGTCCTCCAAGGGTGGCAATACCAGAAAAAAGGAGTGTACGCTATAGATTTATCATCAGACACATGTACAGCCCTTTTTTTGCTTCTTACACACACACACACCACGCGCACGCACGCACACACGCACGCACACACACACACACACAACACACACACACGCACGCACGCAAGCACATACGCACGCACGCACGCACGCACGCAAAAGAAGAAGAAAAAGGAAAATATCCCCCCCCCCCCCCATTTTCTTTCTTTCTTTCTTAATGTTAAGTTACCCATGAGGCAGACAGTTCATCATGCAGCTACTTGTATCGTTGATTAAGTCACCTTACATCTGAAAATTGTCTTTGGAAGAGTGTCAGAAATACTGATGCGTATCTTAAAGCTGACACACAATATGGGAGTTGATGACCCAACCACACTATTTATTTATTTATTCATATATTTATTATTCATTTATTTATCTATTCCTTTATCTATTCCTTTATTTCGAGGATAATGGAATAAGCACTCAAGTGTTTTTTTTTTTTTTTTTTAAAGATTCAGTCCCCTTGTGTATGCAGTTTAAAAAAGTTGTCATCCGTTCCCACCAGCACACAATGGCTTACTCTTCCGAAAAGTGGAAAGGGTTATAACGTGTGCGCAAGATGTTCTGCGTGCGTTCACACACGGGACCTCGGTTTATAGTCTCATGGAGGGGGGGGGTGGAGTCGGCACTGAAGTCAACTCCAGAGGAAAAATCCTCTTGAATTGGATTCGAACCCGATTGACAACATGCTTCTTAGGAGCGTTACTTGAAACCTAGTTCTTTCTTTCGTTCCTCGGTAAGACGCTCCGAGATTCACCAATGGTGAAATTTTGCGCATGCGACCGTTTTTTTGCCCACCATGAAGGCATCCATATTCCGACTTTGGAGATAAAACCTAACAAAGTTTTTTTTCCTGTACTCTACGATTGAGTGTCAGCAGGTTTTCCTGGTGCGTGGTACCAGTGGCAGTTTGGTGGTTTGCTCTCTAGGCATCCAATCTCAATGACCTTTCTCAGTTTCTGACGAAGCAACAGAAGAGACCGTAACGGTTTCTCTGAAGTGTGGTTGTGTGTGTGTGTGTGTGTGTGTGTGAGTGTGAGTGTGTGAGTGTGTGTGTGTGTGTGTGTGTGTGTGTGTGTGTGTGTGCGCGCGCGTGTGTGAGTGTGTGTGAGTGTGTGTGTGTACGTGAGTGTGTGTGTGTACGTGTGTGTGTGTGTGTACGTGCGTGCGTGCGAGCGAGCGAGCGTGTGTGTGTGTGAACAATACACGCGCATACAAACACATACACACACATACACACACACACACTCACACACACTCACAACACATACACACACAGGCACAGACACACTCACACTCACACACACACACAAACACACAAATACACTTAGACACACAAATACACACAGACACACAGACACACACACACAGACACACACACAGACACACACAGACACACACAGACACACACACACACACACACACACACACACACACACACACACACACACACACTTCCACACGTTTTACGTGCGAACGTATATCGAAAATGCAGGTGTACAAGTAAGCGTGTATCTTCGCTTTGCGAATACTCGGTATCGATAATGCAAAAACTCTGCTCTTTTGTAAAACGGGCTACAGCTCAAATGTCATGCCTTTCTTTTCGAATGTAAATGGCTTCATAGTAGTTCCGAGCACGAAGACAAAGACTTGAGGTTTTGTATGAATCATTAAAAGTGAAGAATACAAGAACAAGGGTAATTTGCTAGAAGCTAGCTAGCTAGTTACTGGGTGCCCAGAGTCTATAATGACACTAGAATCATGCGGTATACATGTCTGAGATGTAGATATGAATCGTTGGGGGTAGCGTTAGGGGGTTAAATCATGCGAAGACTGTGCCTTGAGTGAGAGAGAGAGAGGGAGAGGGGGTAGGGGAGAGAGAGAGAGAGAGAGAGAGAGAGAGAGAGAGAGAGAGAGAGAGAGAGAGAGAGAGAGAGAGACAGACAGACAGACAGACAGACAGACAGACAGACAGACAGACAGACAGACAGACAGACAGACAGACAGACAGAGAGAGGGGAGGGGAGAGAGAGAGAGGGGGGGGGAAGGAGGGGAGAGAGAGAGAGAGGGGAGGGGAGAGAGAGAGAGAGAGAGAGAGAGAGAGAGAGAGAGAGAGAGAGAGAGAGAGAGAGAGAGAGAGAGAGAGAACTCGAACTCGAACTCGAAAGGTTTATTCATGAAAAAAGGCCATTGGCCCATACATGAAGGGGGTTGCCGAATAACGATAACGATAATTGCTTTAAGCTGACACACGACGCTACTCCAAGCCATGGAAACCACAGCATTGATTAGTAATGTACATCGAGACACGAAACTCTTTACTGTCCAGATATGTTACGGCATTCCGAGCCTTTCTTTCGTCCAGTCTTTGTCACAAACACACCCTTAGGTCTAGGCTAGGCCTAGCCAAGAAACTGCTGTAGTAGTTCTCTAAGTGTCGCTAAGTCCCTTGAAGCACACGATAGGGTCTCCGTGTGTAGTGTGTTCTGGATTCGCTTCCCATTCCGCAAACTGGCGAGTTTGACACGTTCCTCTTTTAGCATGTTTTTCTCTTGCTGTTTGACAAACCAGTACACACATACTGGCTCAGTGCCTGGTTGGCATGCGCACTGGATCACAATGTCGTCTGACTCACACGTCACAATATCTTCACCGTCTGAATGATGTAGCACGGATTTTCTAAAGTGTGTATTTCTTTGTCTGTCTCTTAGCCTTTTCTGTACGGATCTATCAGTTAGAGTAGCCACATACTGTTTGACATTTCTTGTGTCGAATGCACCAACAATATTATCATCGTTCACCTCAGGCTGCAAAACACACATATCAGCACAGTCACTACAATCAGACATACAGGGAGGTTCTAAATCAACAGATGATAGCAACTTAACTGATGTTTTTGTGTTGATGTCCTGTGTGTGTGTTGTTGGTAGGTCTATTCCATGTGTATCTACACATGCTGTATTCCCCTGTTCTACTCCACTGTCAGGCAGACTCGAGGCACTGAGGACACAGTCACTTTCACACACAACACTTGCCTGCTTCTCTTTATGCTTTCGAGAGCGTTCAACATCTCGTCGTCTTTGAGAAAACGATTTTTTCCTGTAGTACTGTGCTTGTGTGCTGCGATTCACTGTTGGATCCGCCATGTTGGTTGACACTGTTGTGTCCACTGGTTTCAGTCGCAAGACAAAAACCACGCTGTCCCCTTCTCCTGCCACTTTCCAGCTGGAAACTGCATTGTCAGTCAGCAGGGCGCCTAAGGTCCTCTCCACAGCCGCTGGAAGTCCAGTAACTGGCATTTTTGACTGAATTTCTAGTTTTACTGCTGCTCACAGAAAATGTACGCCCTGTCCGCTTCACTTCTCGTGACCGCCCCGAGAGAGAGAGAGAGAGAGAGAGAGAGAGAGAGAGAGAGAGAGAGAGAGAGAGAGAGAGAGAGAGAGGAGAGAGAGGCAGAGGGGAGAGAGTTAGTGAGAGAGAGAGGAGGGGAGAGAGAGAGAGAGAGAGAGAGAGAGAGAGAGAGAGAGAGAGAGAGAGAGGAGGAGAGAGGTAGGAGGAGGGAGGAGAGGAAGGCTAAGGGCAGACGACAGCTAACAGATGACAGACAGAGACGAGACAAGAAACAGAGACAGACAGGCAGAAAGACAGACAGA
>CM060332.1:34196814-34199314 GCA_030674155.1 Stramonita haemastoma
TGGATGGATAGCTGAGCAATCTGTGTTTGGTCTTTGTGTGTGTGTGTGTGTGTGTGTGTGTGTGTGTGTGTGTGTGTGTGTGTGTGTGTGTGTGTGTGTGTGTGTGTGTGTGTGTGTGTTGCGTGCGTGCGTGTGTGTCTGTGTGTGTCTATGTGTGTGTGTGCGTGTGTGTGTGTTGTGATGTGTTGTGTTGTGGTGTGTGTCTGTGGTGTGTGTATGTGGGGTGTGTATGTGTGTGTATGTGTGTGTGTGTTTTTGTGTGTGTATGTGCTTACGCACGAGTGTGTGTGCGTGTGGATATGTGTGTACGCGCGCGAGCGGGGACACGTATGTGTACGGCGTGGATGCGGGAGAGAGTGTGCTTGCATGCGTGTGTGCGAGCATGCATGTGTGTGTATGTGTGTGTGAGCGCGTGCGTGCGCTTTGTGTGTGTGTGTGTGTGTGTGTTGTTTGTGGTTATGTTGTGTATGCGCACGCGTGCACGCGTGTGTGTATAAGTGTATGTGTGCGTTTGCCTGCATAACTCATAATGCATGATTGCGTTCAATTGTAACATCACGTGTCTTTTTGTAAGCCACAAAAGAAATATTTTAAACTCTTGTGCTACCCCTCATCTCCCCCCCCCCAAAAAAAAAGAAATGAAGAAGGAAAAAATGGTTTCACTCTCAAGTTTCTGTGGTATTGACAAAACTTGAACACCGGCAGATTAGCGGAACAATTCACGGTAAAGTTGAAACACACACACAAAAAAGAACAAGCTGACTGCAAGTAACTATTGATCGCTTGTTGAAAAGAACAGGAAATGAACCGCTGCTCTGTGTATACACGTAATGACGTAGGTTGGCTTCAATGGCACATAAAGTGTCTGCCATGACAGACTCTTTTTCTTTGGTCCTCTGTCTCCTCTGCTTTCCCCTACTGCGTTTCCAGGGAACGATCGGTCTTTCACTCATAGAATGACTTGGAAAATGTCAACGAAAACATTCGGCAACTACTCGTTAAATTTAAGCTTAGTTGGTCAGGCTTTTGTTTAAAAGACTTGAACTGATTTGAAAACTGACGCTGGAGATACTTATTTGTTTGTTTGTAACGCATTTACGTTTTTTTTGTTTTGTTTTTTGTTGGGATGGTTTTGCGTGTTAAACGGATCATGAAGTCAAACTACTCGTCTGAGAACACAATACTGATGTTTGCATATATGTCTGTCAGTCTTTCAAGCTGTTGGTTTCTCTGCCCCTACATCACTCTGTCTATGTGTGTGTATGTATGAGTGTGTGTATGAGTGTGTGTGTGTGTGTGTGTGTGTGTGTGTGTGTGTGTGTGTGTGTGTGTGTGTGTGTGTGTGTGTGTGTGTGTGTGTGTGTGTGTGTGCGTGGTGGTTGGGGGTGGGGTAGTGGTTAGAGCGTTGCGCCCCAGGATCGAGTCCAGGTTTGAGCCACCACAAAGACGCCCACGCCCATTTACTGAGGTTTTCCCCCTTGCGAGCCTGCGCGCGCAGCACAAATGTATAGTATTAGAAAAGACAGATAGACAATTTCAGTGATAAAATACTTAATCCAGCCAACACTGCCAAGATTTTTGTGGCCAAAAGTTTGTCAGCTTTTTCCCTCTAACGAAAATTTAAAAAAAGCATAAGTTAAAAAAAAACTTTGTCCAGACAGTTTTGCGTCTGCCCGTAAGTGATCATGTTTCTGTACAATAAAACTTTGTCCAGACAGGTTTGCTACTTTCCCTAAGTGATCATGTTTCTGTACACAGTTACGTATTGTTCAGAAAGGGTGGTGTTGGTAATGATGATACTGGTCTTGTTGTTTTGCTCTTCTGAGAGTTTCTTTTTGCGGGGTTTTTGTTTTTGTTTTTGCTGGTTTCTGTATTTTGTAACCTTTTGGAAAAGGGGAAATGCATTTCAAACAGAAGAAAGTTTTGCAACAATAATACAGCAGCTCTTTTGTGTTGTTATTGGGTTTTGGGGGTGGTTGTTTGGTTGTTGTTTTCTTTTTTTTTGGGGGTAGTTGTTTTGGGGGAGGGCCAGAATTTTGCTCAAGAGCTGAGTAAGAAAGCAACCGCATTTATGATTTGCTGCATGTTGTTCCTATGTTTGCAGATACTTCACTGAAGTTAAAAAATGAGATAAGCTACGTGCAGTAATCGTATTTATTGTTGTGTCTTATGAGGAAAGGTATTTGCTGTGCGGCAGAGAGAGGCAGAAAGTGCAAAACTAGTTATAAAGCCATGCTTCTTTTCATCACTTTTAACCTTGATGTTTTTGCCACTTTTTTCACTCGTGTTATGAGGACCATCAGAAAAATTGAAAGGGGTTTGTTTCACCAGCTGCTGTGGCATTGTGGTCAGCATGTCGGGCTCCCTGCAAGAGGATCTGAGTTTGAAATCCCACAAGGACATGATTTTTCGGACTTTTGCTGGCTCTTACTCAGCTTGAGTTTACCTTGGTTCACTGGGAAGACTGTCACCAAACGTTCAAGCTTTATCCGCTCTATGG
>CM060332.1:34204314-34209314 GCA_030674155.1 Stramonita haemastoma
GTCTGTCTGTCTGTCTGTCTGTCTGTCTGTCTCTGTCTGTCTCTGTCTGTCTGTCTGTCTGTCTGTCTGTCTGTCTGTCTCTGTCTCTCTCTCTCTCTCTCTCTCTCTCTCTCCTCATCTCTCTCTCTCTCTCTCTCTCTCTCTCTCTTCTTTCTTTCTTTTCTTCTTTCTTTTCTATTCTTTCTTTCTGTTTTTCTTTCTTTCTTTCTTCTAGAAAAAAAACTAATTGAAACTAGTGTCATATAATATACAGTGAGAGCTTTCCTACCTTCGATTTATTTTTCCATATGCTGTAGCTTTTTTAGGTTTTTTTTGTTGTTTTGTTTTGGTTTGATGTTTCTTTCGTTGTATTTTCTGTTGTTCTCAGATTTTTTTTCTGTTACTGCTTTTAAAAATCTTGACGTGCAATATGGCAGATGAATAAAAGGCAAATTTGTTTTTTCTCTTCTTTTTTGTTTGATAACTGTTTGTGCAACCTTTTTTCTACTTCTCTTCCAATTTTTTTTTATTGCTCTGCTGCTTTTACTTAACTGTTGTTTTCACTGTGTTTTTTTTTTTTTTTGGGGGGGGGGTTTACATTCTAAATATTGTTGGCTTTTACAAGGATTGCGCTCACGATAGTAAAAGGAAGAAACAGCATCTTGCACTGATTAACTAGGTTTCTGTTTTGTTTTTTTCTTATATCTCTTTTTTTTTCTTTCTATTTTCTCCTTAAGTTTTCTATGTAAATCAAAGCGAAAAAAAAGAGAGAAAAACTTGTGTACGCGATAAAGCTGGGTAGATTTTTCTGAATTTTTCTTCTCTTTTTCTCTAAGTTTATTTGTAGAGGATAAGAAGGAAGGGGTAAAAAGGAATAAAGAAAGAAAGAGATGATGAAAATACAGCAAGGAATAAAACAAGAAGAATGCAAGAAGAGAGGAAACCACGAAAAGAAAGGAAAATCCTTAACCAGAAAATCACCCTCCTGCTCCGCTCAGTTCTTTGAAATGTTGATAAGCATCATAAAACATTAGTCCAGCGGTTAATGCACGGATACTGACTAAAACATGCAAATGAGAGTGGAGGTGTAGCTTTCGGCATACACATACTTTGGACCCTCTTCTACAATCCTGGCATGGGAAACACTATATTGGCCATCTGTTTCCCACTTAATTTGATACTTAAAGATATATTGCCCCCTAATTATAGACCATGACAAATCTAAACCTTCCACTAACCTACCCTTCCATCCCCTCCTCCCACTAACCTACTTCCCTCCCCCAACCCGTCCCCTCCACCTCTGGGGACAGGATAGCCTAGTGGTTAGAACTTTGCACTGGCAATCTGACAACACATGAGTTCAAATCCCGTTCAAGGGTATTTTTCCCCCTGGAGTTAACATCAGTGCAGACTCCGCTCTCCCCGAAAGTATTTTGGATGAGACTATAAATCAAGACCCTGTGAGCCAACGCAGGCAGAACATTTTGTGTACATGTTCCATTTTTTGAGAGTAGGCTATTGTGTGCCAGTGGGAACATATGACAGTTTACAATACTGCATACACACGGGGACTGGATGTAAAAAAAATGTACATGGGTGCTTATTCCATTATCTTTAATATAAAAGAATAAATAAATAAATAAACTGACCCCTTCCTTCCCTATATCTTTTCACCTCCTCTCTCCCCAAAACCTTCCCCCTCCCTCCCCTGACCTCTCTCATGCCTTAACATAACTACCCTCGGGATTCTGCCCCTTCTTCACCCTAAATTATCCCTACCCCTCCCCCCCCCCCCAAGGTTCTGTCCCTTCTTCCTAACTTAAACAACGTATGATATAAAATAGAATCAACGCTTCATCATACACATATGGCATGTTTGCAAATATAAACACACATAAATTACATATCTCCCTCCCACTACCGCTCAAATACATATTACCCCCCTCTCTCTCTCTCCCCCCCTCCCCTCCAGTTCCTTCCTCCTCCAGTTCCCCCCTCTCTCCCCCTCCAGTACCTCCTCTCTCTCCCCCCTCCCTCCCCCCTCCAGTTCCCCGCCCCTCTCTACCTCCTCCTCCCCCCCCAGTTCCCCGCTATTTATTTCTAAAAAAATAAAGTTCCTCCTCCCCCCTCCAGTTCCCCGCCCCTCTCTTCCCCCTCCTCCTCCCCCCCTCCAGTACCCCCCTCCTCCTCCCCCCAGCCCCTCCCCTCTCCCCCCAGCCCCCCTCTCCCTCCTCCCCCCAAGTCCCCCCTCTCTCTCTCCTCGTCCCCCCTCTCTCTCTCCTCCTCCCCCCCTCTCTCCTCCTCCCCCCCTCTCTCCTCCTCCTCCCCCCTCTCTCCTCCTCCCCCCTCTCTCCTCCTCCCCCCCTCTCTCCTTCTCCCCCCCTCTCTCCTCCTCCCCCCCTCTCTCCTCCTCCCCCCCTCTCTCCTCCTCCCCCCCCTCTCTCCTCCTCCCCCCCCTCTCTCCTCCTCCCCCCCTCTCTCCTCCTCCCCCAAGTCCCCCCCCTCTCTCTCCTCCCCCCTCTCTCTCCTCCCCCCCTCTCTCTCCTCCCCCCTCTCTCTCCTCCCCCCCCTCTCTCTCCTCCCCCCCCTCTCTCTCCTCCCCCCTCTCTCCTCTTCCCCCCTCTCTCCTCCTCCCCCCTCCTCCTCCCCCCCAAGTCCCCCCCTCTCTCTCCTCCCCCCCTCTCTCTCTCCTCCCCCCCTCTCTCTCCTCCCCCCTCTCTCTCCTCCCCCCTCCTCCTTCCCCCCCCCTCTCTCTCCTCCCCCCCAAGCAATTTCAAACAATAAAAAGGAATAAAACTGTTTATGATAGCCTACGAAGAGAAGATAATATTGTCATAAGAATGAACGTTTTAGTACGCAAATGCATAAAAATGCAAAAACGCTTAATACAGTTGAGCAACTTTCATACATGGCATATAGCTTGTACAGTGTGTTTGCAAATCTAAACAAGTAAAGGTTCATATGCAGGTAAAAGAATTCACAGCTTGAAGACTAATATTTTGTAAAAAAAAAAATGCCACTCTTCAAGTGAAACTGATACATGCAGGTGCAAACTGGTTAAAAGAAAATATGAAATAAACAATTGGGTTGGGCTGTATTTGTGGTGATTTGCTTATTTAATTTCGTGTTTGCTTCTAAAAATTTGATCTTTTTAAAAGGGGGTGGGGTGGGATTTGTTTTGTACAATGTCGCAAAAATGACTGGGCCTAAATAAAGTATTCTGGATGCAATCAATCTTTATGAGACACTGAAATTGAACCTCTTCAAGTTAAAGACACAGTCAAAGTGGAGGAGGATATTATTTAACATGGTTAGTGTGTCAGTCTTTGCTATAAATTTTTGTTTTGTTTCGGGTTTGTTTGTTTGTTTGTTTTATAAAGTTTTATCCTGTTTCTGTGTCATTTATGGGGGTCTCCTACAACACAGTTGCCATCTTAATTGACCCTTATGGTTGGCTGGGGCTTTGCACTATCAGCAACAAAAGAGCTGGTTTTAATTGTACATGTGACTGTTTTTTGCAGAATGAGTCTTAACTCACAGGCCAAAAAAAGGGCAGTTAGGGTCTGTTCTGTCAATTTTGACTTGTTATCAAAAAGGGATTATGTAGGCATTCAATTTTTATATCCTTTAAAATGTTAGATGTCTTTTTAAGCATTTTTATAGACCTGCTAAAGTGTAAGTTTGCTAGAGTTGTGAAAAATTATAAACCTGACTTTCTCAGAATGTGAAATGGCAGTGTCACCTATTTCTCACACCTATAATAGGAACTGATGAAAAAAAATTACAAAACAGTATACACATGGGGACTGGATGTAAAAACTCACATAGGTGCTTATTCCATTATCCTGGAAATACAAGAATTAAAAATAGATATGATTTTGTCAATTGTGATGATCTGTAGATTGCAGAAAATATTATAACAACTCAATTTTACACATTTACATCTTAAGACTCCTTCTGTAAAAACAGGTAACAAATAATTGCATGGATTTTTTTCTGTTCCTCCCCTACAGCTCCTAGGTTCACCAATAGAGAGATTTTAATTATTGGACTATTTACCTACCATTAAGGTAGTGGGCAGATTCCGACTTAGAGGATGGATTTAATATGATATTGTAACATTTATAAGGTGACAGATCTGATAATACCTCTGTGATTAATGAGGCTAAAAACCTTAGGATTTGATTGAATAAAAGAGGCTTTTGAGCAGCGAACTGGTGCCAAATGACCTGGACAAGAAAATGAAATGGTGGAGGGCTGTTTGGATTAACACAATGCATACATTTTCATTGTTGGGAAGGGGAAAAATGATTCCAAGCTCTTTATCTCTGTCAGTATATCTATCTGTATCAGTATCTCTATCTGTGTGTGTGTGTGTGTGTGTGTGTGTGTGTGTGTGTGTGTGTGTGTGTGTGTGTGTGTAAATTTGAATTTGTTAAAACTATTTTGTATTTGATTGCATGTGTAAGAATAGGTTGAGTTGAATGCAAGCACTTTGATTTGGTTTTACAAGATATAGCACTATATAAATTCCATATTACAATCATCGTTTTTATCATCATTATTGTTATCATTATCATTATTGTTTTAAGTTGTTTATAGCATTACAGACAACGAAGGTCATATTAAGACTGTCACCTCATTTAGTTTCAATAACTATAACAACTTCCACTTCCAATTTAAGATCAAAACCTAATTCCTTCAAGCATCCAACACAGTCAACCTGAAACATAATCAATTATAAGAAGAATAAATTACCCCAAGGCATCAAATTTGCCAGTGACAACTCTCCTCAATGTGGAAGTTATTTTATATGTGTTAATTTCTGCTGCATAAAGGACATTGTTCAACTGTGTTTAGCGGTTTTGACACATTCTATGTGCATGATAACACTTTCATTCCATCTTATGGCAATTTTACCTCCCCTTCATAGGCTATTATAAACAGTTATATTTCTTTTTATAGTTTGAAATCACCCAGAAGTGCAGAAAAAAGTTTGTTTTTGTTTGAAATGAAGCATC
>CM060332.1:34221814-34229314 GCA_030674155.1 Stramonita haemastoma
GTGCTTCATTTGAGTGGAGAAAAAAACACATGGTCGTCTGTTAGGAGTTCTCGTTACGATATTATTGCCTCTTTGTCCTTGCGAGCGGATGGCGATGTGTTGGTGATGGTGTTTTCGTGCTTGTGTGTTTGCATACGTACATGCGTGCTCGTTATCTGATGGCCGGGATCGAGTCACCAAAGAGACACCCGTTTTAGGGGCTTTTCTCCTGGAGGTAACATCTGTACTGACTCCATTCCCCTAAAAGTCCTTCGTATAAGACTATAAACCAAGGCCTCGTGCGCGAACGCACGCAGAACACCTTGTGCGCACGTTAAAAATCTGTTCCACCTTTGGGAAGAGTAAGATATTTTGTATCAGTGGGAATAGATGACAGAATTTGTTCGGTTTTTTGTTTGTTTGTTTTTAAACGCATTGAACACAAGGTTCGGGTTTAGACACCATCCCCAATTGGAACGCAGCAATCTTAATGGAGGGTAAAAATGGTAGCAGATGCAAAATCTCACCATTGATGAACCTCGGAAGTCTAGCTGAGGAACGAAAAAAGAAAGAAAGAAAAGAAAGAGAAGTAGGTCATTTGCCATCATTAGCGTAGAACATCATTATGGTGTTATAGCTAGATGCAAAACTATTCTAAATCTCGCATTTCAGATAGCAAATGATCGTACAAAAATCTTGTGTGACAACTGGGAATATCCAGAGAGAGATTTAAAACACACACACACACACACACACGCATGCACGCACGCACGCACGCACGCACGCACGCACGCACGCACACACACACACACACACCACACCACCACCACCACCACCACCAGTTTGAAAGAAGAAAAAAAATTGAACGGCTGCTGTGCGTCTCCTAAAAATGACGTGGGCTGGCCTTTCAACAAAAGAAAAACACAAGAAGCTTTTGTTTTTACATGAAAGGCGATAGAGATCAGGCCGTGAAAGACAGTTACACTGACGAACTGGCACCGTCAACGGTTTACTTTTATTCACAAAATCCTTTGCGTATATTCAAACAGCGTAAAGTTGAAACAATGTGCTGACTGCTTCGTTTCCCAGTTACGGCACTAAATCAACGCCATGTAGTCATGATAAAGTCAGTTTTCATGAACCCGATTCCGTTTGTTTCTTGTGCAGGATAAGAAAGAAGCGGTCTGTGGATCGGAGAAGTTAAAGTGTTGCCAAATACTCTATTTTTATGTGTTCGCTGAAATTGCTTGCTTAAAGAAAGGAAGTAAAAGAACACGAAGAAGAAGGAGGAGGTGGGGGGGGGGGTATTTGTGCGCTAAAACTGCTTGCCTACAGAAAGGAAGTAAAAGAACATGAAGAAGAAGAAGAAGAAGAAGAAGAAGAAGAAGAAGAAGAAGAAGGAGGAGGAGGAGGAGGAGGAGGAGGAGGAGGAGGAGGAGGAAGAGAAGAAGGAGAGGAAAACTTGAATGCACAAATTTCTGCAAAATGGCGTCGCATGTCAGTCACGTGCTGATTGGTCAAGGAAAGTGGTTTGACTAGCTGTTTTGGCAAGAAATAAGCGTAGAAGACAGTGGATAGGGAAATAATGATTTAAGTCCAGCGAGAGGCTTCCAGCAAGTTTCTGTTTAGAGCGAAGTGTTATGGACTGCGTTGCAAGAACTGGTACCAAACAGGGAAGTATAATCTGTCTTACGGTTAAGGTATTAGAAATTGAGATCTCCCAGGTCAACTTCAAGTGCAGACTCGCCAGCGCCTTAACTCCCTTTGTGTATATACATATGCAGAAAATCGAATGTGCATGTTAAAGATCCCGTAATTCATGTCAGCTTTCGGGTGGGTTGCGGAAACAACGAACAAACCCAAGAGCACATCACTGAGGTCGGAATACAGCTACCCATGGTGGCAAAAACGGTTGCATACGCTAAATCTCACCATGGGTGAACCTTGGAGCATTAGCTGAGGAAATAAGAATCTATTTATTTATTTATTTAATTTCTTCATTCATTCATTCATTCATTCATTCATTCATTCATTCATTTATTCATTTTTTTATCTATATATTTATTTACCAACTTTTTACCTAAAGTTAACCAGTAACTGCATACTACGGCCTTTTTGCCTCCCAGTTGTTTTTCATCGTTGACCTTTTCCGGGGAAAGTTAACTTGGGGCTGATGAAAAAGAAAAAAACAAAAACCTAGTCTCTGGCATTGACAGCTGCCTGCCTCACTCTCAACCAGATTTAGGTCAACCTTGTTTACCTCCCCTTCTCAGCCGTGAATATTATATACACAACAATATTGTGATAGCCATCGTTTTGTACCTAAAGATAGATCACCTGTTTCTTTTCTTTTTTTAAATCAGTGGTTTTATGTTACAGCTGATGTTTTGTTTTGTATGGAATACTTCCTGCTTTGATATAATTTTATTGTTTGCTGGAAAAAGAATACTCAAACGCCACTCTGTCCTGGTTCCAACCTGTCGAATTAAAAGAGGGGGAAAAGTGATTATTGGAGGTTTGTGTGGTGTATGGGGGGGAGGCTCTCGATTTCTCATTCACATTCATCAAATATCAACCTGATTTTTTTTTGCGATGGCATTCTCGTTTTCTGACAGTGAACCGTCGGATCTTATGGTAGATGATTTGTTTCCAGATGACAGGAAAGGTCGATCTGAACATTTTTGCTGATTATTTTGTTGCAGGTTTTTGCTTTTTTTGGGTGTGGGGAGGGGTGGTGTGAATGGTTGATTTTAAAGGAAAAAAGATAGAAAGACTGCAAATATTTCTTTTAAAAAAACAACATGTTCATCTCCACACGAGAAGGAAGTGAGCGTTAGAGGAGGCGGGGGAAGAGATTTGTGAAGGATGACTGACTGACTGACTGACTGACTGACTGACTGACTGACTGACTGATGCTGATGATGACATACTAGACAGATTGATAAGACAGACTGAATAGACAGACTGATAGACTGACTGACTGATGATGATACTGATCCTGACTGATTTAGCCCTGACTGATAGACAGATGATAGACTGTTAGACAGATGATGATAGACTGACTGACTGATAGACAGACTGACAGATGATTAGACAGACTGACAGTGACTGACTGATAGGACTGACTGTATAGACTGATAACAGACTGATAGACAGACTGATAGACAGACTGACAGACTGACTGATAGACTGACTGACTGATAGACTGACTGATAGACTGACTGATAGACTGACTGACTGATAGACAGACTGACAGACTGATAGACTGACAGACTGACTGACTGACTGACTGACTGACTGACTGACTGACTGATAGACAGACTGATAGACTGATATACAGACTGACTGATTGACTGACTGATAGACTGACTGATAGACTGACTGCATTGTTTCTTCAAAACCATCATTTCCCACTTATTAGTGAAAGATCCATTTTACAACTTTAAGTAGAATTGAGGTTTCGTTATTATATAGCTGTACTTACTCCTTAGTGAAGGATCCATTTTTACAACTTTACGTTGAGGTTTCGTTTTTGTGTTGCTTTGGCTATTTTGTTTTTTGTCAATCAAAATTATGTTGAAAAGGGGGCTTTTGGGTTTGATTCATTATTTTTAATATGGATGTTCGTTTCTCCATTATAGAAAGCTTGCATAACACGTACAGCTAACTTGATAAAATATATTCTCTATTTGATTCTCTGCATGTGTATATATATATACAAAGGGAGTTAAGGCGCTGGCAATGAGAGAGAGAGAGAGACAGAGACAGAGAGAATGTTTTGTTCCAAAAGAACATCTTTTGACTTTCCCTTCTGTGTCATAAACAGTCACATTTCTACCATTTTTTTTTTCTTCCTTGATTATTTCAAACTTAATATGGACATGTGACTTAACCTTCAATATGCATATCACTCAAATCTGAAACCATTTTATTTTTTCATCTTTTCAACTTCAGATTAGTTATTTTCCCCCAAAGATTAAACATTGCAAGGTAGCAAAGTCTGTTGTAGAGTGATAGGGTGTGAAGTGACCGTTACCAGTGATCTCGCGTAAACGTGTTAATGCCATTGTTGAAATAATTGATCAAGAGCTGATTGGTCGAGAAAAAAAAGAGAATTTTTAATGGGTTTTCACGGGGATTTGATTTTGATCTGCTTTGGTGTGGAGATAGATTATCAGCTTGATTGTGAGTGATGCCTCTAAAAGGACGCTCTCTTTCCCCCTCTTTCTGTCTCTGTTTCTTTTTCTCTTTCTCTTTCTCATGCATCTCTCTCTCCTATCTTCACATGCACCCCATTTCTCTCTCTCTCTCTCTCTCTCTCTCTCTCTCTCTCTCTCTCTCTCTCTCTCTCTCTCTCTTTCTCTCTCTCTCTCTCTCTCTCTCTCTCTTCTCTTCTCTTCTTCTTCTCTCTTCTCTTCTCTCGTGTCTCTCTCTCTGTGTCTCTCTGTATGTCTGTCTGTGTCTCTCTGTCTCTGTCTCTCTCTGTATGTCTGTCTGTGTCTCTCTGTCTCTGTCTCTCTCTCTGTGTCTGTCTGTCTCTCTCTCTCTGTCTCCTCTGTCTGTCTGTCTTCTGTCTGTCTGTTGTCTCTCTCTCTCTCTATTTGTCAGGGATGGGGTTATGGGAGTGCACTTTATGTGGGTGTGTGCCTACGAGAGTATGTGTGTACGTGCGCATGCTCGCTTTGTGCGTGTGTGTGTTGTGTGTGTGGGGGGGGGGTTTCAAGAAATGACCTTAACAATAAAAGGTTTCAGATTTCGTTGTAGTCATTCTTATATGAAAACCAATTGAAGAAGAAAGTAAAAGAAAGCAAAAGGAAGAAAGCAAAAGATTGCTCAAAAATCTGTCAGGTGAATTTGTAAGGGTGAGTGGAGCCGTTAGGAACAGAATAACTCAGCTGTCAGTGGTCTGAGTTGAAAGCCAGCTTTGCGAGAGTTAGGGGTAAAACAAAGCAAAAACAAAACAAAAGCAAAAAGAAACAAAGCCTATTGATCCTGTGTATGCTGCCTTGTGTTTAGCAATATGACGATCAGATTCCGGCGTGCTTTTGGAAAACAAGAGCTGCTTGATGAAGCGATGTTGCAATACATATTTTATGGCCGCTCGTTAATTTGTCATCTTCCCCTGGTTTTCTTTTATCCTTTAATTTTTTTTTTATTCTTCATGTGCTTATTTGTAAACGGTTTTGGGCTTTGTTTTAGTCGTTGTTTTTATTGACTGCATTGTTTTGTGTTTATTATTGTGTGTTTGTCGTGTTTGTGATACATTGATCAGTTGGTTTTTTATTATTTTTTTTTATCCTTTGTCTGTTAGCTTGGAGTTTTGAAAATTAAAACAACAACCTTGCAACAGCATATGATCAGTAAAGGCAAGGTATGAAGCCTCGGTAGCTCTAGGATAATTTCAATCTCGACTAAAAGGTCCTCAGAACCTCATTCTGGTAACACGTCTGTTACGTTTCTTTACTTTTCAATACTTCCATATTGTTAATGGTGCTTGTGATTGCTTTGTAAGATTTTTTTGGGTATGTATTTGTATAGAAAAAAAGGGGGTGGGTGTCAGCAAAACAATGACAGGATCGAAATCTTATCGGTGAATTGTGAGGAGAGACTGAGCAGCGAACACACGGGACAAAAGAGCCCTCAGAGAGAGAAAGCACAGCGTGAGGGGAGGCAGTGAAAACCTATTGATCTGCACCCAAAGTGCGGAGGGAGCGAGAGGAAAGGAGTTAGATGACTACATTATACATACACAGCTAGCACACAGTGTGACCATCTGACTCGGGGCACTTTTTCGGGCATGCTAGGAATCAGCTTTGATTTCCAACAACTCATGGACTTGATGATCTGTGTTGAGTGTCGAGGCCTATCAAAACAAACTGATGGTGGTAAAGTCACGGATGCAGACAATTTTCAGATTGAACATAACTGGTTCTTTTCTTAAAAAAAAGAAAAGAAAAACCGAATGAGGGGGGTATATAGGGGATAGGGTAATTTAGTAAGGATGGACATATTAAAGGAAATGTAAATCATTATTGGCTTAACTGTTGGAAGAATATTCATGGTCGCTAACTCATGTGGGCGTCTCACTCAGTCTGGCTCCTTGACTGAACTGTCATTGTTAACAGTAGGGGGCTCAATAGGTGGTGTCCTGAGTATACCCCAAGTACTTTTTACAGAATGACACAGTATGACAGAAGTCACGCGCGGCAATCTTGTAAATGCAGCGTTGTGTCCTATGTGAATGTCACTGAGAGTGACGCCTGTCATAGTGTGACGCGTGAAATGAGTCTACGTTAGCAGTTCGTTTACTGTGTTGACTTTGAACTGCCCCTCTCGGAGAAAACCTAACAGTGTAATCGCGTGTGCAAGGAATGAATGACAGACTCGTGGCTCGTGAGATGGGGCTTTGAAATGCTGCCACATGAAGAGGCGTGAGGCTTTCATAGTTTTGACCGAGTTTCACTTTTGGGAGGTTTTGTTTGCCAACTTTTCCCCGTTCCAGATATAGACCTGCATCGTTTGCAGAACTACAACCCAAAATAGAATGCAATGTTGAGTACCCAGGCAACACGAAATCGCCATCACTGTCAGTTGAAATGTAAACAGCAGCTCTTGGGCTGGCTGTCAGTGGGGTAGTGGTAAATACAGGCTGCAAACATCAAAGATTCCAGGTTCAAACACCGTGATCATTGTGGCAAGTGCTGAATAGCCAAAAGAAATGGTGCATTTGGCAGATTATCTAATGACTGTGAAAAACTTTGGCGTATGTTCATTCCCCATGAAGATGAGCTAGATGTGACGTTATTGCAATCTCTCTCTCTCTCTCTCTCTCTCTCTCTCTCTCTCTCTCTCTCTCTCTCTCTCTCTCTCTCTCTCTCTCTCTCTCTCTCTCTCTCTCTCTCTCTCTCTCTGTCTCTCTCCCCCCTCTGTCTATATCTATCCCTCCCTCCCTCCCTCCCTCTATCTATCTATCTATCTATCTATCTAACTACCTATCTGTATATATATATATATATAATGTGTGTGTGTGTGTGTGTGTGTTGTGTGTGTGTGTGTGTGTGTGTGTGTGTTATTTCTCCAGCTACAGAAAAGCTTACAGCACTTTGTGTAAAAATGTAGAGTTTGTGTATGCAAGCTTTTTTTAGAGGAAAGAAAAAATATATGCATTTTGACCTTGAAAAAGATGTGGATATTTCCCAGTGACGTCACACCTTGCCGGAATTAGGAGGATTGAACATATACGGTTCGAAAACTTTACGCACAGCTCCCAGAATTCAGTAACAGCAATTGTAATAGACACCAAGCCTAAGGGAACAAACTCTGTAGTAAGCTTTTCCAAAGGCAAAGGGATGGGATATTCTAGCGATTCAGTAGAGCAGTCATGCTCGTGATCTGACTGTGCTGAGGGCGTGGGTCTGCAGTCTCTACTGTACTGTACTGTCCATTTAATGAGATTTTACCCTTGAAGTTGGAATATTCGTTGCTGCCGCACCTACAATACAATGATCTGAAATCAAACAT
>CM060332.1:34231814-34234314 GCA_030674155.1 Stramonita haemastoma
AACGATATGTTAACGTATTAGAGTGGCTTCTTTTTGCAGCATTTGCCACAGGAAACTCCCTTTTTGCCGCGGGTTCTTTTACGAAGTCGAAATACACGTGGCGCAAGAGACCTTAGTTTATCGTCTTATCCGAAAGATTAGCGCACCAAACCATGTTAAAATTCGAAGTTCAGACGGGAATCAAGACCATGACCCCCGATTTGTAGATGGGTGCGTTACCTGCAAATCACTGCTCTAATATTTTGATAGGCTATCACAGATAATAGGGTTTATTTTCACAGCTGTGAATGGTCTTTTAGAGAGCAAAACGATAAAAACTCTAGATTCTTTAATACACACGCACGCACGCACGCAAGCACGCACGCACGCACCAGACGCACACACACACACGCGCGCGAGCGCGCGCCGCCACAACACACACACACACACACACACACACACACACACACACACACACACACACACCCCGCGCGCGCGCGCGCCGCGTGAATATGCCAGAAAGTTTTTTAGCTGTTTAAACCGTGGCCTCAGTTTAAGTTTCAGTGTTCGTGATGGTGTGGCAGTTGTGTGGTGTAGCAGGAGCAGTGTGTTCGTGTTAGCTGCACAGCAGTATTGTAGCGCTGGTACCACTAATATCCATTGTGACATGAAGGGCAGGGTCAGTGCTTGCTGTTAAAAGTAGTATTAATCATAGGTAGAGCAGAAGAAAGAAGCTGCATGCACCAGTAGCAGCAGCAGCAGCACCACCACCACCACCACCACCACCACCACCACCGCCACCACCACCACCACCCACAACAACAATGACAACAGCAACACAGTGACGATAACAACCGTTGTGAAGAGGACAAAAATTCAAATCATTGTTTTCTTCTTCTTTTTTTTAAACTTAGACAATAACTAACAAACACATGTAAATTTATATATGCATATCAGTATTTTTTTGAAGCGCTAACACTTCTCCCGTTGCACTACATCTTTCAACAAACCAATCATAGCCTGTTACCATTCAGACCAGACACGCGCACCTTCCGTCCACAAAAGCGTCACACCACGCTTATATAAATATTCATGAGTAATACCCGCTATTTGCCCTGTGTATGTCCCAGGAGCAGGCACTATGACGGCACGTGAATAAAAGGGCAGTGTCCGTGAAATACGTTGTCCCTCTTCAGAGCAAGGCTGTCTCAGTGTCTGTAAGCCAGGCTGGACAGAATAGCTATTGCCGATTTCCCGTACTGCTGCCTACAGAGAATTAGGGGGAGAAATGGGTGGATGAGAGGGTGAAGGGAGGTTGGGGTGGAGGGTAGGGGGCGAGGTTGGAAATGTAATGATGTTGGCGAGGCGTATGTGTACATTCGGGATTTGGGGATTTGTTTTGTTTTTTTGTATTTGCTAGCTGGCATTCTATGCCAGGTTTTTTTGTCATTATTTATTTTTGTCTCTGTGTCTCTGTCTCTCTGCCTCCGTATCTGTTTCTCAGTCTCCGTTTCTCTCTCCGTCTGTCTGTCTGTCTGTCTGTCTGTCTGTCTGTCTGTCTGTCTGTCTGTCTGTCTTCTCTCTCTCTCTCTCTCTCTCTCTCTCTCTCTCTGTCTCTCTCTCTCTGTTTTTTTCTTTTTTCGTCATATTGTCTTCATGTTTTGTTGTTTGTTTGCTTGTTTTTGTTGTCTTTTCTTTGTTGTTTGATTTTTTTTTTATCTAGTTAGAGGTTTATTTATGTTATCCCTGATAAGGGCGGGGACTGGATGTAAAAAAAGTACACGAGTGCTCATTCATTATCCTCCAAATAAAAGAATTTGATTTGATTCGATTTGATTTCTCTCTCTCTCTCTCTCTCTCTCTCTCTCTCTCTCTCTCTCTCTCTCTCTCTCTCTCTCTCCCCTCTCTCTCTCTCTCTCTCTCTCTCCTCTTCTCTCTCTCTCTCTTTCGCTCCCACCTTCCATTCTCTCTCATACTCTCTCACATAATACTTTCATAAACATATGCCACGTCTTCAAACAACATGGACATGTGCCAGTCTTTTTTTGGTCAACCAGTGACAGAATAGTTTTCACCGTTGCAGACACAGAATAACTGCCTTAGTTAATTCGAATCCCCAGTTGTTTGAACAATATGACATGATTTCGATTAGAACAGAAATTAGAATTGTCTAAAGATTAATCTTGCCTGTACTACTCTATTTATGTCAGAAGCCTGGACACTATGAAAATCGGTAAGAGACAATATAAACACAGCCAAAATGTGGTTATACAGGCAACTTTTCAGAGTCAAAATAATGGTTATACACGAGAAAAAAAAGCATTCTTGGTGAACTCTCGGTGAAAACGCAAAACAGCTGAAATTAATAAGCGCAGACTGAGATATGCTGGTGATGCCAACAGAAACACACAGACCATGCCAACAGAAACGCACTGACCATGCCAACAGAAACGCACAGACCATGCCAACAGAAACACACAGACCACGCCAACAGATACACACAGACCATGCCAACAGATAC
>CM060332.1:34244314-34246814 GCA_030674155.1 Stramonita haemastoma
AGTTTTGAGACATTGTATACTGTACAACTGAAAAAAGAGAATAAGATACATGTTTGGTTTCGTTTTTTCATCTCAAAAACTTGCTTAAAAAATCAAGAAACAATTTTCTGTTTGATAATGCCCTATAGCAAATATGTCTGCAGGCAATGTCTGCCACTAATAGGCTCCAGATTGAGAACATGCACGTACACACACACACGTGCGCACGCGCGCGCACACACACACACATGAACACACACATTGTACATACACACAAACATTCATAAATGCGCGCACGTAAAACCTCGCTGCAACCATCACCCACCACTCACATAACATATGCAAAGACTATCGCACACCACACAACACACACACACCACACACACACACACACACACACACACACACACACACACACACACCACACTCACACACACAAAGAGGGACGGGATAAACCTAGTGGTCAGAACATTGCGCTGGCAATTTGACGACCCGAGTTCGATTCCCGGTCGAGGGGATTTTCCTCCTGGAGTTAACATCAGTGCTGACTCCACTCTCCTCAAAAGTCCTTCGGATGAGACTTTAAACCGAGGTCCATGTGCGAACACACGCAGAACATCTTGCGCACAAGTTAAATCCTGTTCCACTTTTCGTAAGAGTAGGCTAGTGTGTGCCGGTGGGAACAGATGACATTTACAAAACTGTATACACACGGGGACTGGATGTAAAAAAGCATATGATTGCTTAAATTCCATTATCCTTGATATAAAAAATAAATAAATAAAAATAAATAGGGCATTAGGAGAGAGGAACCTCAGCTCATATTGCTATGGCAGGTGGCTTGGCACAAGGAAACGAGAAAAATGATTTGCTGTACCCCTCATAAATATCACTTCATACAAACTTCAGATGTGTCTTTAAAACAAACAAATAAAACACAAACAAAAATTAAGACAAACAAACACGCAGAACAAAACACACACACACACACACGACCCAAACACACACACATACACACACACATACACACACACACACAGACACAAACACACACACACATACACATACACAGACAGACACATACACCAACAGACACACACACATACCACGGCACACCACACACACACACACCACATACACACACACACATACACACACACAAACACACACACATACACATACACATACACAGACAGACACATACACATACAGACAGACAGACAGACAGACAGACAGACAACAGACAGACAACCACACACACACACACACACACACACACACACACACACACACACACACACACACACACACACACACGCAAGCACGTCTCCAACTGACATTTACGTCTTATGAGACCATAAATATGTCAGCAAAATCCTTTCCAAAGACTGTTTTCTCTTCTCAAAGCGTCGCTGTTTTCTCCCATGAAGCGATTTTAAATCTCTCGGAATGCAGCTACCTTAACGATGGGTAAAAACGGCCACAAAATCTTACACTTGGTGAACTTGGTAAACCTTGTAGCTCTGTTCCAAAACCGAAGTGAAAAAACCCTCTACAAGTTGATATTAGACAAATGATACGATTTTTTTCCCTACTGTTCTAAGATCTCAGGATTATGAGAAATGTGTTTGTGCATCTTGGTCTTTCGGATACTCAGTCTGTTCTTAAATTAATCTTCAACACAATATGTTTTTCATTTGGGTCATCATTCATCTCTTTTTGAAATTGGTGTATCTGTCTGTCTGTCTGTCTGTCTGTCTGTCTTATCTCTTTCTCGCCCCAGTCAAGATGTCTGGCTGTCAGTCTCTCCCTGTCTGTGTCTGTTTCTGTATCTCTGTCTCCGTCTGTCTGTCTTTCTCTTTCCGTCCGTCTATCTGTCTGTCTGTCTGTTCGTCCGTCTGTCTCTGTCTGTCTGTCTCTTTCTCTTTCTCTCTCTCTCTCTCTCCTCTCTCTCTCTCTCTCTCTCTCTCTCTCTCTCTCTCTCTTTTCTCTCTCTCTCTCCTCTCTCTCTCTCTGTAACTAAAAGAAAAGAGAAAAACGAAGGATTGAAAAAAATCCTTACATGTTGTATCGGAACATGCACCTGCACGTGTGTGTATGTCTGTACGCACACGCTTACGAACGTTTGTGTGTATGTGTGTTATGAGTGTGTGTTTGTATGTGTATGTGTATGCGTATTTGTATGCATATGAGCAGATGTATACGCTTTTGTGAGTGTATAAGTGTCTGTGTGTGTGTGCGTGTGTGTGTGTAAACGCGTGCGCGCACGCATGCGTGCGTACTCGCGCGCGCGCGTGTGTATTTGTGTGTGTGTGCGTGCATGCGTACGTGTGTGTGTGTGTGTGTTTGCTCTTGCGTGCATGCGTACGTATGTGTGTGTGCACGCGTAAAAAACAAACTGTGGGTAAAGCTCAACTTCTTTTTACCTTATAACAGACCACACCTCCCAGTGCACTGCTGTTTAAACAGCGCGCACTTTTGTTTGCCTTAAAGACAAGACCATTAACAACACATTAGAGAG